>VCAU01000156.1:0-60533 GCA_015844325.1 Aspergillus nanangensis | reverse complement strand
ACGAAGAGTTGATTCAGGAACATTATAAAGCTGCGCAGCTTTACGAATACTTTGCAATTCGTTATTTTTATATGCAGATATTGCAAGTAGTATTCTTCCTTCCTGTTCAACTGATTTTCTTGATTTTTGAGATTTTTTTGGAGGCATGGTTGATGATTGAAATAGATAAATATTTTGACTGAAGCCAAAATACGCGAGGTGCGCAGCTCGATTGTGGTGCGCAGCTCGCTTGTGAAATACGTTACTACTAACCCTGCTTATTAATCAAAAGTATATGGTTAGTTAACCCTACTATTTTGAACCCAGGTACATGTTGTATATATATGCATGATCGAGCGATACAAAATATAATATTAGATACCTTATAAGATTCATGTTACTCTGAGAATTATGTGATTTCTCTAGTTATCTGTTTCTGTTCTGCTGAATACCCCCGAGGTCAATATATTAAGCATCCAGTGATAGTATCCGATGTTCGGCAATGACTTCTTCATACTCTCTTGTTTGATGAGGCGTTCGCAGCTATCCCTGCATCTGGTTTGTGATAGTACGCCTTGATCCTCGCGTAGAAAGATCATTTTTCTATTTCCTCATATATAAAGACATCGCCTTCCTCCTCTTCTCCAGTTCCCAGAGACACGGTTCTAAGAGGTTCAATAAGGTCATTTATTCCCTCGTTCTGATCTAAAGTCTCTACGAGATATTCAAAAAGTGAGTCACAACAGCGTTGTGATATTTTCTAACAAAGAGACAACCAATGTTTGTGAGGCCTATATATCTATCACCCCTTGCACTACCTATCTTTACGAACGGCTGCGACAACAATAACACATGCCAGTCTAATAACTAGTTCAAATCTGTATTATAGCATATTTATACGAACTAATTTAAACCTACGGACCCTGTAACCAGATTTCGAGTACTGTAACTTTGGTACGCCGATTCTGGTTCTCATCTTTCAAAGAGACCATACATCACACTACCCCCAAACAAGGGAACCTTGCGAGCCAGGAACACATCGCCAGGCAGCATCTGATCTATTTTCATGCATTTTCAGCCCAATCTGTTTTATTGAGGCGGGCCAAAGCGGAGCTGAACCGGAAGACACGCTGATGTTTTCCCGCGGCACAAGTCTAAACTCTGCAGGATGACAGCGAATCTTAGTTCGACTACACCGCAATGTACTGTGATACCGGGTAAACTCGAGCTCGGCTCTACCGAATCTGTTAGCCGTCAATATTTTCTTTGCTTAGACTCAGCTAGCCCTCTCATTCGATCTAGGCAGGCTTGATTCTCGCCATTAGGCAACCAAAAGGCAAGGGTACAGTAATAGGTAGGTAGATCTTATCGGTAACTTTGGCGGCCTGCCTCCACTGGTTAAAGTTGCCTACAGGGGGAGTACTCGCCTCCTGTAGAAGCCGAAGTCACGGCTCTCAATATGGTTATCTCGAACCGTCGTTGTCACATACAGACTTCCATTTAGTAGCGAGCTTTCCTTGTTGGAAAATATTTCCCGCAGACCCCGGAATGAAGGGAACCTTTTCCGGACAAATCAATGTCTGTCGGAGATTTTTAAAGTTGGGAAGGGATCCGACCCACAACGACAACGTATACTTGGCGATAACTTGTCCAATGGTCAATCGAGCATTTTGAAGACAATATGGCGCAGTTGGCTCGGCATTCTTGTCATTCAGGATGTGAGTTTTTGTCATGTAGATCGTCTGGTCTGCCGGTCTATCACCTTGGGCAATTGGATAGGCTTAATACTGACGCGTCCTGGCTTGGTCTCATGATGGACTAGTCTTTTCTTGGTGACTGAACGGGTTCTTCTCTTCTGGCCTCTAGCACTTAGCTGATTTGATTCTCTCGTGGGGGGAATAAATTGTAGTGTGGGGTCTGTTGTGCTTGTTCTTGGGGTGTTTGGCCGATGGAGCCAGATGAGATGGGCCTTGTCCATTTCAGGGTCCAATGATACCGTTAGGGTGGGCTGTATTGGTACCAGAATCAATATCACAACTTAGATACCTAGGTACCTACCTATCAACATTTCCCCTCCCCCCAAATTCAGAATAATGAGGTCGTGGTCGTCTAGATAACCACAAGCGACATAAATACTAAGTACCAGGTACAGCGGCCAGTCAGAGACGCGTCTAGTTAAGTTACAGTATGCGCTAGTAAGATAGATTAATTAGACAAAAAGAAGATCATCTCGCTTAACCTCATAAAAAGTACGTACGCTCCGCAATTATTTAAAATGACACTGCCGCGGTGATTGTTACTGGACGAGCATCCTGGTGTCAGGCACGAGGCCCATCTTGGTAGTCCGTAAGCGGGTCAGCTGCAGAATATCGCGCATATCTGATTTTTATCCAGAGTGCATTGTTATGCCCTGAGCGGGGCTGAAATAGCTTTGCTTCTCGAGATGACTTTCTTGGCATGAGGGCTGGCTTTAGGTATGCTCACTTGATAGGCCCTCTTAACCTATCTGTAGAATAGCCACTACGAGACTAAAGCTGAACCATGATACTGTTGAACAATTGATGACTAGCAGGGGTTGATGACTTGAATTGATGAAGATGACTTTTATGACTGTTGCAACTAACTAAGAAAGACACATAAGAATATGAACAGATATGAGCGAATTTACCACTGTGGGGTTTAAGCGAGTAAGCGGTAAAGGAATGCAGTAAGTGAATATTCAACAGATACAAGCTAGCCCAGTCTTGCTCAGGTAGTCAAGGCTGTTTTCTTCATTTTTGGTGAGACAAAGGGTTGATCAAGTCTACTCAGCCAGCTGCCGTTTTACACCTCAGCCTGTTTACAAGCCGGTTTATATCAACTACCAACAACTACCACTCCATGCAAGATACATAAGTTTAATGGAATCCAATAACACCAAGCGCGTAAGAATAACAGAAATATAGCATCAAAAAAAGAAACCCAGAAATCGTCTTCCTTCCAGTATACACAACGAAGAGATAGATATCCCCTAGAGAAACAAACATATACATTCCAGCGATCTATTCTCCCTTCTTTTCTTGATATAAGAAACTCCAATAAATCTTATCCCCCCGAAAACGCCATCCATACGTAATATGCAACTCCAACGCCAACGCCAACGCCAACGCCAACAAAACCCAAAAAACATAAACCACCTCCTCACTCCTCCAACAAAGTCCACAAACCCGCACTCGGCTCTCTCCATGCCCTCGGCTGCTCCGAATGACACCTCCGATGATTTCGCCTCCTCTCCAAACGCCGTGCCTGCAAGAGCTCATCTCCAAGCCTCCTCCTCCTCCCTCGCTCGGAGTCCTCAGAAGCAGAAACAGACCCAGTCGGACCCGCCGTCGACAACGACCGCGCCCCCTGCCGCGCCACCCAATACGAAACCAGCACATTTTGGCCCGCGGCATTCGTCGTCGGGACCGTAAACAGAGACCGTGCCTTATCCAGCGGCGGTCTTATGATCCGACGCAGTGTTGTTGTGCGGGATGAGGCGCCGCTAAGACTGTACTGGTCGTCGTCGGTGGTGGTAGTGGAGGCAGGGGGGTGAGGTTTCGGGGAAGTATGAGGCCAGAGGAGGAGAGGGTGGTGGTGGTTATGGTGGGAGTGGAGGGGAGGGGAGCGGACGATGCCGGCGGAGGAGGCGTCATCTTCGGGGTCGTAGAGGAAGAGGCTTTCGTCGTCGTCGCCTTCTTCTTCTGTCAGAAAATGGGTTTTCTTTTCATTTTCGTCTTCTTCTGGAGCAGTCACTTTGATTATTGGGAGAGGTCGTTTTCCTGGGCCGCAGTAGGGCCAGGAATGGCGTCTTCGGTGCTGGTGGTGAGGGAGATGGTGAGGGAGGAGAATGGGCATTTCAGTAAATGGTAAATCAAATCAAGTAAATCGAGTATATAGAGGTGAAGGTGGTCGGTAGAGTCTAGTGACGACACCAATGTATAGATATAGATATATATATATGTAAAAGAAAAAAATAATAGGGCCAGAAAGGAAAATGCAACGCTTTATATAGGTATAGATTGGTGAGAAGGTATACGTAAGATACCTAAGGTAAGGTGGGCAATACCCAGGCACGGGCACGCCAGGCAGAACGATAAACGACAGCAAAACAACCAACCAAACTCTCTAGGCCTCCTTGAAATAGACGAGGTGTTACGACATTACACGGTCACTAGAGGATGTGTCATGGGGGAAAGGAAAAGAGAGAGAGGGATAGAAAAAAGGGGACAGATAATCCATATTGTATGTGGCGGCTGGCAGCAAGATGATACTACTATATACAAGTTGCTGCTCCGCCTCTAGGGCTGGGGAGGGCCATGGGGCCAACACGTGCCGGGTGCATGCGCAGACTTCCGGTATGGCTGACGGGCAATGCAGAACCACATCCAGTCATGGATCTCAGCCCTATGACCCGATTGTTCCACATCTGACGGTGCCCTACATTGAGTCATGGTTCGTCATCGAGGTAGGCGGAGTCCGATGGTATAATTTGGTGACTAGCGGCGGATGATGGGGGTTCTATGTGGTTTCAGCCAAGGGAGTCTGAAGAATAACTGATCGAGTTTATGAAGCTGGGGTGAGATGAGGTGTCACCCGGCAGTTTTGCGCCGCGTAGTGGGGTCATCCTTCGCCTCTTAGCCCTCTCCACTGCACATCATCTACTGCAACCTTTCCAAGGTATCTAAAGAGGTAGATGGATGATCTACCTACCTACGCCGGGGACCAAGGTAGCTACACGAAATCTTGAAGCTCCTGCATATGTCAAATATTATTATTGATGAAAGATAGAACTAGTGATGCGCTCCATGTTGTGTGGGTGGGTCGGTTTTGGATCCATCAGAAGTTGCACGAGTCGAAGTCACTGCAGCCAGGCTAGTAGCATTGGGAACTAGCGGGAGTTCAACAACGAACCCCGGAGTCCAGGTCATAAATAATAATAACAGTCATTACGAGTACAAAATAAAACAAAAGAAAGGCAACCATCTCGCTCGTTTACTGCAGCAAAGCCACCATCAGTCGCTGATAATCGCCACTCGTCTCCGACCGAACTCGGCTGATCAAATCCTTCCCGAACTTGTGCTGATAAGCACGCTTGACAGCCTCCAGATGCTGTCGGTTCCAGTGTACCCGGACAACGCGTACGACGAGCTTCTCGTCCTTAGTCCCCATACCTTTCATGCACTCTTCCAGTAGAACCGCATCTCGCATGGCAGGATCCAACGCTGTACGAAGCATATGCAACAGCGCATCTTTCATGTGGCCGGAGAACTCCTTCTCAATATGCTTTTCTAGCGAGGCATGGTACCGATTATTGAACGCTTGGTTGATGGCACGAAGTTCATTATCCGACGACCGTGCGAAGATACTGCAGACTTCCTCGACATTGTTGCGCATGCTAGCCGTGGCGGAGTGGATAGCGCGCGCCTCTTCCTCAATAGTGCGCGGGTCCACGGGGAAAGACTCCTCGTGACGACTTGCACGCAGGATCAGGTTGAACAAACTGAGGGTCTTGAACGAGAGATCGCCCTCTACATCCTTCTGGAGAGAACGACGGTAGGTATGCTCATATGCCGATTTGATGGCGGAGATGTCCGCGTTCGATCGTCCCAGAAGGACATCGTCCAGTAGCCACTCCTTTGTGCCCATCCCTTGGACTGCATCCCGGGCCGAGGACGCATCATGTGCCAATGGACCCTCTATGACGGCCACCAGACCCTGGCGGAGATAGCTGCCCGTCTCGGACTTGACGTCCTTAATGAGATCACGGCCGAGGTGGTTGGTATACGTTGACTTGACGGCGGCCATTTGGAGCGGGTCTAGGTTTGCGAGCACCTGAATCAGGGCCTTCTCGTCGGTACCGAAGCCCTTCATTGCCTTGCGCAGGGCGTCTGCCTCGCGGCGAAAATCTCCCGGGGCCATCTGGCCGAGAGCGTATCCTGGGGATGGCATGGATAGGGGTCCCTGGAAGTGCTGAGGGGGTTGTGGTGACGGGGCGTTACCGTATGGCCCTGGGGGAGGCGGACCATGTGGGGGTGGATAGCCTGGGCCGCCTTGTGGAGGATATGGCGCTTGTGAATGACCTCCATAAGGCGCGTGCTGTGGTGGCGGCGGGTACCCGGGCCCTTGAGGATAGCCTCCTGGGGCGGGCATGCCTTGCGGAGGGGGGTATTGTTGTGGAGGAGCGCCGTATCCACCAAAGTTCTGTTGGGGGGGATACGGGCCTGGCTGACCCGGAGGCATATTATACGGGTGTTCTGCTCGTCGGTTGATTAGTAAATATAGATCAGAAAGTGTTTTGGGGGGGAGTGAGTGAGGGAACCTACGGTTTGGTGGGGGATATTGGGGATATTGGTTTTGTTGATTGTAAGACATGATGATGAAGGTGGTGGGTTGTGAGGAGGGAGATGAGAGAAGTGACGGAGGAGAAGTGAAGACGGGAAGACGAGGGAAGAAGGGGGAAAATATAAGAACCATGGAAAAGGCATGAATGATGTACTCCGCCGGAGCCAAGCCCGAGAACCACTGGTTCGTGACAGGGCTGTGGTGGCTAAGTGGGTTCATTCGTAAGGCTGATTGGGGAAGGTACAAGGCACCCCCATTAATTTCATAATTATGATGAACAAACTGTGGCTGTGCATTGATTTGGTTGGGACCAAGGCGGAATAGGCCTGGGTATATGGAAACTGAGGAATCTAAAAAAAAACATCATCGTCATCAATCATGCCCTCAGAACACGCGATATACGGAGTAGAGAATCAAATCTCATCGCTTCTTCCGTCCGCCGTCAACTCCCGCTGGCTCCGCCTTGACAAAAGCCCGCTTCAACTCCCCCGTCGCCTCCCACAACACCCACACAGGAACAAACACCCACAACGTATTGAAGAAGAACAGATAAAACCACAGATAAATCGGATTCGAAGTATCCAACTGCGCGCTTCCCGTCAACCACTCCGGCGCAAAAGTCATCCACCCACCATACAACTCGGCCGTCGCCAACGCCGGCGCAACGAGCCAAAGCTTCGCCTTTGCCGCAGCCCTCACGCCAGCACTTGACGTTGATCGCGACGACTTCCACAGGAGATAACACACGTACAGCGCCGCCGGACCCCCCAGGAGGACGGTGAGAAGCTCGAGCGCGACAACGGTTGCGTCGGAGGTAGCCCAGCGGAAATCGGCTTTGGCGTATTCCTGCCACAGGCGGGCACTGGGACCGGTGCCGAAGGCGGCGCCGTAGGCGCGATCAGTATAGTTCAGGAAGTATGGGGGACGGGCGAAGCTGGCGGGGAGGTTGGTGTAGCTGAAGAAGCATTCGTAAAGGAAGGAGCCCTCGATAAAGAAGTGGGTCAGGGCGTCGTAGGCGTGCCAGGAGAAGAGGATGCGGTTGCGCGTGTGGGTAGATGGGATGAGCGTCTGGCCGAGAAAGTAGGCGATTGGCATGAAGGAGAGGGCGAATGCGATGCAGAGGCAGGTCGGGATGTCCAGCGCGAATGGCGTGGTAGACGCCATGATGGTGGTTGTTTTTCTCTCTTTTTTGATTCTTTCGTTCTTGGTTACGATATGGGAATGAAGGAAGAGAGGGGGAATTCAGCGACTGAAGATGTATATTATATAGGTACCTAGCCAATGGACGAGGATGCGGAAGAAAGAATAAAGCAAGGAAGAAAGGAGGAAAGTCGGAGGTTAGAAATAGAAACAATGCGAAAAAAGGAAACAAAAAAACCCCTGAAACAGTGGCCTGAGGCCGCCACCCACATGTGATTGATCTACCACTTATCGGGATCCGCAGTTTTCAAGCTTCATCCAGACCATAAAAGAACAACATTATTCATTGATTTATGCACATTATGTGACATCAGTTCTAGACCCATTTCAAACCCATTATTCAATCCTATTCATGAAGAACACCAACTCACACGCCCAACACATCATTCAGAATCACTAAATCCCTCAAACTGGGGTTTGGGGATCCGTTCACCATGACAAAGCATCTCCATGGGAAGCTTCCGTTTCGAGCTATCATAATTCTTTCCCATAAGTTTCCTCTCAAGGAGCGCCTCAGGATCATCATCCATCGATAGATGAAAGCATGGATCGAGGTACACGAAAAAGTTGGCAAGCCCCTTCACTTTCCTGGGTGGTCTATCATCCCCGGCACCGTTCTCTCCATGAAACGGATTCTGATCTCTCATCCCCGCCGTAGTCAGAGGAAGGAGCCGCATGACGAACTCACCATACGACTCAAACTTCTGGCTCAGGAAATGTTCATCGTACAACAATTCGTCGTCATAGTCGTACGCCTCGATGGCGACCGAGATCGTGAGCTTCCAAGGTCTACCATGCACTCTGATCATGCTGATTGCCTGGGTGAAAGCGAACAGCTCCTCCTGGCGCTCCAGCAGATTGATATCTTGGCCGTCGATCAAGTGCCAATGAATATGCGTCAAGTACCAGAGACTATCGTGCGGAAACGCCCGGAGAAAGATATTCAGGAAAGCCGTCTCATGATACTCGCGCTCATCCTCAGCATTCCAATCGATTTCAATGCGGAAGATGTTGCATCCATAAAAATGGCGACGGGCTATGTCCGCGTGCACCTCAAACAGCTCGGAGGGGAAGCGCCAGCGGTAGAACTTAGTTGAGTACGCCACGTGCGACGAAGCCCGGTAACAACTCTCTTCGAAATCCCTACCATCATCCCGACCCGGGTCGAACATCTCCCAGCCACAGTTCCAGTTCAGAGGACCGGGGGCCACGAGATCGCTCTGCCGGAATATCTGATCCTGGATATCATAGGGGAGAGGGGGACGCTGGGTGTCCTCAGCCATGGAATATTCAACAGGATATTCCAGTGACAGGCCAGTCATCGGAATATCATCATCTCCCTCATTGACTTGACTCTGCTGGCTGGGGATAAACCCCACAACAGCATCGTGGACCCCCGTCTGAAGATCATGGTGAAAAGGCTTACCCAAACAAACCGAGAAATGCCTCAAGACCGGCAGTTTTTTCGTCGCGCCAACCATGGCATTAAACACGTCCAACGAGACGGTATCCATACTGAGACTCAAATCCAGAGCCCTGGAAGCCACCCAATAGCCCAAACGCACACACAACAAAGCCCATTCATCTACAAGCGGCTTGTTCCATCTCATATTAACCGCCTCATTCATGGTTGAACCCTGGCAACTGTTTCTATCCATACCGGAATACATCAACGGGAAATTCATGCACCCGATTTCAAAATGCAGCTCGCGCAAGCTCATCAACGCTATCGGAGAGAGACACCCAATACGCGCCCAGCTCGTTTTCGCATCCGCAGGATCCAGTTCCTTTCCCACCGAATCAAGGATAGGGAACGTGCGATTCGCGTCGAGCGAGAGACGGAACGCGTTGTTTGAGTAAAAGAACTCTCGTGCATCACGTGAGAGAGTCTTGCACACGAAGAACAGCTGGTTGCAGATAGGGTTGCAGTCACAGCAGCTGAGCTGATCGCACTGATCAAGCGCACCATTGCGGATGATGAGCTGGGCAGATTCAACCCACTGGCCTTGGCAGATGGGGGGCACGGCGGTTTGATTCAGAAGGACGTCCTTGGATCGGACGAGGCCGCACATTTTGAAGATGTCGGCTCTGATTGCGAGGGGCAACGACAACCAGGCCTTGTTGAAGGTGTCATTTGGGGCTGGAGGATTCATTGCAGAGGAGGCACTCTGTTCAGAAGGCTTGGTTTCCATCGGCGATTTCTGATATGGGAAGAGGAACATTTGTTAAGGGAAAGGGAGAGGGAGAGGAAATATCGACAGAGTGAGAGAAAAGGAGAGGGAATATCGACAGAGTGAGAAGGATGAAGAGGGTGTGAGGGGGAGGGGGGAGAGAGAAGAAAGAGAAGAAGTATGTCCTGTTTGTGATAATAACGCGAGTAACAGAGAAAATTGTTACTGGCGAAACGCGGTGAATGAACAGTTGTGTTTCTCTTCCAACTGTAGTCTCTTCCATAATTTCCCCCCCTCCCTCCCCTAATCTACGCAAAGCTTTCGTGCAGAACCAAAGACGCTTGACGAAAATCTCTACCTTTGTTTCTTGGCTATGATCTATCTAATTTGCCAGAGGGTCACGGTCCTAGAGGGCAATTTCTAGAAGACAGGATTGTCTGTCATGCTCACTTTTTTGACCTTGATAGCCCTACGTTCTTGATTGCAGGAATATCCACACAGGCAGGTACGAGATCCTAGCGTCATGCAGGGCGCATACATCAGTTAATCCTAATGTAGTGGGGATGACAAGGAGGTCCAGCTGATATGTTCTTTTATGTTTCGTAAGCATGCCTTGTGCCAGCCGATAGATTGTGAATTTCAACTTCTTCTCTTCTCTTCTTTTACAGCCCCCAGAGGCTGCAAGTAACAGATGAAACCGACCACCTTGTGAGCCTCAGGCATCCTTTCGTTACGTGCCCCTACTAGAGCTCTCCCTCCCATCTGCTCTCCTACAGCAATAAATCCATGTCCAGGACAAGGTACTGACTAGACAATGGTAGTCCGAGTTTTGTTCATTACAGGAACATGCATAATAGCAAACAGAGAGATCTTAGCGTCATGCAGAGTCATATACGCATACATCAATTAATCATCAAGTTCATGTCCAAACCACATGCTATAGAACACAAGAAAAAAGAGAAGTAAGAGGATCATGACGGCATAACTCCATGGGCTGACATTTACCCTATCTCCCATCTTAGACGATGTCTTCCTCGACAAAAACATGTCCTCCAGGGAACAAGCCCGTGGAGCCAGCATAACACCCCCAATACCAATCCTCGTTGATATTTTCAGCCTCCGTAATATCTGCCCCCCGTGGGAACATCAGTTCGTCCGTCACCTCGTCCTCGGGATAATATGACCACAAAGCGTGAAGGACAAGACCGACCCCACCGTCTGGGGGATATTGTCTCGCTGACATCGAGTTGGTCCCCACCGGGGTTGAAGGCTCAGATGGAGAAAGGGGACTACTGCGGTCACGATCAGCGGGGTTGCGAGCTCGCGAGGCCTTCTTGCGACGCTCTGAGCCTTCCTTCCAGCTCCAATCCCCAGAGCCGACTTCAGGTGATGCGATATTACCTCGTCCGGTGTCAAATGAGCGGACTGTCGAAGGTGGTGGGGTATTCGGAGATGACGCGGAAGAGGCAGAGGGATAAAGGTGCTCGTCTTTCAAGGCGCGTCCGCCCACGAGGTCCTGGACGATAACCCGTCTTTGCACATCCTCATGGTCTTCGAAGCCTACCACAACCATTCGATGACCCTTCAGGCAGCGGCGCCAGCCATTGTGCCCGTTTTCTTTACGGATCTTAGACGTCGCTACAAGCTTAAGATAACAGTTCGCGCAGATATCGTAGTCGCCGTCATTGCACTGGAGGCAATGGTATCGAAGGGTGGATGCGGAGATGGGATGGGTGCATATGTCACAATTGGTCGAGAAAGAAAGGATCTTCATGGATTCGCCTCCAGACACGATAGTGGGAGGATTGTTCGGGGTGTCGTCTACCACCGCGGACCCGCTCGAGGCACTGGCTTGGTTGATCCAACAGATGGGGAGCAGCGCATGCGTACAGCACTTTCCTTGAATAACGCATCGGTTACAAAACCCCCAGTCACCCTCGTTGCATTGATTGCATTTCCACAAGCAATCGTTCGCGAGGGACTGACATATATCGCAAAACAACCCTGTTTGGTGTCTGTGAGCGGGGTCGTCGTCCGTCATCTCTCGTTCATCCCGTCTGACGCGGTAGGCCGACGTTGATGGTTTAAAATATCGAGAGGAGGATAATATATGTTGAGGGTTGCATGGCTCAGCAGCGTGACCATTCGAAGCGCTACGTAGCCGCTCATATTCTGATTTTGCAGATGGACCAAAACCAACCCAATTTAGACAGCCGTATCCCAAGCGATAGCATCGTAGGCATAGATTGTAGTCGCCGTTGTTACAGCAGGGGCATCTCTTATGAAGGTCATATTGAATGTTCTGTTTGCCACACCGATCGCACGATACGGATGGCTCAATAAAGGGTGCGGAACGCTGGGATGCGGTAGATCGCGATGAGGATGGTCTAGAGCGGCCATTTTGACGATTCGAACCCCCCACTTCTGGGACCAGAGAACTAGTTGTTGGACTTGTGGCTATCTGCTCTGAGCGTGCGGAAAACGACCCATTTCGACCGCTGCCTTCGACCGGAGACGTCACGATCACAGACGAGTCTGTCGATTGTCTGCCCGACCGTTGACGTCGAGCGTCTGCCCAAATATTGGATATCGCCTGCTCAGACTCCGTCGCCCTACGAAGCCGAGACGTCCCCGTGCCCGCTGCTCGGACACGTGGCGAATGGGAATTGCGAGGGCGATCAGCAGCCATATCACTGGAGGATCTCACTGTTGGTCTTAGATTGACATCTGACGATGAAGCCGGAGTATTAGGTGCCGGGGAAGTCCTCCTTCGATTACTTCCCTGGTCCGAAAGGCGCCTATGGTGGCCAGACTGACCCGTCCGTGGCATTAACGGATCCAGTAAATAAGGCCTCGAGACGGGTGGATTGCCCGATGATGAGTGCGCCGTAGAAGAAGGTGCAGTCCTCTGCACCGATTGTGAGCGCGCACCAGGGTCACCTGACGGACGTGCGGAGTCCTCCGGTCGCTGCTGCGAGCGCGATCGCAGATGTCTCCGGCGATAAGCATCCGCGATGCGCTCACTGAGTTCCTCCTCCTCGGAGGGACCGAGGTTATCCAAGTCGATATCCTCCAGCAAGCCCTCCTCTAAGATCTGCCGTAGAATTTCCTCCTCCATGCTCTCAGGATCGGATAGGCTCAGTAATGATCGCAAACTTGACTGGTGCTCAACCTGTCTCGTATTTTCCGTCGATCCTCCTGATCGAACACCACGGGTCTGTCGTCGAACTGCACGCTCCTCTTCACGCTGCCGTCGAGCTGACCGTCCATTTCCATCCACGCTTTCAGCCCGTCGGGTGCGCGAGGATCGTCGAGCCCGACGACTGGTATCGCTTGTCTGCGCACCGGTCTCGCGCAGACTCAGCTCACGAACTTCCTCGAGTAATCGACGATCATCTTCGTCCGACTGGCGAACATCCGACTCTGACAAAGGTAAGTTCGGGAATATTGACTCGCCATGTTTATAACGCTGGGCAATTTCCTCTTTCTCCACGCCGGGTTTGCTGCGGTCTGGGTTTGCCGCCAGCACCATATCAAGCAAAGTCGTAACGGTTGCATTAGGTCGTGTTTCGCGGACAACGGCGCGACATGCTGGGCAGGTAAATCGGACGGAGGAGGATGTCCGTCGACGGGACGCCTGAGCCAAAAACCATTCTTTCAGACAGGAGCCGCAGTATGTGTGGAGACAGTCGAGAAGAGTGAGAGGTTGGTAGAGGAGTTCGGTGCAGATCTGGAGGATGAGTGAGACGTCAGTGAGTGCGAGATTTCATTCTGGAGAAATTCTATTGTCTCTACATGCAACGGACGATTGATGGGAAATTCCCCACATTTTCTCCGCTGGTCGGAAATGCGTCTCAGAGGTCGTACATACCGAACAGGTGAGTTCTTTCTCCAGGTCTCGCAACCCAGGACCACTCTGTGGATCAGCCGCCATGAGGGGGGGGATGTTTATGGGAAGAGAGGAGAGAGGAGTAGAAGGAGGAGAGGTTGTTGGTGGTTCGAGGGCTGAAAGTCCCACGGGTCCGTCCCGCGATCTCGGCTCGATCAGGCTCCCAGGCTCCACTTTCTACTTCGAGGACTTTCCGTCATCCAACTTATATTAAACTACTACCTCACTACCAACTATCACCCCTAAATATAACATTTCCGAATTTTGTGTTTCTACTCCTCCCAAGTCATGTTTTGCTCTCCCCAGGGCACCACCCCCTTTCGCAGCCACTCCATTCGACCTCCATCCCACTTGGGAAACCCGAGGAAATCGTGATTTGGGTTGCAAGATTCGATCTGTAGCGCACCATCTCGTAACCGTTTCAGACAGTCCTTCTCCAGAAACCATGTGATGCAGTCTTTACAGACCGAGATCTCATTCGAAAATTTCCAGACATGGCCGCAGCGACCAGTACATGGCGTATTCATATCATACTGCAGGCTGTTGCCATGGTCGACTCGCCGTTCGAGCGCCATCATTGCGAGTGCCGTGAAAGCGTTCTTTTCGTCACCAAGCGTGATAAAAATCAAGAGCAGTTTGCCGTAGGCCTCCACCTCCACATCTTTGCCCTCGTCTTCGTCAGAAAGTAGCTCCAGGGCCACCTGCACCAGTGTCCGCACTATCTGCCGGGCCTTGACACTGCCGAGTGTGACAGGCCAATTTGTCTGCTCTTGCGTTGTTTGCGTGAACGACAGACCTGAAAAGGCCTCACTCTTTACTTTAATATCATCTGTGAGATCGTAATGCCCAAAATCATCGTTACAGCAGGGGGGGGTGAGAGGTGAATTCAGATAGATTCCCATGACGAGCCTTTTGCGACCAGCCCGGTATAGAGTCAAGGAAGAATCATATGTTGTTGTAGGTATGAAGGATTCATCGAGGAGAAATATCATTTACTCCAACATATCTGCTACCTCCTGCATTGAAGAATTCGTTCTACTGCAGCCGGAACCTCGACTTCAGCCTCTTCAGCCTCCTCCTTGATATTCTCCGCCCAGCCCACAACACAAGTCTCTGCCCCGAAAGCAACATCCTTCGGCGAAAGACCCCGTTCCAGGAGAATATTGACTACCTCGTCGTGTCCATCCGTGAACTCAAAACATTCCAAATTCATGGCCGCGTGCAACGCTGTCCCATACTCAGATCTGTGCTTCACATCCACCCCGGGGTGGTCAGCCAGAAGTTTGCGCAGGTTGTCGACATCGCCTCCCCGACATAGATAATGCAGGATGGATTCGTCAGTGCAGCTGAGAAGATTGACGTCGATACCCTTGCATGAAAGCAAGACCGAGACGGCTTGGTGATTGTGTGCCTTGGAAGCAGACATAAGGGCTGTTTCCTTGTTAGCGCCTCCTTGTAAATTCACATCTGCGCCGGCATCGAGTAGGATCGAGAGTGTGTCGACGGAGTCAGAATATGCAACTGATGCTTGCAGGGGCCCGTGCCATCGGCCTCCGGTTTGGTTGGTATTTGCGCCGTGCGCGAGGAGCATCTTGACCACTTCCACGTCGTTGATTGCCGCTGCGTTGCAAAGCGCGGTTCCGAAAAATGAGCTGTATTTGTTAATATCTACTTCTGCCTCCTTTGTGGACAGATAGCCCTGGACTAGTTCTGCCCTTCGAGTCAATACGAGCAAAGGGAGGATATTGTCCAATTCTTGCTGCTGCTGCTGCTGCTGCTGCTCTGGGAGAATCGAAGCCAATCCCCATAGTCCAGGCTGAACTCTGCGAATAACATTCTCAGGTTCATGGTTGAACACCAGGGCCATACAGGCTAGACCAATCAAATTTTCGAGGCTTTCTGCTTTCTTGCTCGCTGGCTGAAGCTCAGGAATCAAGTCATAAACCCTCCTTACTGTGGCGAAGATAACGTCCAGGCCACCACCACATTTCCCTGATGACTCCTCCCCTTGGCAGTAGGAGTTCTTCCGGTAGTGCATCAACACCAATGTTCTGACAAACCATATGACCGAGTCCAGCGGCCATTCTTCTCTAATATCCCGTGGAAAATATCTAGAAGCTGCACATGTCTTCGCCACAAAGCAGCGCGACCATACTTGATCGAAGAGTCCTAAGCAATGGAGGTTAGTGCGTCGGTCGACTAAGATAACAGGTGCTGCTGGGGTAGTAGAAACCCACGACACACTAGCCGCATCTCAACCTGTGCATTCTCCCAGTCCACAGAGAACTTCCCACGTGGATCGGTAGGAAGGCAGTGTTGGATGATGGCTTCGAACACCTCAAGCGGGAGATTCACGAGACCCCTGTCGGTGTTGCTGTTAGAAAGTTCATTTCCACGCTAATATGAGTCTGTCTTACATTTTTCTGCCTTGCACACACAGAGGTGAGAATTAGGGCTCAAGGAATACGACAAGCAGTTATTAGCGTCCCTTCGTAACAGAAGAATCGGTAAATTTTCTTTTTCCAGCTAGCCCAGCTAAGACTCTGTGTCATCCATGCATGATGATGTAAATCGAGATAGTTTTAAGGTAGTTAATAGTTTACATCTCGGATACCTCCACTTGGGACAGACTGAAAGATATATTATAAATTATCTCCCTATTCTCATCTACCAACTACAACACAAACAACTCTCTCATACAAGTAGACACATATATCATAAGATTTCTATTAATTAATAATATACCAACTAACTACCCTCACTCACTTCGGCGGCTCCCTCGAATACGGCGGTGGCGGTGCCTCCTGTTCCACCTGTTCCACCTCCCTCACTCCCCCCACCGGTTGATGCACCCGCGCCCGTTGCGGCGGCGATATACCTTCTCCTCCTAACCGTGTTTGAGGTTGACTATTCCCCCCCTCCCCAGGAACGTTGCTTGAAGAACCCCCCTGGGCTGCCGATTCTGTTCCATCCCTGCGAGGTGGCCGTTTCGCAAAACAACACCACAGTCCGCCCATGATCGAGAACCCTATGATTGCGGGGAGCAAGATACAGACTGCGACTGGTATTTGAGGACCCGGGTCTGGGTCTGGGGTTGATGGGTTGAATGTTGGGTATGTGTATGTGATCTCGGATGATCTGCGGACTAGGGGGGCGGTGGGTGTTGGGTTTATACTGCGGGAGAATTTGGGGGCGATTGCCATGTCGTGGGAGATCGTCATGGAGTTGGAGTTAGAGACAGGGTCTCGTTGGTAGGGATAGGCGAATGTGTCTGGAATAGAGGGATTAGTTCGGGGGGGTTCTTGTTTGGATGTCAATGGGTATGTATACGAACAGGGAGAAAGAGCCCAGATCAATAATAATAGATGGAAAGTGTAAGGGAAATTCATCTTGGAAACTATTGGTATGACCGTATTATGAATATTATGTATAGTGTCATCATCAGGTGGGCCTTGTTGTTATTGCGATGTTGACATTTAAAGTGCCAGCATGTAACTTATATATGAATACTCGTTGTCGTTATTCATGAACAAATACTACATGTCGAGTCACTCACGGCGCTAACCAAGGCGCAGTTGTTGGTTTCTTTGCCCCGGGCACTATGGAGATAGATTAATTGCTGTGCAATCAGCCTTATGGAGTGTGGCTGTATCGGTAGAAGATGCCGACCTCAAATAATTAATTACATCACACAAAATACATGATCGGTCGGTCCTTAAACGCCAGCGATACCAGACCGTCTCTCGAAACATCTACACCACCAACCAAAACATGAATGGAATCAATCACTCTTTCCCATAGCGCTCCTTCTCCCAAAACCAATGGTACAGACTCCTCCATTCCTTCGTGTCATCTTCAACATAATCATGAACCATCTCAGCAGTCTCGTTCGAGTTTTCCACTGCATGCTCCGCCGCCGGAACACTACTCGAAGTCATATCAACCGCCACATTGCCAGACGTGCTATCCAAGGCCTCGCTCGCCTCGGTTTTGACCTTTTCAGCCAGGTCCCGAGCTCCGTCCCGAGCAGCTTCCGCCCATTCCTCAGCCTGCTCGCGAGCCCGTTCAATCAACTCATCCGGGGTGGGGTACTTCCGCATGACAATCAGCAAGAAGTAGTAGCTTCGCACGATGGCAGAATACACAGCATCCTTCGCAAGCATGGTAATCCCGTGCGAGAAGAACCCCTTCAGAACTTCACCCGGTAGTCCGGCGTAGAGCGCCGAGACACCCTCCGTTCGAGCGATGGAGACGACGTTAGAGATGATCGCCGGCGTGAACGAGACGCCCTCATCCCCCTCGTCCTTCCCATTGCCATTCCCATTCTTGGTACCCGACGCACTATCCGCGCCAGTAACTTGGGACCGAGTCTTCGCCATCGAAAACGGATACGTCACCGACGAGGCAGCCGATTTACTCAACGCCGCCAGAAGGAAGACCAGAGCCGGCGACGGACGCGCCTGCTTCTCCCGCGGAAGCAGCGCCCGCTTCAAGAACCCATTGAGAAAAAAAGTCAACGACGGATTCAGGGTGAGAATCAGCGAGGCAGAATATCCCGACCAAAACCCACGAACGCCCTTTTCCGCCCTGATCCGCGCGGCAATCTCGCGCGTGCTCACAGCCGACTTCGAGGTCTGTTTTCTAGCCACGATGTTCGACAACGGCGTCGTGAACAGCTTCGAAAACGCACCCGCCAGCACCCCGATCGCGAGCTCATCTAGGATCGGCAGCGCGAGGTGTTTGGTGTTTCTCTTCGCGCCGAACCGGGCGCGGATCCGCCTCTCCCTGAAAAACCCATAGGCTAGAAAGAAGAGGAATGAGTCGGCCACCGTCTTGGCCGTGTCCTGCGCCAGGCCGGTGTAGAAACTCCCAATGCCTGCTTCTCCCTCTGCGTAGATCTTGCGGGCGGCATCGAGAATGTCGGTGTACTCTGCGTCCTGTGTCGACGATTTATCGCTCCCTTCTGCGTCGGTGTCCTCGTTCTTGTCTGTTCGCTTTCGGGTCTGTAATCGTGCGATAATCAGACTCAACGGGTAGGTGGCGACGTTGGAGATAGCTGCCCCGACAGCCCCGGCCACGGCATTTCCAACAGCGGGCAGTGCTGGGCCTCGCAGCGCGGCTGTCTTCCAATCTTCCTTTGGGGGGCTTTCGTCGTATTGATGGTATAACGAGTAGGAGTCCTGTGAATGCGTAAGCGGTAGGAGGAATTGAAGAGACGTCCCCCTCCCATCGCTTGGAATGATCGACGTCATCCCTATCAAGGGGAGAGAGGTGATGAGGATTTGGCACGACATACAAGCTCATCGTTATACAAAATCTTATATTCCGACATCGTGGCTCGAGTATTCCGATTCAAGCCGTAATGCAGGATTGCAC
The DNA here is from genome assembly GCA_015844325.1 of Aspergillus nanangensis. Classification (NCBI taxonomy): domain Eukaryota; kingdom Fungi; phylum Ascomycota; class Eurotiomycetes; order Eurotiales; family Aspergillaceae; genus Aspergillus; species Aspergillus nanangensis. The sequence continues at coordinate 41,555 of VCAU01000156.1, read as the reverse complement.
TGGTGAAAGGAATGGCTGTCTCGCAGAGTTGGGGGGGGGGGTGTTCTCAATGTAGGGAATGCGGGACAGGATACTGCGATCCGATTAGGACGTCACCACTGATGATCAGGCAACGATGTGAGAGAAAAGAAGTACACAGTTCTGAGTCCCGAGAGGAGGATACTTGTAATGAATGATGGTAAGATAAGACCTTTTCCTTTCAAGTCGACCGAGGTACTGCCAGGTCAAGCAGTAGCAGGGCCTGGAACCCATAACGTCATCGCATTATATGGCCCGTGCACGCCCGGTCGCAGGCGCATGTGATCAGACAGCATCAATCCAGCAGACAAGCCAGAAGAGAAGATTTACAGGTAATTCTTAGACAATAAAAATAAAATCAATCCAAACCGGTGGATAATATTCCTAATCCTATGAAAAAACTAGAGAGAAAAAAAAAAAATAACCGCGACTATCCCAGTCGACCATTGAAAACCCCGTACCCGATTTCGCGATTAAAAAACATACAAAACAAACCCATTGATTTCATAAGTTGCAAAGAACCGTCACAGAGAAAAAAAAAAAAAAGTCGATGCCAGACCACACGCTAAATGGCCCAACCTCATCATCAAGGTCAACCCCGAATATCCCAAACAGGCAATCAGTTGGTCAACCCATCATATTCAACAGGAGCCATTGTTGATTGCATTAGCAGATCAAACAACGAGCCCCCAGCATCGACACACACTCCAACCAAAACCAGATGGTAGTTCCAGTTTCAGTTGTAGTTCTAGCTTTCTTTTTTTTTTTTCCAGGAAAATTTAACCACCGAAACCATAAAGGGTGCGGCCCTGGCGCTTGAGGGCATAAACCACATCGAGGGAAGTGACGGTCTTGCGCTTGGCGTGCTCAGTGTAAGTGACAGCATCACGGATAACCGACTCGAGGAACGACTTGAGGACACCACGGGTCTCCTCGTAGATCATGGCGGAGATACGCTTGACACCGCCACGGCGCGCGAGACGACGGATAGCAGGCTTGGTGATACCCTGGATGTTGTCACGCAAGATCTTGCGGTGACGCTTGGCGCCACCCTTTCCGAGACCCTTGCCGCCTTTGCCGCCTGTGAGGATGGATATGTTAGCATTCGAGTGGATTCATTATCGAGGGATTTGGAGAAAAGGGGAAGTGGAGGGGGAGAGAGGAAGGGGGGAAAGACGCGAAGTCACGTGCGACCAGGGGGGTGATCGCGACATCCTATCATCAATAATGATAATATAATGATGGATCTTTCGTCACCCCGCCGGTAAGGTACAATGACAGCGACCAAGAGGAACAAAAATAGAATAGTACTTACGTCCAGTCATATTGAGTGAAGGTTGGAAGAAGAAAAAAAACCGATAAAAAGACGCTGGAGTAGTGGTTGGTGTGATGGAGAAAAGACGACACGAAGTAGTTGAATGAAGTCAAAAGGGGAAGAGAAAGGAAAGAAAACGTAAGACTACGGGCGACAGGAGAGGGGCTCTAGGTTTAAATAGGTTTTCCGGGCGGGCGGCAAGCGAAGGGTTGATTTTGAGCAGAAAGTCGGCTGCTAACTGCTTTATTCTGAAATGACTAATCCCGGGGGGGTGATCTGAAAGGGTCAAAAGGAATGGGACGAATTGATTGGCAGGTGGCGGGCGAGAAAAAGGGCGTTATGAACAACTGCTTTCAAGCGTGTGTTTTGGCGGGCGTCGCTGCTGGTAGTTGCCCGCAGACCAACGAGGCCAGTCCAACTCCCGGCACGGGTCGGTCACGTGAGAGCTTGGCGGATGCGTATCCCAGTCATCATGTCATTGCCTATTTTAGGTAGCAGGTATGGCTATTATGGTTATTGGAAGCTAATACAATACAATACAGTACGATAGGTATTCCTGAAGAACCAAATCCTAGGAGAAGCGTATATTGTTTCATCGTACAGTAAGGACATTCTCAGCCCACACTGGATGATAGAGTAACATCAATAGCAAGTGGCAAGCGCTAAACCACAAAAAACAATTCATAGTCGTAAAAGGAAGCAAACATCACACCCAAACGCCAAGCAAAAATACAATCAACAGCAACTGTAAATGCATAGACATCGCATAACGACTTTTCCAGTCTGGCAATGTTTCGTATCATAGAACACGTCAAAGCAATAGTGCCGCCAGACTTAAGGCTAAAGCAACAAATAGTAAAAATAGTATTAAAGAAACATGGCGTCATCATCATGGTGAAACTGAATTAAGCACGCATCATGGAAGCAAGAAATGAAAAAGGAGGAAAGGCCAATAAGCTCATTGAAAAAAAAGGAAAAAGGTAGAGGAGCCTAACATGAGAGCATGAGGTGGTATCTTCGCGGTTTATTATGCATCGCAAAGGGTAGACATCAACGCTTCTAGTCAAGGCACAATAAAGGGCGGAGAAAAGGAAAAAAGAGTGATGGTCCTGTCAAAGGAAACCATCGATGCACTGATATCAATATCACGTACGGGAACATCTGTCGACGATATCGACCAGCTTTTGAAAGTACATGACTGGGACACGACGCAAATATGTCAAACATTGGAGAGATGAAAGCTTGTTTTATCCTCGAATAACTGTCGGGGTGTGGGCTTCCTTGAGGAACTTGTGTTGAATATGATCGAAATAGGTATAGTTGAATCGGTTCGGGGATGACGAGGCATTGCGAGTGCCTCCAGGGGATCGAGATGGGGAGTTGGTACCAGAGCTGTCGGACGAGGTACTGCGAGGAGAGGTGCCATCTTTGGCCATAGTAGCCGGCGACTTGCTGCCATGGACAGCATCGGATGACCCGTAAAAACAATACTTATCCACGAGTTCCTGATAGGAGGGTGACTCGCGGTGTGGCTTGCTTGAAATGAGCGAGGACGGCTTTGAACTATCAGGCGACGTTTCGCGGCCCCTTTCGCGCGAGGCGGTAGGCTTTCCGACAGTTAAATCAGTCTCATTGAGAGGAGCCTGGTTCTTACTATCCATAACATTCCCCGACGATTTTGCTCGAGCGGTCAATGTTGTGCGGTCGTGCAGAGTCTTACTCCGCATGGCCGCCGACAAGGAAGTCTCGAAGTCGTAGCGATTGCCAAAGGCCTGAGGGGACGGCTTCTCCCGGCGGATGGGGGTTACGGTGTCGTCATCCTGTGCATGAACCCCGCGCAACGATCTATCTTTCGGATCTTTTGGTGGGTGTCCAAAAGATAGATAGTCGTCCATGCTAGCGAAATCGTCGAACGATGCAGGCATAGAATGAGGCCGGGAGCCAAAGCTGGCGAAAGTCCGGCTGCGGGGAAGAGGTGCACGAGTTGGGGTAGGTGGCTTTGCTGCGAGACGTGGAATTCCGGGGCTCGAAATGGGCGATTTGAGAAAGTTCACCTGGTAATTCATCGAGTTGTTGTTGTCCCAGTACTCCTGCCCATTGACGCTGTAGCGGATGCAAATAAGCATGGTTTTCTTTTCCAGATTCGGCTGTTCATCGAGCTGGATACTGAAACTAAATCGGTCGTAGCCATCATGGAGCTGTTTGCGGCGGACATCGTCGTTGAATTCTGCGGTGACCTCAGAGATGGTTTTCCAGTGATCCAAGGTGAATCGGGCGGCCACAGTCTTATGGAACGCAAGGTTAGCGACCGCTACCATGCCAACCAACATGGTCTTGTCTGATGAGAGAAACAGGCGTTCAAGTCGGACTCGTTGAAGAGTTCGGGCAGCAGTATTGCACGGAAAATTTGGCAGCCGGATATCCCATTCAGATGAGACACGCTCTGGCCCATTCTCAGTGAAAGGAAACTCGCCCTCACCGTTGTGGTCGTCGACCGGCGATGTCCCTGTGCTGACGGCCTGTGGCTTATCCAACTGCAAAAAGTGCCGGATATGTTCCAATTGGGAGTCAAAATGCACTGCCTTGGAGTATGTCGGAGTTCCTGGCATACTAGATGGACGTCTTCGGGCTGAGGGAGGACGTAAAGCGGGCCTTACAAGCTCACCCGACTTCTTCCGCACCATAGGTATCCTCCTCTTGGGCTCATCATCTCGGTCACTCTCTTCTGGGGAGCTTGTCAATGCCTCTTCTTGCTTGTGTATAATTGCCGTCTCTGTAGAGGATCTAGAATGGGAGATCTTCCGAGCTTCCTTGGACAGAGGTGGATGGGGGGACCTTTGCCCATTGGCCGACGGTTTCGTCAGGCTCGACGAGGGCTTTACCTCGGACGATCGTCTCTCTGGGGATGAGGTACGCCGTTGTTCTATGGACCGGACTGCGGCCTCTAACTCTTCTAAGTGAAGTCCCTCCCGGTTCCTGAATGATGACTCCTCGTCACTCGAGTTCGGTGCCGACTCCGGAGGAGATATCATAGCGCCAGGAGGGATACGGGCCTCACTTATAGGGGGTGGAGACTGTCTAATGCTGCCATGGAGATTGATTGCATGCTTAGACTTGGGAAGGTTGTCAGGAGGGGAGGTAGCAAGAGGCTTGCTGTTGGACGAGCCTCTTCTGTGTCTGCGAACATAGGCGGTGGAGGAATAAGGACGAGAGAGTTGTGGGCGTTTGCCAAGGGGCAACGTCGGCGACGTGGGACATGACCAGGTGTCTGGTTCGGAATTTTCAACGTGTTGCGCGAGAGGCGACTGCTTCGACGGCGCAGTGTATGGCATCCGGCCGACTTTTGTAGGTCCAATACAAGGAGCGGGTGTGAGATGTTGGTTTGAATGAAGAGGAGTGGAGGATGCTCGATTAAATTCAGAGCAATCGCTGGATCTGTCCCCTATTCAAATGGTCTTCAAGAAGGATTAGTATGGAACGATGTCGAGGGTAGTGACGGTATGTGCCGGAATGTGTGGATAAGCCGATGGCGGGCTGGTAATTGACAATGATATAATACAAGAGTGATGATGGACCAGTATAAACAGGAACATCCCAAGCTGGGGTTACTGGAGGGAAAAAAAAGATGGGAAAATGGGGACGAGGGGAGGTTAATATCAGAAGGAGCGTTGGGAGGATGTTCCTGGGTGGGGAGGGGGGAGACATGAGGCAATGGAAGTGTCACAGCAGCGACACCACTGGGATTGGCTCCGATCGAACAATGAACGAGGGTTGAAGCCGCCACCGACATGTACACTGGTAACTCAAATAAATGAAACGTCGAAGTAACAATTTGTACACACCTTGAGAACTCGACATCTAGTGGAGTGTTGCAAAAGGGAAGGGGGAAAAAAATTTTCGGTCTGATAACGGGAGGCGAGGGAGGAGGGGAGAGATATGCAATAATTAAAGTTGAATGGAGATCAAGATGAGGAAAGGATCAGACTAAAAAGAGGGATGGAGGGGGAGAAGAGAGAATTAGAGGATTGGAAGGGGAGAGCCGCAGTAAACAAGTATATCGAGGTGTGAGGAACGATCCTCTTGATAAGAAAGAAGTATGCGCGGGGGCAAATTGACATTTAATGCCCACGGATGGCCCACTCTCCGCCATGATATTTATTCGGATTATTATTATTATTATTATTATTATTATTATTATTATGTCTTGATCTTATTAATCTCGGACTATATTAGTTTAGTTTAGTTCATTTATTTATTACCTATTATTAAATTTTTGTTTTAATAATAATTAATAACTTCATCCTTTTTTTTTTTAATTTATATTTTTTTCTCATTGCTTTACTACTAATATCTTCTTGTCAATTTTTAATTTTGATTTTTTTTTTTCTTTCTCTATCCCCCCCTGTCTATTTCAAATTCCCCTACTCTGTCAATAAAAACCGGGCGTTCGGGGCGATACCTCGGACTAGGCTAGGGAGGCTTTTGCCGCCCTACCCGAATCAGGACTAGAGGAGCCATGATGTTGATGGTGGACATACTAGCGGTAAATATGAATGTTGAGACGTTGTCTTCCAACTTAAAATAGGCGATCGAACGGTCTGGGACCGTGGGACGATCCCTCAACAGGCCAGTCAGTGCGTTCCGTCCAACTGGATGGGTGGAGCAGAGGGCTGTCTCCATGGCGCCTCGATTGGCCTAAAAGCCCTGGAAGAGGTGGTTGTATGACAAAACGACTATTTTCCATCCTTCTAGGAATTTTTTTTCCCTATCTATTTTCTTGTCCAAGAAAAAAAAACTTTTTTTTTGGGTTCGCCTCCGCTATCGCATCATGATTATGTTTTCTGGAACCACTCGGACGAACTTCAACCCAAAAGATTTGAATGACTGATTTCTTACAGATCGAGTCTGATATGGATAACTAATACCTTCGATGAAGGTTATCACACCATCCTTATCAGCCATTGCCACAATTCCAGCCTGCATTTTTGCGGTCGGGGACAATCCCCATCTCCATCCACACCCCTCATCGTTCCCTAAGTTTGCTGATTATGGAGCTCTGGTTACTCAAACTACTGCTAGGTAATTAACTTTCTATTATCATGGATTAGAGATAATATTAGTATTAGATAGAATTGTGTACATGTGGTGAAGTGGAGGCCAGGTGATCTACAAGACAGCATCTTCGGAATATTCCCATCTTACTGGCCTACAGAAAAAGATGTCCATACGTAGGACGCACTACGGAGGACTAGTGCCAGATGGAATGTCAAAACCAAGGAAAACATGCAGCTCCCAAGCTCTCAGGAGACATATATCGGGTTTTACCTCCTTGATGTTGGATGACCTTGTTTCGATGGAATTATTCAAGGAAGGATACTCGAGGATAGTCCTCTGTGGTCCAACCTTGTACCTTGGATCGACAGTGTCCCTTCTGTATCTGTGTATCTATGTATCTATGGTGTAACTTGAAGAGTTCATTATCTATAGGTAGGAGATAAGACCGTCGTCCATGGTCGCAAAGTTCCGAGAACACCGATCGAAGAGTTAGTGAACTGCACGGGGCATGTAGGCAAGGTAGATGGTACATGCATGCATGAAGAAGGGCTGTCTAGATTGCATGTACAGAGTACATTGTGTCATTGCCTACGCGACCAAGGCAAATTAATTATTTATTATTTATGATGCTGCCTCCAGTCCAGCCAGAGCAAAAAAAAAAGACCCACCCCCAGTCCGGTCCGAGAGCCCACAATACCGCCTTAGTGTCCAGTCTAAGGCAAGCCCACCGCTCAACACCATCAGCGCCTCCTCTCTTTTTCAAGGTCTAGAAAGCAGCCACCTGCGAAACGTTAGGTTAGGGCCACCGGAGGAAAAAAAAATTTCATCTGTTTATTTTTATTTTCATTCGTAATAATCTTATTATACCAAAGACACTACTATAATAATAGTAATAATAATATCCTCATGGCGGTCCTCTCTCCTCCGCCGACCGACTGCTGCATATGCAGATAAGATTCGTGTCTCTCTCGCGCGCACGTTCATCATCTGAATGATCCTGGTCTCCCCCCTTTGGTCACCATCAATATCTGGAACACGAAATATCCACCCTGTGTACCAGAACTTGCATAATCGCTATCCCTTTGCACAACATTTGATCAATATGACTGGAATGGGCCGCATTTCCGTCACCACCATCTGTTATCAGGGAATTTTCCCTATAACGGAAGGTCCTCACCAAATGAATGACATACGATGACGAGAGACATCTTCAAACTGTACCTGTTTCGATCGCTCCAGGCATCTTCAATCACCCCACCAATCGTAAAGAGGGTCTCTTGCGTTTTCTTCTTCTTCTATATTACCCTGTTTGTTCCTGTTTTTTTTTTTTTCCGGCCCAGCCCCTCCAATGAATGGATGACAGTCCGGGAACACTAGTGCCGTGACTTCCAAGGAAGCTCCACCAGATGACATCAGTGTTCAGAGACCCCCTATTAGAAATTGTAGACCGGCCTTGAGATTCGGGATAGATTGATATTCCACCTTGGACCTCCCCTTGTCACTTTTCGAATTTTTTGGGGGGGGATATCAGCACAGACACTTGTGGTGTTGAAAATTCTGCAACGCAGCTTGGACCACGCCTACTGTCGCCTCCTTAGGAATGGATTGACATGTCTGGTTGTACTGACTTCTTGGCTTTACCGCAAGGAATTCGAGTGGCTTGGTTGAGTTCACTATTTTCTTCTGCATGTCGAGCAAGGGACTGAATACTTTGCCAGTTCACCCATGGAGATACTTTCTCCCCCTCCTCAAATCTATGGCGTGCTTTTTTTTTCCCTTCCATTTAAGTATGAGCTAAACAGTCAAATGATAATGTTTGTCCCCATGGCATGTGTTAACTGTTCCTGCTGCTGCACAGGCACCGGATGTGGACATGGGTAGAGATGCATGCAACACAAGAACTTCAAGCAATGTGTTTATCCAACAGGGAAAAAAAAAACATCCAGACAAACAAATAAATTATAAGCTACTTGCTGCGCCGTCCGTATATTAAAATCCCACGCTACTAAATGGCATATATTATCTCGTGTTTCACGACCAGTGCATTCCACCTCGACCGGCGCTTGTCTCACTTGCCATCATCCAGTCTTATCAGGTACATCCTCACCACAGAGTTAATATCAACAAAGAAGCGAGTCTGGATCGAACAGAGTTTTCTTTTCCTTTGCCACTAGACTAGACTCAAGCCTCTATCGATGAACTAAATTAATCTTCAAAGTAGATATACTCCTACTTAAACGACTGAAACTTATTTTTTTTTTTAAAAAAATAAAAATAAAAACTCCGACTCGAGAAGCATAGACTCGAGACCATGGACAGCCTCCGCCATGACCTCCTCCCCATCCTGGGTCTGATGTTATGGAGGGGGGACCGTTTTCAATAACACGTTAGTATTATGCGTTGCGATTGCGACCATAGCGTCCGTCGGTCGCAAAACCAACCTCAACCAGCAAAGAAATGGACTTTCACCCGTCTATCGCGCGAGGCAAGAAATTTCTCTCCCAAACTCGGATATGAAGACCCTTCCCCCCCTCCAGAACACACCGGGATCATCCGATATTTTTGCCCCATTGTTTAGGTGTCTTGCAATTGCCGGTCCCAAAGTGCGGTGGGGACCGGGTCTCCGTGCGCACAAGGCCTAGAATTATTGGGGAGTTCTACCACTACGACTGTGTGGGAAGTGTAGCGACGGCTATCTTTTTCCTCGTTTCCCCCTGGGACTGAAACTCTGACAGTCGGAGAATACACTCGCATATACGGAGTACATAGAACCCCTCCTAGCTATCTATCTATCTGGCTAGAGCCGTATGACGGAGCCCACCGTCCTTTCTCCTCAGCCCCATGTCTGGACCTCTGATACGCCATCAGCTTGGGCGCCCGAGCGGGTATTGGGCGGTGTCTAGCGCACCTGTGCTCTTTCGCTTATCCCTGATCGACGCGTTCGAGCCCCTGGGTCTTTCGTTTCTCATTGGTAGTTGGCCTATCTATATGTTGAGGGAAAGTTTCCACTTCAGAGTTAGCTGGAAACTCTCCGATGGGGCGGTCTGTTCAAGCGCGTAGGCTGTCTTTTTTGGTATTATATCCATTTTTATCTTCCCTTCGATGAGGGGGAGGAAAGACATCGATGTCGGCGCTTGCATGCCCCCATAGATGGTCAGATCGATATTGACTTCGCGCCTCTTCGTGCACAGAGCCTTCATTCTTGTAGCCACAGCGCCAGGTAGATTATTCCTCCAGCATGGGTTTGACCGCCACCTTTTACACCGTTCATGAGTAACTTTCCGCGGAGTCTTACTATGCAGCTTCAGTGCCTAGAGGATTCTCCCCCGCTCTCACCGGGGAGGGGTGGAGGAAGCTGTTACCTGGGGTGATCTGGGGAAATACCCAGGGAATTTGAATTTGACTCTTTTCAACCCCACGGGGAGGGAGGGGGAGGGTGGAATAAACATGCAATTGTCCTGCCAATTGTGGATAGGCTTCTCTGACAGGCTGGCCCTCTCTCTCCCTCTCTCTTTTTTTTTCCCCTGGCGGGGCAGTGGAAACGCAAGCTTAGCTTGCCCTACAGGATCCGCACTATACCCAATCGCGTGTCGTTATCATGGTGAAATATATTGGAAGGGGGGGGAAGATTGTTGGGATTTTCGTACGTAGAAGGGAAGCTTGACGATGGAGCCAACCAACAGCACATGGGTATCGAATAACCTTAATGCTGGAAAATAACCTCCAGGGTCCTTGACAGGAACAGCTGACAGCTGACCAGAGGTCTGCGAGGCGGATCGGCCTTAGTTGATACTGCATGGCATTGCATTGGAGTTAGTTAGGGTAGTTGTTGCCCACCTGACTTGGGGTCACAGATCGTCTTCGGGACGCATCGCTGCGGATCGTTCATCTCTCATCCGACGGCAAGTAGATTCGCAGAGAGAACGACTAATATATGGTGGTGAGTCCGTGCAAACAGAAGAGAAAAAAATAATAATACTAACAATAATAATTAAAAAAAGGGATGGGCTGGTTACTGGTTACTATCTAGCTAGCCCCACCAAGTTTCGCCAGATGGCCAGAACCAGCTGTGTGGTGGAGCAGTCTCAATAGCGGCGGGGAGTCTGAGCTTACTTGCGACTAATAAAGGCGCCATTCACATGCACGAGATGCAGTAGAGCTGGGCCAAAGCTCTCTCATTCTCTCTCTCTATCTTTTTTTCTTGGGGTCCATGGAGAGAATTCATGCCCCTCCACCGAAATGCAAAACAACCGTCGTTGGGGCCAGACCAATGGAAACGAAACTATCGATAACTACCGAGCTACCTAGCGACCTTCTATACATGTAACACAAACAAACCCCCTCCTGCAGGTAGCTGTCATATTGGAAGAGACATGGAACTAAGAGAGACAAGGCTTGCGGATCGACCGGATCCCCTCAGGTCAATAAATCCGTTGAAACGTCCAAATTCACTTACCCCTTGCAAAAGTTGAAGTCACTTCGAGGTCTGACCATGCCGAGAAAGACAAAAAAAATAAAATAAACAATTCAAAAAAAAACCATCCGCTGCCCAGACTTGCCCAGGCAGCCGACTTCGTTTTCTGACACGATGAGTATAGCTTCACATGACCCCCTCTCCCCCTTACCCCCCAGGTCCCACTGTCCGAGCTCCCTTATCAACGCCTTTTAATTTTCTTTCTCCTGCACCTCATCTCATCTTCCACCGAAGCTCCTCGCGCTCGGCTTTCCTCCTACTAGGTCGGGATTTGGCGTTGCCGCACGATGACTCTCTCTAGTGGACCGGGTTGCGCGTCGTCAGCACAGACGGAACTTATCAGTCGGCGCAATGCTGGCATGAAGGGGTCATCCGAAGGTTTCCCTATTTCTTTTAGTGACCACACAGACCTCACTGCAGATAAGCCACCTCATACCTTTTTTCCCCTCCTCCTCCTCCTCCTCCTCATCATCTCCTCTCTTCGGCGTTCGTATGCTGCTGCAGATAAATAAAAATGTCGGGGGTGGCTGGTTCTTGCGGGGGATAACATCCCTGGAAGGTCGGCGTCTGGGGTACTTACTTACTGACTTGCTTCCATCGTTTTGATACGATGCGATGGGCCAAGGTGGAATGATTCCTAGTGGTATGATTCCTAGTGGTATGATTCTTTTCTGCCTGTCAGCTTTGAGGACGAGAGAGATAGACGAGGAGTAACAAACAGCCCCCATGCGGGGTGCATATCTCTCTCTTCGACGTCCACCCCTTCTTGCCAACTCAGCACGCCCGAGCGCAATCATTTCGTATCATGATAGTATCTACGGCGGCGTGTGCTTCGGTTTCAACTGCGCCTAATCATGTACATACTCTGGGTGATCATCGGCTGTAACATGTGGAGATTTTCTGCGGGGTAATCATGATAGGAGACACTCGTGGAGGTGCAGCTGTCATGTTGTTGTTGATGATGATGTTGATGTGCTTTGCCTTTTTTTTTTTTTTTTGTTCGGGGTTGGTTTCGATGTTGTTGTAAGCAGTTGACACTTTCTCCCTCCCTCCTTCTATCCCTTGCATTCTTCCCTCGATCACCAAGTTGATACCTTGTCATCTGGAAAGAAGGCTTCCATATTCAACTTCACCTACTATCGACCGGGGTGGTGGTGGACTGATCTTCGATGTCGTGGCGAGTACATGTGCCGTCGTACTTTCGGTCTCCATTGCCACCGCACATGTAAATTTGCTTGGTGTCTCCATCCGCGGTCAAAACGGTGGTGTAGTAAGGATACATGGTAGGAACATTATGATTGTATCTCAACAGTCGCCACAGGTTCCTTAATGTCGTAGGACATGTGGAATCTTTGCCACTTCGTCGTGATGGTGGGTGTCGCAGCGTAGGACGAGTGTAACCAGCCCTATTATGTAGGCGAGACCGTTTTTGTGGCACTCGGCGTCGTGTTTCTTGATATTGTCCATCGGTAAGGGATTGTTTCAGTGGCGAAAATGGACTCGGGGTGTACAGAAGGTTAGAATATGTCTCCATGACTCTGTTCTGTTTCTTACGCAACAACAACAACAATATCTTCCAGGTCTCTATCATCTTACGTCGTCTTGCTCTTGAAGATTCGATCTATCTAAATGTTTTAGTCATCCTTATCATCCTCTCGGAGCTTACTTTTGTTGGATCAGTTCGATTGTCACGGTTGATCAGTAAAGGTCAGCATTGTGAGCACCGACAAGCTTCTGCGTTGGTAAGTACGGTTAAGGATCGTATCAACTCGCTGTATATTGACAGAAGATCGTCACATAGGCGCGATCATCCTCACCTCCCCGTCCTTAGACCTCGTTCAGTGACCATGCCGGCGTTGCTTCTTCACTGCTTTTGTTACGACAAATGGACATCTCCCTCCGTTTGAACTTGGACACAACTTCGAGAAAAAGGAAATTATCGACAACTATTTACGTCCATGGAATGAGCCTATGAATGTTGTCATACTTAAGGGGATCATTTCATATCTTTTAAACACTTGGGATGCGATCTACACTGGTAATGTTCAACCCCAATCAATCTACGACTGCGAATAGCAAACCTTACACCTAAACCCAAGAGATAAGAGATAGAATCAATGACACGCCCTTCCATACTTCCTCAATCTCGCATAATTATATGGCAACGGGGCCAAGAAGCCCGCCCCGACTGATAACACCGCGGCCATCCAGAAGTTCGGATCCTCCAATGCCACCACTCCACCCGTAAGGTGATAATCGACAGCATTCTCTGCCACCTCCATCGCCACCATCGACACCATACTCATTCCCATTGCGGTCTGTGTGGCCCTTTTCCACGACAAATGATCGGGACCCCGGCGAAGCAACACCGTCTCCAGGATAATGGACGTTGTGATGCCCGATGCCACTTTTGGTTCGGAGGTTGTTAGCAAGGGGTTGGTCTGACAGACAACATTCTCATCGAGGAATCGAGTAAACTTACTGGACAAGAGCATGATTGTATTCATGCCTAGTTCGGGGTAATATGACTGCAACATCCATAGTGCGGAGAAGTCACCAATCGTACAGCCTACCAAGCATCGTAGGGTATTGAGCCCGGCTCTTCTCCATGTCGAGCGGCAGGACCAAAAAGGGAGGCTCCACATCGAGCTGGTGTTGGGTGATGGTGTTCTTGTCGCGGAGGTTTTCCTTGGATTTTCATTCTTTTTGCAAGAATTTGAATGTGTCTTTGGACTCGTGGTCGAATGGCAAGACGAAGAGAGCAGCGCAGACTGGGAAAAGAAACGACGATTGAGATACAGTGGACGAGCAGCAGGGCTGTGCGACAGAGAGTACAGCCGATTCATCTTGATGGGGAGTGGAAGATAAACAATTCTTGTTTAAAAAAACCCCTTTGATGCTGGAAGAGGAAAGACGAGATATCTATCCTGGAAATGACATCCAGGGGGAAAAAACGCAATAAAGACGCATTTCCCCATCGGAGATTCGGAGATGTGGAGAGAATCGCCGGCGGGTGGAACCAGCCACACACCCTATAGCACAAACACCTCATTCTTTCTTCAAGAATATTATAAATCGAGGTTATCGATCTTCTCAAATAATAATATCCTCTCAAACAATATCCTCCCAAATAATATATCCCCCCTCAGAATGTCCACAACCCAATACAAATTCACCGTCCAAATGGGCTGCGGTGGCTGCTCCAGCGCCCTTGAAGATGCCCTGAAGGACGTCGATGGTGAGTTAACCAGCCTCCCAGATGATGCTTTGTGGTTCTTCAAGGCTAATCAATTTTTTTATCAATTTTTTTATCAATTTTTTTATCAATTTTTTTTTAACAGGCATCGAGTCTTTCAAGGTCAGTCTCGAACACAAGACTGTTCTAGTCAATTCGAAACCCTCGCTCTCATACGGGGACGTCCTGGCAATTCTCAAACAGACAGGGAAGAATGTTCACAGCGGCGAAGTGAATGGGCAGGCGAGGGAGGTTTGAAAGAGTGGTTGGCTCCTACAGAAGTTTGTTACTTTGATTAGACGCTGTGAGTTGATAATTCTTTACATGAGTATGCTTGGAGAATAGTTGCCACTGTATATGTATTCAATAGAGTGGAATGAACAGACAAGAAAAGAAGATAAATCCTTCATCGGAGAAAAGGTGGCCATTGATGAGAAGACCAACTCACGGATTTGGTCCATTCTATACAGTTTCTACAATGAATGCTATCATCTACGGGGGATAACTGGTCATATTTGCTTTGACTTAGATTTTTTACATAACTAAATTACTTAAAGAAAATAAGAAGAAGATCTAATAGATATAAACATTTAATTACATACAGAAGCCATCCATGAATAACTTCTCAAAAGCATCAAATCATCCCCAAATATTCATTTAATTCTTACCCACGCTTCTCGTCCCCACCAAAGGCAACCGAGTCTTCATCAAAAGACTACTGCAAATAACACTGATACTACTCAATGCCATCGCCAGACTCGCCCAAACAGGGTCCAATCGAACATGATTCCCATTGCTAACAATAGGATAGAAAACACCCGCAGCAACCGGCACAGCAATGCAGTTGTACACCAAAGCCCAGGCGAAATTGAAACGAATCCTCCGGAAGACAGCGCGACTCAGATCCACCAGAGTGAGAAGCGAAGTCAGCCGAGACGAGACGAGGACAAACTCCGCGGCCGAAATTGCAATGTCGGAGCCCGACCCGATGGCAATGCCCACGTCGGCCATCGTCAACGCCGGCGAATCGTTGATTCCGTCGCCAACCATCGCCACCAGTGCTCGGCCGGAGTCTTTCTTCTTCTTGTTCTTGCCCTGACCGAACCAGCCGGCTGTTCGAGGCGCGCGCGGCAGTGTCTTTTGGAGATACTGCACCTTGGCTGCTTTCTGTTCGGGGAGCACCCCGGCGATGATATTGTCCGGCGAGATGCCGACCATCTTGCCCACCGCTTGGGCCGTGGTTGCGTTGTCGCCGGAAATCATCCAGACTGCTACCTTGCGATCTTGCAGGGCTTTGACGGTGGTCACAGCCTCGGGTCGGACAGGGTCGGCCACGGCGAGCATCAAGGCAAGTGTCCAGGGGGCAGAGGTCTCTGGTTTCTCGTCGATGCGCAATCTTGTCCCAACGAGAACAACCGACTTGGCCTGGGATTTCCAGTCGTTTAAAGTTCGGTCGTGGGCAGAAGAGAGAATGATGCCGTGGTCGGTCATCAGAGCTTCGTTGCCCGCCACGATATCAAGAACTGACGAGGCGTTGTTGGGAGTCAGACGGTATGAGCCCTTCATGCCTTTGCCGGCGACCTCGTTCACAGACAGTGCGGCCATGGCTGGTGGCTGGTATCTGGCCGCCAAGTTCACCACCGCTTTGGCAATCGGGTGGCTGCTGTTGTGTTCGAGCTCCAATACGGCACCCCAGGTTTCGTCGACGTAGTCAGTAGCGATAACTTCATGGTCCGTGATGGTTGGTTCACCACCCTCTGTGAGGGTACCGGTCTTGTCGAACACAATACAATCCAGTTGGCTAGCCTCCTGGAAAGCCTCACCACCTCCCTTAACCAGGATTCCATGTTGGGCTGCGAGGCCGCCGCCCACAAAGAGAGCCGTCGGCGCCGCAAGGCCGATGCCACAAGGGCAAGCAACCACGAAGACGGAAATTGCAAACTGCAACGACCAAAATTCCCATCCCCCGGCGCTGTCTCCCTTCCAGCTATCAGGGAGTCGCCCAGAAACGCCAAGTGCCAGCCAAATAACCCAGTCCAGGATGGCAATGAGGGTGATCAGGGGGACGAAAAACCCAGTGATCAGGTCGGCGGTGCGTTCAATGGGTGCCCTTCGGATCTGGCCTTCGCGAACAGCCCCGATCACCTGGTCGAGCATCGAATCGCCGGAAAGATGAGTTATACGGGCAGAGACAGGATCAGCCTGGTTGATTGTCCCGGAGAATACTTCGTCGCCGACCGACTTGGTCACCGGCTTCGATTCTCCCGTCAAGCTCGACTCGTCGAACTGGGACCGGCCGTCGACCACGGTCCCATCATACGGGGGAGAAGCTCCGTTGCGCACACGGACTACATCGCCAAATTCCAGCTGGTCGATTGGGATTGAGACGATTTTACCAGAGCTCGCGGCGCTCCCATCGCCATTTGGTTCGACTAGGAAGGCCTCTGTCGGGCGCAATTTGCTCAAGAGACCCACCGCGTCCCCGGCCTTGGCTTTGCTGTAGGCTTCAAGCAATCTGCCAATGAGCAAAAACATCGTGAGGAAGACGACCGAGTCGAAGAAGCTTTCGGTGTGCGGTGCCATACCGTCCCGGGGCTGCGTGGCATTGATGGCGAGAATGGCGATGGAGGAGATATAGGCGACGGTGGTGCCGAGAGACATAAGCATGTCCATACTTCCGAACCGGTAGAATCGGCGGAGAATAGGAGTTGGGCTCCCGGGTCGCCAGAGAGCCTTCACCTCCGCGAGCATGCGACGGTGGAACAAATCCGCACCGAAGAAGTAGACCGGGGTGGCCATGATGAACAGAGCCCATTCGATGCGAGAGGCTTGGCCGGCCCACATTGGCTGCATGAGGTATTTTCGTCCCGGGTTTTCTGATGGAACCAGCGTCATGTAAACAATGCCGATAATGAAGGTGGGAATGGCAACCGCCACGGCTAGGATCAGGCGACGGCCAATCTCCCACTGCTGTCGGCGATGCATGGCGTGAGAACGCTCTTCCAAACTAGGAGGATGGTATAAGGACACGTTGAATGCCTGATCCACATCGGCGATGGCGTTCATGATGTGTCGGATGGTGAAGCTTGGTGTGTTGGGGGTATACACTACAGTCAACAGAGACTTGGCCTGAGTAGGAGGATCGGTCACCTCCAGTCGGTCTGAGAAGGCGGCAAGAGCATTGAGAACCCTCTGGGGACAATGTGAACAATGCATTCCATCCACCTGGATACTAACTGAACGCTTGGAACTTTGTTCATGGGTCGGATTCCGACTCTCGATGTCGCTGAGGGTGGCCTTGTAGCCAAGACCGTTGATGACAAGGGCAATCTCATCCAGGTGGCTCTTGTCCTGGAACTCAACCGTCGCGCTTCCAGAGACAAGATTCACGTCCACGTTGGTGATCCACTTATATTTGTTAAGTGTGTCTGTTACCTTTCCAACGCACGAGCTGCAAGTCATGCCGCCGATGATATAAGACGCGCGCCACGAATCTGCCAGCCCAGCCGGCTTAGACAGCTTTTTCGGCTGGATATCCTCGCATTCGATGAGCTCAGCATCATACCCAGCACCCTTTAACGTGTCCAAGACCTCATCCACGTGGGATCTGTCCCGGAGCACAACCACAGCAGTAGCAGTCAAGAGGTTGACATCGACTGAGTGGATCCATGGTCGCGGTTGCAAGGCTGCTGTGATCTTACTCACACATGAGCTGCACGACATCCCACTGATAGAGACCGTCATGCGGACTTGTGAGCTGTACAGATGGTCGGCCATGACGGCTGTCGGTCCACTGTCTGCGGAACTGACAGAGGTAGCCGCAACACTAAGGCCCTTTTTAGCATCCACCTGAGTTTCAACTGCCGCTGATGCTGATGCTAGATTTGCTAGTTCCGCAGAGCAAGTGTCGCATTTACTGACATGCAGCTGGGACTGCTCACGCACGTCATGTTGTGGCTTGCCACGACGGGGTGTTTCGAGTTGTTTGTTGTTGACTTCGACATCGTTATCACCAGCTCGGGCACTGTCGATCTCAAACGCGGCGGCTTCCAAGGCCTGGACGATCCGAGGAGTGCTCAATGTACTTGGATGGGTGACCTTGATTTCTTGCAGGATGATCGAAGTAGAGACGGAGAATGGAGGCGGGTGGAGTACGGAGAGGGTTTCCTCCACATTCGTAACGCATGATGGACAGTGTAGATTGTTGACCAAGATGGTTGTGAGTCTGGATGGGGGCGTGATATCCCCTTCGGATGCCATGGTGGCGGTACAGTATCAGTCCCTTCAAATTCAAGTTGAGGTGTGAAGTGAATATCAGGGAGAACAGTTGAACAAGCAAAAATGGAAAGTACCCAAGGAGGGTCCTGGCTTCATATTTATCATAAGAATTCCGCGCGAAAACAACGCAGCGCGAAAATAACGCAGCTTACTTAAACAAAGCAGTTAACCAGAACAATCGATCATTAGTAAACTTTGACATTAACTTAGGGTTTCGCCACTCGACTTTATCTCATCGGAGATCGCGGCGATGGTTGAATAAGTATATGGACTTGAGATAGTCCCATTGCTATGATTTTCTCTGGTTGCAAGAAACTCGGAATGTAACATGGTACATATAAGTATATTGTATTAGTTCGGTTGCCCGTTTGGATTAAGTGTATATCCATCTTTCCATCAAAGTCCGGCTTTATGGCAATAGACAAGAGGCAAAATAAATATCAGAAACAATCAAAGAAAATATCAAACATCCGCCAAAAGAAAGAACAAACAGACATGGGTATGTGTAAAAAAAAAAGATATTCGCAAACAATCTGTGTGAAAGATGACAGGATAACATAAATAGCAGAATAGCGCAGCCATAAAGTCCATCGCTCATTAATTAGATAACTAACATGCATTTCATAACTCGTCATCGTCATCATCACGAAATGTCATATCTTTTTAAAAAGGGAGAAAGGGGGGAACAATAAGGAAATAAACTGCTACACACTCGCAGTTCTGCGTTTCTCGCTGGGTTTTTGAGCATACGCAATTAACAATCGGAAACCTGTTCCTCGCTGCTGGCACTCGCGGATCACCTTCCTGTCTGCCCAGATGCTCAGATCCACGTCACCGTTGGGGAGAACTGGGATCTCGTAGCATCTTGTGTACCACCATCGGCCAACCTTGGCGACTATCTTTCGGATAGACTCGTCATTTGAAGGCGATGGGGATGGGTCGGAAAGTAAGTCGCCCAGCGATAAATCCGTGTCGTTTGAAGAAGATTTCCCATGCGCTTTCGATTGAGTCCGTATGGACGCCGTCGAGGCGGCGGAGAAGTTTGTCAATGGTGTGGCTGTCGCAGCGGCTAGCGTTGAGGGGGGGTTGGTGGACGAAGCCGATGAGGAAGACGCAGATGTTCGGACAATCATACCTGCGACCGGGATCCGAACTATACACCGACGCAGGTTGTCGAACCCGTACCGGCAGAGGAGGCGCTGAATGCTATCACTTGCAGGCTTCAGACTAATATTCGGGTCGGAAAGATAAGTTCGCTCCTTCAGGCATCTCACGGCTTTTCGCGTGCGAACACCCATGTTCACCATGTCCAGGTCGAGGACGCTCATTTCCATGTAACCGCCTGGGCGAAGCACTCGCTTGCATTCAGAAACAACATTGCCTTGGACATTCTCAGAGGATGCATCCGGGAACCGCAACACGGCGACAGTGAAGTACCCTTTGGGGAATGGGAACTGGTCGTCCAGGCTCGAGTGGTAGATAATATGGTGGTTTGACGGTGGCATCCAGGCATCAGGGTGCTTTGGGCCGGTCGGAGCAGGTCCATCGTTGAGGTTATAGACCTCTGCGTTGGGATATGTGAGGGCGCAGTAGAAGGACCAGTCATCATTTCCCAGGCCGTCGATGACAAGAATTCGCTCCTGGTCTCCTCCACCAGATTTAAGGCGGTTGTGAGCCGGGCTGAAGAGAACTCGTCCGAAGGACAACCAGCGACTCGTCATGAGGGAGCCCGACCGGATGTTAGTCTGGGCTGTTGGGCCCTCCCGATCGCGCTCGGCAATGTCGAAAAGAACGGTATTTCTCTGCCGGCATGTCTCAAAGCTTGGAGACGGGTTCAGCGACGGCGAGATGAGAAAGGTAGACTGGAGGTCATCGGACGGGACCAATGACATATTGCTCTCTTCTTCCTTGATGGTTCCTTCATCTCCACGGTCGTGATAGCTGGCGATGATATCGCTGTAAGAAGGCTGAGTAGAGGGAGTCATAGATGAGTGCAATGCTGAGACAATTCTTGACCGCCGGAGGCGAATAGACCCTATACTCGAGTGAGGAGATGCGGGAGTCAAGGCCACAGTGGGATTCTCAGCAACTGTGTCAACGATATATCGATTTGCGCTGCCGTTGAGTTCGGCTTGCAGGGCTCTGCTGGCCATGGTTGCAAGCTCAAACTTCTCCTCTGCATCCGTGACACCCGAATTCGGACGGCCCGTTGTCTCTGGGGAGAGGACATGGTCAATTAGATCATCAAACTCTCCCCATACTTCGTCTTCATTCAGGTCCGAACCAGGCTTTGGAACAACTGCAGTGACAGCGGCAAGACTGTCGGATCCACTAGAAGAAAGCGTTGAATCATTTCCTGGAGAGAAAGTCAAAAACTCATCGCCCACATAAGGTTCAGTAAGCAAATCCAGGACGCTCCTATTGGTTGGATCACCAAAAGGCTGGGTGATATCAAACCCGGGCCTGGGCCGTTGGGCATTGGAGGCTTGTTCTCTGTGCAACCCAGCATCGGAATGGTTTGCCCGATGGAGAACAGGAGCTGCTATGGATGGGGACTCAGCGGCCACGCTGAACGGCCTTGAGAATGACTGAAAGGCAGGAGTATGTTTCCGCTCCCTCCTAGATACCACTCGAGGAATTCGACCGACGGAATTGAGCCGAGTTGGACGCCCGGCCGCCGTCCTATTCTCAACGGGAGCAGGAGTTGCTTTGGTGAAGTAGACCTTCGGCGAAGGAGGCCCACCAAAAAACTCTCCCTGCAGCTTTGGTGGGGAAGGGAGTAGTATTGACTCACTGGCCTTTCGTATATTTAAAGCGGCAGGTACTTCCACCGGTTGACTATCACTTTCTGTCTCAGTAGGCGGGGATTCCTCGACATTGTGGATGATATCTTCGAGCGGGTCAGAGTCAGTATCTACCAGAGCGTAGTGCGCAACTGGACGACGGACCATCACTGGCGATACAGTAGCTTGAAGTTGGGGTGCGAAAGCCGAAGGATCCGCAGATTGTATATCAGAGCCTTTGTGGAAAAATGGCCACTTCAGACCCAATCCCTTCTTGGAGGACTTTTTCTTGTGGGATTTGGGCTCCTCTACCTGTTTGGTCTCTGGAGGCTGAGAGAGTTTGTGTGGGGGTGGTTGCTTCGCGGCATGGCCAGCCTCGGCTTTCTTCGACGGCCTCGACGTAGCGTGTACTTGAGGATTCTGTGTCACAGGCCGGCTCCGGTGAGGTATGCTGGAATATGTTGCAGTATTAATGCCAGCTGGGGTTTCAAAATGGGGGTTGTGGCCGTGGTGAGTGCTTCCACTTGTACTGAAGCTCCCTGTGGAAGTTGGTAAGGACTCGGTCGAATATCCTGATGATTGTGTAACAACAGCAGAGAGAGCCAAAATTGAAGTAGAGTCAGTGCTCATCCCTCCAGAGCTTTGGCTGCTCTGTGTCCGCATCAATGCAGCCCCATCCATTCCTCCTCCTGGGATGAAAACAGGCTCCAAACGATGGAGAAGGAAATCATCCAGGTCTGTGTCAGGTCGGCTCTTGGCACTTGCCTTACTCGAGACGGATTTTGGGGTGCTTCTTGTGGTGCTGGTGGACCTTGCCCTAGTGGTACTACCACTACTACCAATGCTTCCTTTTCGACCGCGATGAGCATATCTGCCATACCCTTCGTGACCAGTACCCGCGGCTGGCCCTTTGCGAACAGAACTATTCCCATCCGGAATGCTCACGCTAAGATCAGGTTTCGATTTCTTGTGAAAAAGGCCGAAACGCTTTTTGGCTGGGCTTGACGGCTCTTGTGGTGTTTTTGGTTCCTTCGTTAACGTCCTTGGCGATTTTCGCGATAGTTCAGGGGACCCCTGCATGCGTGATGGAATTCGAGACGAGCCACGAGAGTGTAATGAGTCGACCGACGTGGCGGCAGATCGATTAGAGACCAGGTGCGGTCTGTCGCCAACAGAGCTTCCCGCCGACCCACGACGCCTATGACGAATGACTGTGTCTGGAGACAAGCTGCTCTGAACCACAGGAGATGGCTCCAGCTCTAGTTGATGAGTCCCATCTCTGCTCGGTCGTGTAGGTGGGTGCGTATGATCATTTCCCAACCCTACAGGGGTTTTTATTATTCTGGTACCGGAAGTGTTAGCGAGACTTCTGGCCTCATCTGTTACTCGGGGCATTTTCTCAAGATTCGGGGTCGACCTCCTTGGAAGACCTGACTTGTTAGACTCTTTTTTTTGCGTAGACCGCGCTGCAGAAAAAGGATGAGTCACGTCTGCTTTCACATTTGGCGGTTCGGGTGGTTCACTGGTATATGGTGTAGTAGTCGCCGGGGTCTGGAATATGTTTGGTGAGTTGGCAACCCTTGTACCCATTCGGTCACTCTGGGGGGATTGCTGTAATTGGGGTGAAAAGATGGGTAGTCGGCTATGTGATGGACTTGGCTGCCTTAGACGTGAGCCAGGCTTCACAGGGTGAACAATACCCGGTGAGTACGACGAAAGTGAAGTGGGGGTGGAAGTCCTGCTCCATATTCCGGGGGATCCAGAGTATCTTGTTGAGGGACTGCTAGCAGAATGGAAGACGGGAGTGGGAGGGGGCAGGTTATGTGTGTTCAGAGTAGTTCGTAGGCTCGCAAGCTCTTTAGGGCCGTGATGTAGCGAGTTCCCCGGAGACTCATCCACAGGCGTATCCATGGTAGTATCTTGCGATACAGTCTGTTTGCCAAAATCAGTCTGACTTGGTATAGCGTTGGGGTTCATGGTGATAGACCCAGACGAGGTGGCCGGAATTATGACATTTAATCTCTCGGGCTTCACGAGCTCCGTTTTTGTCTTGTTTATGGCAGTATGTTGTCCTATTGTTGGTGCTCTTCTCCGGAGGACCTTCCTTTGTCGACCTTGGACAGGACTTTGTTCAACTGTATGGACAACAATCGGAGATGTTGCTGGAAAAGGAACCTGCCGCACGTGGAGTTCCGAGACAAGGCTTGCAGAGGGATCAGGGTATGAAGTAACAGGCAAGGGATGTGTCGTTGCTCGTTGGGGCGGCAGTGGGTGGGCCCCTACGCTGAGTGGCAATCCCGATGGCTTGGATACGTAGCCAATCTGGCAGCTCTCTTCGGCGTCGGACAGGGAAGAAGCTCTGCTAGACCTGGTTGAAGGATTGATTGGCTTCGCTGTCTGTGACCTTGACGACATCAATGCAGGGAATCCGAATGGTCTCGCTGGTCTAGCGCTCATGGGCGATGATGATACGTTTCGAGATTGGGATGCAACATCCTTGGGCCGGGGTATTCGACCGCCATCAGACTTGTACGACGACATGGTACTACCTCACTCTAGTCGCCGCCGGTTCCCGTCTGAAGACCAATGATCCAGCGACGGCAAAATAGGCAAAATGGAAGTGAAATCATTCCGTTCAAAAAGACGAGGGTCAATTCAAATTCAAAGCACTACCAAGTGTCACTGACAGGTTATCAGGGAATATGGAGGGGGTGGGCAAGAATGTGTCTTACCACTGTAGGCCATGCTCTGGAAGCTCGGGGACTCCAAATGTGGTGAAACAAGCTGGTTGAGCAAGACAAGTTTGTATAAATGTCCGCGCGAGCGGAAGAGGATCTATTGGCGAGTGATTATAAGGAACCCACCAAAGCGAAGCAACTGAATATTCTGATCAACAAGTCTTTTTCTTTGCTTTTTTTTTTCTCTATTCCCTGGGAAACAGTGATGTAATAAATCCAAACATAAAAAATTGATTAAATGTGGCTTTTCTTTAAGCCGAATATACTTGGTCAAGGGTTTGACCACGATGCATTGACTCCGCCACAGTCTGGAGCTGTTGGCAAAAGTGGCTAAAATGCAAGGGAGAGCCGAGCTGGGTCTGCAGGACCACGTCAGAAGAAGTAACTTAAAACGGATGTATAAGAAATTATGCAACAGAGGAGAGAAAAGCTAAAAGAGAGAAATAAAAAAATATGATTACATAGACCAGCTGCGTAAAAAAGAACGAAGAATAGCAGAGAAAGAAGAAGAAGAAAAGAGAGAGATACCTCCCCCTTCATCAGAGTCTTATTTCGTTTGACAAGGGCAGATCTGGACTTTTTGATGGTCAAGGATAGCCCCAGCGCTAAAATTCACGGTGGGGAAGCGCAATCCCTATTCGCAGGTAGGCGATCCATCAAGAGACTGCAGCGAGAAATCCTGGCGTCCTTTTTTTTTGTGCGATCGACGCCGGCGCCGTATTTGAGGATTTATGAAACTACGAAGATCATTGGCGTAAGAACTCCAACTTTGTTTCGCTCGCTCTCAACATCGTCAAGCCTTGGAGATTTCGCTAGGAACGCCAAGGAAGCCTTTTGGTTAGTCAGTTGAAGACCGCACTCGTGTACTCCGGACCAACTCGAGTTTGGCAGGATCGTGCGCCGTAGGATAGGGCCTTGCAGTGGACCAGTCCCACGGGCTGGCCTGTTGGATACGACCCGTTACAGTCAGCACCATCGCCCCTTCAGGTTGGAATAGAGACAACTGACAGGTTGGGATGGGGTTGAGTGGCTTGCGATAGCGGGGAGACCGTCGAGTGCGCAATCGCACCCAGGCGACAAATTGGAGGGGCCGTCTATCAGGGCGGCATGGTCAGAGCACTATGACAGATGCAGGCAGCAGCACAAGGGAGCGAGCAAAGCTAGAAGCGATCGGAGCTCTCCCTGGTCTGTGGGTTGGAGACTGCAGGAATCCTGATTTGATGATGATGTTGAAATTTTTTCGGGGGTTGTGAGTTTCTTTTCTTAGAACGGTTTAAGCCGGGGGTCAGGTGGTGGTCACTGGACTCGCCGCCACCGGTTGGTTCGGCGAGGCCGAGGAAAAGTTGTCGATCTGGCAATGATGATTTCTTTTCCTGTCTGGTTTGGTAATATACATGCACATAATACACTTCATTACATAACACGGCATAAAAATAAATTCGTTCGTTACTTGATCTACGGATTACGGATTTCTATCGCTATCCAAACTTCTTCATTCTTTGGTACCCTTGGAAGGTTCGCCCCGACCCTTTCATCACCCCACCAAAAGAAGGAAAGACCAAGAACAATTTACCTTCAGGGGCTATCGCATTCTATGAGATTGGTCCATCCTTTCCAACGGACAATCGTGATGGATTGAGGGGATTGTGAACCATTACAACCACTCAGGATCCTGGAGAGCCATTCTGCCTCATACTTCGAAGCCCAGAAACCAACAGGAACCGGACCGTGGGTCCCCTCAAAATACTATCTAGGATCTTAGGCCAGTCTAACCCAGAAATGTGGAGTCGCTGAGATGTGGGTCTTTTGATCCACCGCTAAAATGGTCCAAACCGGAGCAAACCAGCAGTGGACGATGATGATTGATGGAAGACAGGTTTGATGGTCTGGCGCGGGGCGTCCTGGGTTCTTATCCGCCCGGCTTAGCACAGTGAGAAAATATCAGCCTGGATAAGCGGATTCGTCGAAGGATGCAAAGGCCTTCGTGATACCGACCATGTTGGTGGGGACGGCGGTAAATCCAGCGTCTCAACAGGGGTGTGGGGGGGAGGAGGAAAGAGGACTGAGCCACAGTCCCTTGTCGCTGTGCGGCAGGGTGGTAGTCGTTCGATCAAGAGGAGGAGAGTCTAGACATATTCAACTTGAGGTGATTTGATTCCTTATCACACCAATCCCCATTTGAGCACGAACGAGCCGATGTTGGTTCAACCGTATATGGCCAAACGGAGAGAGAGCCAGAAAATAAAACCAAAAAAAAGTAAAAAGCAAACAACAAATCCCCTCGTCTGATTGGGAAAATGGATGCGAGCAAGGGTGCTTCGTAAAAGTGTCTGTAGTTGGGAAATGAAAGGGCCATGAAATGCAATATTGATCTTTTCCACTGCTGCAGCCAACGCGTGTCGATCAGATCCGATCGAGGGAATGAGAGTAAACGGGGCGCTCGTTCGCTGCAGGAACCGGTGTGGTTTTTTTCAGCTGACGAAAAGCGACCATTTCCTGACTCACGCGATCGTCGTTTGCCTCGGGCGATCATACGGAGAATTAATGATGAAGGAAAAAAAGAAAAAATACATTTTGAAATTTTATGATGACCGCATGTCTTCGTGCAACAGACCGGCCATTTGCCTAAATCCAGTAATGTTGAAGCTAATTGTAGTGTTACTCCAGCCCACCTTATGCTCACCTCATTCGGATAATAACCACCATTCAACGTCTCCCTCAGCCAAGCAAATAATTATAAGAATGACACGTTTCATGTATTTTATATTCTGCGGTATACCTGCTACAATACAGAGTCCCATAAATCCACCGCAAAAGATTTTCCCAAAACGCCAAGTAACACAAGAGAGAGAGAGAGAGAGAGAGAGAGAGAGAGAGAATTAACACATGATAAAAAGGGGAAAAGAAAAAAAAAGAGAATATCTCATTGAAGGAAAGTAAATGCAACACATGGTATCAGTAACCCCAGACAAGATTATGCGGCCGTTCCAAATCTCTTCTTCCGAGATTCCATAGCCGAACGGTCCTTCTCGCTCATGCCACCATTGCTGTTTCCACCAGTCTTCTGTCCTTGTCCTTGTCCTTGTCCCTGTCCTCGTGGGTTCCGGTTGCCAGGGCCCTGACGACGGCCGCGGTTTCTACCCCCAAAGTCACGTCTCTTCCCTCCACGCGCACCGTGGTCATTGTTATCGCCACGACCACGCTTGCGCGACTTCTCACTAGAGAGAGCTTCGTCCAGCCGGCTGACTCCAACACTAGCTTTTTCCTCCGCAGTCTCTTCGGTGGCAGCGTCGGTACCAAACCGCTTGGCCCGCTCAAGCTTCTTCTCTGCGGCCTCAATGGCGGCGTTGGAGTCTGCGGTAATGCCAAACTTCTCAGCGCGAGCCTTGCGCTTCTTCAATTCCTCCTCCATCTCAGTGATGGGCAGGCCTATCGAATAATCAACAGGTGGCTTCTCTTCAACGGGCGCCGCTTCAGTGCCTTCCTGTCCAGCGGCCGCTCCCTGGGATTCCACATTCGGCGCATCCGTAGTAGCAGCGTTGGTATCGACCTGCTGGTTTGAGGCCGCAGGCGGGTTCGACGCAGCGCCCTTTCCGTCCGCAGCAGCCGTAGCGGCCGCGGCGTCGGCGGCAGGAACCTCGTCATCCTCCCAGTCAATCACGTCCTCCGCGTTATTATCCGTCTTCGTGGCGGCTGGGGCAGGAGCTGTTTCGGTCTTTGTCTTGTCGTCCTCCTGAAGGCGAGCGACCATGTCTGCCTTCTTACCGGTATGAGGCAGGGAGCGAGATTTGAGGATCTCAACGAGCTCGGGGTTGGTCTTTTTGCTGTAATCGGTGGCCATTGTGGACGGCTTTGGTGTGGGTTCGTTTTGATGGAAGGGCGATGACGATGCGAAGAGGAAGAGCTGAAGAGCCGGGTGGGTGAGGCGGTACTGGTTAGGGAGAGTTCGTTTAAGAATAGGTCGCAGTTAAGCGTTCATGCGCATACCACGCGAAAGCAATATATGAGGATTTATTAATACCACAAAGGCTGGAAACTGAACGGTTTGATGTCACAAAGAACGCGTCGGGACGCAGCGTCGGAAGGATGGTTTCCCTTTCGGGAAGAGCGCAATCACGTGATACACGTGATACACGTGATCCTTATCCAGTTGATGCCTCACAAGACTCGCTGCTGTACAGAATAAATATAACTAGGCATTTAGTGGCCTCTACTGGCCGTTTTGAGGATTTATCGGTGATCATACACTGCTGCCAATCTATCAGGTACGCTCCATTAGAAAATGTATTGAAATTTTCATTTTGTTTGGAATGTCCCGGGCTGCATAAAAAATATATATATAATCGCCAAACCACGTTTCCTTTCTGTATTCGGAATCTAATCCGAATACAAAGAGGAAAACTTATTTCTTGGAAGAAGAAGAACAAAAAAAAAAAAAAAAAAATTTTTAAAAAAAATGTACAGTAGTAGATACCGATAGTAGATAGAATGCTCCACGCTGAATTATCGGGATAAGCCGTGGAAAATTCTATTAAGCGAAGCAATCGCTTTGACGCGGCTACATGCCCAAGGCACAATCGTCCATGCAGAATAAAGCCCTGCAGATCTAATCAGCATCGATCGGAGCTTCCGAGAAGTTGACAGCTGAAAGACGGGAAGCTCGATGACATGGCAGTCGAGTTGTGGCTGTGGCGAGTAGAAGGATTTGCTGGTGCATGCACTGCGCCAATGCACGGGCCAGGTGATATGGCTATAGTTCTACAGGCTCCTTCGGGTTATGATGCAATACCCTCATTCGCGGTTTAACAGGTTTGTCTCGGTACAAGGTCACTTGATTATCGCGCATGACTTAGGTAGTTCCTTTACTGACTATTGTCTGGTCCGCGAGATCATTGGGATATCACATGGCCGGTTTTTCAACCATAGAATAGTAGAAATGCAAATCGCTAGAGATTTTCTCTGTTTGGCGTCTTGACGACTTCAAGTCCGAATTTACAGGTAAATACAGACTAGTCAGTTGAAGGACGATTTTATATAGACTCATTATGCTTCACAATAGAATAATTGATCCCCTGCTTGGGAATTACAAGAAAAGTAAACAACGCAAGCCGACCTTGCTTCCAAGCTCTTATCCCTTGCTCCACAGAGCCTCATATGTACCATATTTATACGTCTTGATGATTTATTTCTGTCATTTAAAATAGTATCAAGCCTAATCAATCAACATAAACCTTGGGTATCTCTAGCTGACACTCGCTGCACACGATTCCTATCCTGTTCTCGAAACAACAACATGCTCAGCACCAACTTTGTCTGCCTCACCATTCAACGCAGCAATCTCTGCCTCCACGTAGGGAATCCCCGTCTGTAGTCTCTCCGCGTGGGTAATCTGTTCAATCTCCCCAGGATAATAGACCCGTTCAACGCCTGCCATCTTATCTGAGCCCACTACCCGCTGGTACAGATAATCCATCCGTTGTTTGAACTCATCCAACTCCATAAACAAATCCGGCTTAATCGCAACCAAGAAATGGCCCACATCCGCCGGCTTCGATGGATCATACGGACCCGTAACATGTCCCGCGAAAGCAGACCCCGACAACACGCCCGAAAAGACATCCATCATCACTGCGAGCGCCGACCCCTTCGGGCCCCCCATCGGCAGCATAACACCTTCCAACGCACTCCTAGGATCATCCGTCGGCCTTCCCTCCCCATCCAACGCCCAGTCCCCGGGGATCTTCTCCCCGCGCCGGGCCGCCTTGTAAATCTTCCCCCGCGCCGCCACCGACGGCGCCATATCCAAGATAAACGGCTTCTCCTTACCAGCCGGCGCACCACACGCGATCGGCGACACGCCCATCAACTTCTCGCGGCCGCCCCACACGGGCAACGCCGGCGACGAATTCGTAAACACCAGGCTCATCATCCCCGCATCAATGGCCTGCTGCACGATCCACGCCGACATCCCGAAATGGTTCGAATGCTTGACCGACACCATGCCGATGCCGAATTCGCGGGCCATCTCGATCGCGCGCGTCATGCCTGCGTGCGCGGCGAGGAACCCAAACCCGTTGCGGCCGTCGATCTGCGCCACGACGGGCGTGATCTGGTTTAGGACTGGGTTGGCGGTGGCGTCGAGGACGCCCTGGCGGATACGCTCCATGTATGATGGGATACGGTTTGTGCCGTGGGTGTCGACGCCGCGGAGGTCGGCTTGGATGAGACAGGAGCTGATGACGGAGGCATTTTGCGGGGAGACTCCGTTGCCTGTTAGGATGGAGATGGTGAATTTCTTGGCGGCGTCGGCTGAGACGTATTGTTTTTCTTGGGCGGAGTCCATGGTTGTTTTTTTTTTTTTGTGACAAGATTTCTGATGTGTTTTCTATGGAATAGAGATTGAGGTGATTGTGTTTAAGGGATGAGTCGAAAAGGTTGGCCCATATATTATATGGTGGAATTGTTAGTGTGTCGGATGACGGATGTTCTCCGAATGTTGTCGGGTCGGTCCGAGAAGTTGGGATCTATGGGGATAGAGTAGTATTAATCATATAGTACGTAATATGATTATTATTTCCTAGGATCAAGCCCACTGGGCCATTGAGAAAACCTAGTCTCTCATTGAACTAAACTAGGATTTATCTCATCATCTGGTTCCTCAAGTTCTCTACGAAATAGAAGAAGAAGAAGAAGAAGTTGATGATGTTGTTGATAAGTGGGACGATCCCGTCGATTAGTCATATTGCCCTATACCGAAAAGGGACGGCTTCCAATGTCAAGGAACAAAACAAACATCTCAATGAACTCTCTACAACCACTTCTGGTTGCTTGGTAGTCTCCTCTCAAGCTAGACATCTCCCAATAACCATGGAGTAGTTCGACTCGCCTGGAATTTGGAATGGCGGCTACACCTACCACGCCGCTCCTCGGAGCAGCCGATGCATCAACTAGCAGGTACCAAGGGATCAACCCATCCCAAGTGGTTCGCAAGGTCGATTTACGGCTCATTCCTCTGCTGTTCATCACCTACATGTTCAACTTCATGGACAAGACAATTCTTTCCAGTGCATCTGTTTTTGGCTTAATTGAAGACACGGTAATATCAGCGGCATTCATCTAAAGGAGCAAAGTAATCTAATCTCAGAATAATAGCACCTACATGGTCAACAGTACAGTTGGGTATCCAGCGTTTTCTATTTCGGCTACCTCTTCTGGGAAGCCCCAACTAGTTTTCTGATCCCACGCTTGCCTGTTGCCAAGTATATGGCATTCAACGCTTTCTTCTGGGGTGCCGTTGTTGCCCTCACTGCCGCAAGTGTCAATTATCCGGGGTTGTTGGTAGTCCGCTTCCTTCTAGGCGTCGCAGAAGCGACCATTACCCCTGCTTTTATGTTCATCACAACCTCCTGGTATACTCGAGACGAGATACCTGTGCGGACAGGTATATGGTTTTCCGGCAACGCGATCGGTGGACTTCTAGCCAGTCTTCTGGCATATGGGATCGGACATATTGACAGCCCTCTACATCCCTGGAGGTGGATGTTCATTGTTCTCGGAGTTGCCACTCTTTGCTGGGCTTTTGTCTTGCTTCTATTTCTACCTGACAGTGTATCGAGTGCCAACTTCCTCTCGACCGAGGAGAGGGAGTTCATGGTGCATCGCATAGTCATCGCCGGAACCGGTCATACCAAAAAAGCCCCCTGGAACTGGAACCAAACGACTGAATGTCTAATAGATCCTAAAACGTGGCATTTATTCGCTATTTCCGTGCTGACGCAGATTCCCAATGGCGGGACACAAAACTTCGCCAATCTAGTCATCAAATCCTTCGGGTTTACATCCTTGCAATCGACACTCCTCAATATCCCATACAGCCTGATTAGCATGGTGACCATCACCTTTACAGGTTGGCTAGCGGGTCGATCGAAACGCATGAACTGCATCTTGATTACTAGTGTCGTTGTCTTTCCAGTAGTGGGAAGTGCTCTAATATATGCTCGAACTCGCGGTGTTTCACAAGGTGCGCAATTATTCGGATATTTCCTCCTGGCGCCGGGCTCAGGAGCTCTTCCATTGGCAATGTCTTTGGTACAGGCAAATTACAAAGGAGTCTCGAAGAAGATGACCATGACAGCGATGATGTTTCTTGCGTATTGTACTGGGAACCTTGCGGGCCCACATTTGTTTCGAGCAAATGAAGCACCTACCTACCAAACTTCATTCCGCGCCATTCTAATATGCTATCTCCTGGTTGCAATTTTGGCACTCTCATTGCGCATATATTTGCGGTATTTGAACGCATCCCGAGACCGCGATGAAGGCGTACAGGGTGATTCCAGCTTATCCGGTAATATGGGTGGTAAAGTGGTGCCGGAGCAGCATGATAGAAATGATGTTGCTGGACTGGTACGATCGGGTGCTCTAGAGCAGGGAGATTACGAAGATGTCACGGATTGGGAGACAGTTGGTTTCAGATACCGTCTGTAGGATGATGAACATGAGTCTCACCTAAGCTTGGTTGAACGGCTCCGAATATAGTTAGGCGATTGATTCAATTTTCTCTCCCGAAGGGCTCAGGGATCGTGACATTATCTGCCGGTCAAATCAAGGGTACTAGGAATCTTGGCGTCATATCATATCCTGGGTGATTTGCGAGCCAGTGACCTCAGCCTCGGACTACTCTGCTCAGGTCCCCTATACCTGATCGAAACCTCGTAATGTGCGGCTGCTTCAACGTCTTAAGATCTTACGCGCCGATCTTCGGGATACGAGCCTATCAGGTTGTTCGGATAGTTTACATTAATAGTATCAGCCTAATTAGGAAGTGATATGGGTGGGATACGAGGTAAATCTTGCCGTTTGGGATGATGCGTCTAGCCAAGCAGGAGATACGAACATAATTTTGGAAATGTCACTTACATACATGATTCGTTCTTCGGATCACGAACAGGGTCTTGTAACTTCGATATGGCTTGGATCCGAGAATCTTCCCATCGTGCCTGAACTTGGCTCGATTATGATATATGCAAGTCATGCATTAAGGCTAGTCGTGAGTCGTTCTTGCAGCCGGTGCTTCTATCTTTGGAAAGATCTCCTGAATAGCGTCAGTTATGTGCGATAGAAGGGCCCGTGTCTCTCGTGTCCACTTTCTCCTTTCTACAGTAAGTGATGTAAGTGTAGAAGATACCTCTTATGGGGGATAGACACCGCCCTTCGATGGGTATAAAGACACCCCCGATTTCCAGGTTGTCCATCGCATCATCAATCAAGATAGCTTCGCTCCCAAGCCCCATCGCAATTTCAACTACCTTTTTTCTGATTAAGAAAATATATTCCAGTTTTAGAAGGACTAAAGCATCCGAAATGTCTCCTCTCTTTCTCTTTTCGACTCTTTTCTTAGCGCTATTCAGCTCCTTTGTCCACGCTGGACCAGCCCGCCGTTCTGCTTTGATGAACCGCCAATACAACACCACAGTTCCTTCGATCCACACCCCCTTCGGCGACTTTGCCGTTCATAACGAACATGATGGAGCCAGGAAATACGAACTCTCCAAAGGTGGTGTCTTAGAGGGAAGCCTTGTCGTCAGCAAGGATGGGGAAGGTAAGAAGATCATAACTTTAACCACCAGAAAATCACAAACCCAATTGACTAACGTATACAATGATCCACCAGCCAAACTGTTCAACAGGAATGGTATTGAAGTTGACCTTGGTCTGGATATTGACCTGGACCCCAAGAAGAGGGACCTTGTTGACAGCGATATCGACGTCGGCCTTGACGACATCGCCAGGGTTGATGCCGATATCGATGCAAAGCTTGACAAAAGGTTCTGGCCAACTATTCTACGGGCGATTGCGACGATAGCCGTTAAACTCGGAGCCCAATCTGCTGCTGATTGGGTCTACTGCGTGGTCGTTACCAACAAAGCTTATTCATGCGTGGATGACGTGAGTCCTGCCTGGAAGTATGGGATTGCATGACCGAATTGGATCGCTGATTATGTTTTTCTTGACAGTTTGTCAGCTGCGCCAATGCTGGGACCTGGCCTCAGTCTTGCAGTGCTGGTCTTTCTTGTGCTGGGCCTGCTGCCGCTAAATGCTAGATGCACATCATAGATGTGAAGGAGGTATATCCAGTTATGAGAGATGATGAACCTGATGTGGAATGCATGGAGTAGGATTGCTTGTAGGCTCTAGGGTGCAATTGGCGTGTTTCTTTTGGTTGTATTCTGTTTTGAGGGTCCTTTGCGTGTGATATACTGTGTCGTAGCATCTTTGGCTTCATTATATTCTAGGTTTGTTCACAAGTTTCAACAGGCGCATTTGGAGTTACAAAGCACGATCTATTTTTCTTTTAGCTGGTTCAAGTATTGATTAGGTAGGAAACTTGATCTAAGGGGTTACATTTTTCCATGATACAGGGAGCCTTCACTTTTGACTTATTATGGCGAAGAAAAAAGACTCGTAGGATAGGAGGTACGGTATATTACATAAAAAGCAGCCCATTAAATAATACAGCTTAATATTAAGGTACCTAAAACTCTGCCTTAGGACTTTTTACGAAGCATCCAGAGGATCCTGAAACGACCGAAAAGGGATTCTGACCTCCCTCAATAGATAAACCCCTTGCTCCATATTAACAAGACATAACATCTGGGTAGAACACGACAGTATGCATGGACACTACCTGCTACTTAGGACTATATGCAGTCGTGAGGTCTCGGGGGCCTCAATCCATTATCAGACAAACACCCCCAATCTTGGCTATCTCCACCATTGCGCAACACACTACTCTCTAGTTCTACTTTTCCCCGGTGAAAACCGGACATCCTCCCTGTCATCCATTATTCTCCTCATTTAATCATTGTAATCTTCCACAATGGTTGGTTGGTGGTTAGCGCTTTCTATGTCGCATTCGATCGTCAGGGGTACAACGCTGTCCACGAGACTTAATCACACCGAGAAGATTGTCTCACCCGATCATAACATTGTGCAGAATGGTCCCTAAAGCGGAATGGTTTCTTGATCTTCCTAATATAGCAGTCAACCCTGTTGTCTCTCTGTTCATTCCTGAGTAGTGAGTAATTGATGCAAGGATCGGGTAGAATTTGCGGATGAGAATGGATATGGCCTACGAAGAGCCGTGTTTCCAGGAGATTCTGTCCGTAGTCTGATTTAATAGTATCTCTTATTTACATCCTTATGTAGGATAGAGAGAAAAATCCTACCCAAGTAGGGTCCAACCCTTTTTTTTTTTTTTCATGGACAGGGGAAACACAGTTGGGGCGAGAGAAGTACACTAGAACCTATGAGCCTAGTGGTTTTTGTAGCAGCACCAAACAGGTCTGTTATCCCTCATAGAGCATTGAATCCTCTCTTCCCTGTTGCCAAACTGGGTGTGTTGGCTGGTAATTGGAGCCAGCGCCTAATCTGGAGAGGCGGTTGGATACCCTCGATTACAGTCCCCACAACCACATTCTCAGACAGTTTCCGTTGGGGGAAAAAAAAAGAACGCCTACAACCGTATTTTATATCTATCTACATAATAGAACGCCTTGTGCTGTGTGAAGGACAGGTCAAAAAGACATCCTCTTGCATACTGAGCCCCCTCTTCATTGTATGATGTTGGTTGTTGGCTCCGAAACGCCTGCTCCGTGCCAATGCCATGCGAAGGATTTCACGGCGCCTATTCGAGTTATTTTTATAATTTAATCTGTTCCATGAGACTAGAATCCATGATTAATCTAATTCCACATATTAATGCCCGAGGAGCAAACTCATGGAGCAGCAACTAGGACTCATTGCGGCATAGTGGCCTCTGGAGTGAAACCCTAATGTCTCGCCAATATCACACCCGCATTGCAATCCATAAGAATGTAGATTTTTTAAATAGCCCTCAGTGCCAGGTTTGGTGCTGCAGGAGGAAAAAACCCTATCTAGCGCAGAAAGAGGCAGTGTTTTCTGTATTCCCGACTATTATCATTGAGGCCAACACTCAGGATTCACTTCTTGCCGCAGGGGAAAGGACAAAGTATCCGCCAAGGCACACAAAGCCTTTCAAGATATCCACCGTTTGTGAGCATGTTGGATTCCAAACTGTTGTACTGTTGGATGGGAGTGTTGACCCAGGGCTTTCAATGTGAGTAATATCCAGGAATGAGCCTTGTGTTGAGAGTCTTCTTCACTTGGGTGCGGTGTTATAAAAAGCTGTGATTTACTTCATGACATCTTCATATCAAAACACAAACGACATTCTCACTGTCTCTCTCACTCACACTTTCTCTCTATCCCATACTCAAATTCAACCTTCTCAACTATCTACACAAACCTCTATCCAACCTCCATCTCCATCCATCATCATGATGTATCTCCTCCACCTCCTCTTCCTCGCTCTCTTCGTCCTCTATCCCACCCAAGCAGTGCCCATAATCAAAGACAACAGCAAACTAATCCGGACCTTCCTCGAGGTCTCCAAAGGGCTCGACGGCTTCCAAGTTTCCAACTGCTCTCTGGCCCAAGCCCATCTCCCTCTCCACGACACACACCAGCAGCTTCCTCCCCCCGCTCAAGGCCTGCATCTCAAATACGTCGTCGTCGGCCGCGGCACCCAGAACTACACCTGCCACTCTGACCACGAATCTGCCGTCCCAGACGCCACAGGAGCCGCTGCAACTCTCTTCGACGCCTCCTGTATCGCGCCCAGTGTGCCCGAGATCCTGCACGCCCTCCCCTCCGTGGTCATGGATATCCCCTCGACTACCATCGACTTTGTGGCGCTGCTTGTGAACCGGGTAGCCTCTGCGTCTGAAAGTGGTCTTTTTGCGGGTGAGCACTATTTCGACGCAGCTGGGGTGCCCTTCTTTGATTTCCGTCTCGGTGGGCACCGTAGTTGGATGGCGGCGAATAAAACGGCGAGTGTCCCGGCTCCTAATAAACGCGATGTTGCGTGGTTAAAGCTTGACACCGTGGAGGGACAGGGTATTAAGGTAAGGAGTGGTTTTTCTTTGTTTTCTCCTTGGCTCTGTATAATAAGCAAAACCTCGAGCTAACATTGTCATCAGGAGGTTTACCGTGTGCATACTGCTGGGGGCCAGCCACCTGCTACCTGCAAGGGCCAGCATAAGAAATTCGAAGTGGAATATGCGGCTGAATACTGGTTCTATGGGTGATTTTTTTCTAATTTCTCTTTTGCTGGGTATCAGGATGGGGGAATGTGCTTTTCTTCGTTGTTACATATTTTGCTCGCGTTTTTCTATGTCCATAATTATTCTGCCCGCGTGAGTCTTCTCATGCATTAGGGAACAATCCTGGTAGCTTTTAATATCATCTACTGCTGCTTGAGAGTTTCTTATGTGTTATGTCGAAAATGAGACATCTATTCTCCTCCTGTAGTCAGCCGAGCGTCTATAGATACCCCCCGCGTACAGCACAGGATCTGGTTATACCTGATAGCTTGTTTGATATTGATGGTGTCATGAATCTTTCCAAGCTAACCGAGTTTGTTCAGAAAGACTGCTTCCCTTTCCTGGACCAAATCCTCCATCTGGAGCAAGTTCTGCCGTGAGCAGGTGCATGGTCGTTCTAGTAGAGCGTCTTGGAGGTGTAACTTAAGCCATCCTGGTCTGGATGTCACGAATCTAGACGGTTATTGAATGTTGGGTCTAAACCTGTTCTTTTCTTGTATGATGCAATCCTTACTTGTGTTACTCTGGATTTGTTATGTTTGAGCAGCGATACCTCGAATAGTCAGTGTTTTATCCTATTTACCTGCGTAATAGAGCCTTTCATAGGTATGAAGGACGCCCTGCTCAACTCCCGACTTCGTTACAGTTTCGCCATCAATCCCGGAGACCAAAGTCGACACAATGGCCCATTCCTCCCGTATACCGGGTCCTCCTCTGGAAGATAAACTCCGAAAATCTCCTTACGAAGAGCCCGAAGGTCGATGGGAGTTTTCCCAAATTCGTTCCGCCAGCGAGGAGACGCCTAACACGTAAAGTCAAGTCAAGTCAATTCAACCATAGGCCATCATCACCCGGGACAAGTCGCCCATCACGAACCTGAGGATAGACTCCCACATATCGATAGTCCCCCTGGCTGTCTACCGAGCTGTGTGCGGTTCCGGCGGGTAGAACCAAAACGTCGCCTGCACGGACTGTGATCTTCAAGCCTGTTTCATTTCCATCACCAGCTGCTGCGCCAAGGAGTAACGTGGATGATCCTTGGAATGCACCTACAAGAAATGGATGAGTAATGGGTTTGGAAGAGAAGAAACAAGACTTACCATAGCACTCGTGGGAGTTGGGGTGGAAATGCCGGATCTCTATCGCGCCCCAAGTGCCCTAACGGGGTCAGTGACGCTTGTCATACGTACGATGATCACTCAGCTCTTTCCATCAACACACCCGTTTTTCCCATTTGTGCGCGGTGAGAAACTGGGTTACGGTCTCTTCAGTCCGAGGATGAGGAAGCACATTCCTGTACTGCAGAATAGGCAACGTGCTATTCGGGGAGTGCAGCGTTGGAGGGAGATAGAAAGTATTGACTGATTCCATGGGGGACTGGATGAGATAGCCAGAGCAAATGATATGATTGATACGAAGAATGATAACTGACTGACTACGTAGACACTCCGTGAGGGGTTGTTATCTTTCTCCTCTCACGGATGCGGCCCGAGTCCGGCTGAGCCCTAATTTCTTCTCCAATTCCTACCCACGATGCATTCATTGTAAGGGCTTAATATATCTGTCAAATTTTCCCTATTCCAGTAATCACCCCCAATCACTTTTCTCCACATCGTCATGGACCCGGACAAGAAACCAGAACAACTGACCCATCAGCCCAGCCTCGCAGAGGGCACAGTGTCTCCTCCCAATGCGGAAACATGTCTAGAGCTCAACCAAGCCCTCATCCACAATGCCATCGAGAGGATCGGAATGGGCCGTTACCAGTGGCAGCTGATGGTATCCTGTGGATTCGGCTTTATCGCTGACCAGGCAAGTCGTTTCAATTTCAATTCTCTCAGTCCGGCTTCTAACCCCAGAGACTATATATAGATGCTGCTCGTATCCATTAGTCTAGTAATGCCCCAGGCTTCCAAGGAATTCGGCCCTCGATATGCAACCTTGCTCTCGGCGACCCAGTATGCGGGCTTGGGCATTGGGGCTGTCTTCTTCGGGCTGATCGCGGATCACATTGGTCGTCGTCCAGCGTGGCAAACTTCGATTTTTGGGTTGGCAATCTTCACGGCGATATGCGCCTCTTCGCCCAACTGGGCTGCGCTGAACGTGTTCGTTGCTATCTCTGCGTTTTTTGGGGGAGGCAACTGTATGTTCCTGGTCTTTGTTTTATATAACTACCTAGGCTGTGGAATCAATCTGACCCCCGAGCAGTGGCAATCGACCTGACAGTGTTGGCGGAGTGTCTTCCACGCAAATGGGGGTTCCTGTTGACAGCTCTTGCTTGTCTCTGGGGGCTAGGGAATGCCATCACTGGGCTGATTGGTAAGTAAGATTGCACCTCCATCGCCAGTTTCATAACTAACCGGGAGTGAATGAATGAATGGATATATAACTATAGCCTGGCCTCTCGTCGTAAACTTCTGCTGCCCAACCGACGCCACCCCAGATACCTGCAAGAAAGCCGATAACATGGGATGGCGATACCTCTACATCATCCTCGGGGGCCTTTGTCTGATCATGTCTCTTCTCCGGATGCTCATTCTCGGCATGAACGAGTCCCCGAAATGGCTGGTGTCGCGGGGAAAACTCGACCAAGCCGTCAACTCTGTGAACGCCATCAGCCAAACCAACAATTCCACTTACACCATGACAATCGATGATCTCCATCGCAACGACACAGAGGACTCGTCGCAGGGGGGGCAATCACGACGACCCACCAATCTCTCCATCATGCGCTCCTTATTTCACGGCCGGACCCAACTCCGCTCTATGGCCTGTCTTATTGCACTATGGTTGCTGATTGGCATTGCGTAGGACAGACACTCCCCTCCGAGAAAACATCAGCTTACCTATTAGATACCCCGTCTACACCGTCTTTCTCCCCTACTACCTCGCCGCGCACGGGGCAAAGCTCGGCGATGGAAGCACCTACCAAACATACCGCGACTGGTCGATCTCCTCCGTCGTCGGCATCTGGGGCCCGCTCCTCAGCGGATATCTCGTTCAGCTTCCTCGCCTGGGACGCAGACGCACGATGACATTAACCGCCTGCTTCTGTGCGGCGTTTTCCGGCGCGTTCACTTCCGTCAAGACCGAATCGCAGAATCTTGCCTTTTCGAGCATGGTGAACTTTTGGTTGAACGCTCTTTATGGGGTGATTTATGGGTTGGTCGTTCCTTTTCTTTTCTTCACTTCTCTTCTCTTCTCCCGAGTTCGTATACATGAGGATGAATATGCATGTATGTATGCTGATAAGTCGATCTCTCTGTCTATAGATACACCCCGGAGGTTATGCCGGATTCTCACCGGGGTTTGGGCTGTGGGCTGACACTGGCCTGTGGGCGATTGGCTTCGTTTACTGCGCCGTTTATCGCGACTTTTGGGGATGTGACTACCTCGGTTCCTATATGGGTGTGTTGTGCGTTTTTCGTGGTTATCGGGGTCGTGTCTTTGGTGTTGCCTTTTGAGCCGCGGGATTTGTAGGGTGATATACGCTGATAGGCGGTCGATTCTGTATAGTGATGGTTGTGGAGGATGGAGGAGTGGGAGCTTGTGTGGTTTTCATCTTTGGTATTTTCACTATCAGTAAAACTACCACGCATCTTATTTATAGTGCTTGTGAAGGTCAGATGAATCCATGGTTATATTGTTGACGCACTGGACATACGATCAAGATTGATGATTCTCATTAACCAATCGACCGATGACGATGAGACATGCTTATAAAGAAATAAGTCGACAGAAATAACCAAGCGGATGTGTCCAAGTGATATCACAACAGCCCCCCAAGACCCAATAATTTCTTTCCCCAGTCCCATAACCCCAATTCCCGAGCCTCTTCACCGTCTTGTGTGACAACCTGCTCATCTCCAGGTAGCGGAGGACACTCCCATAAGTAGAAACTAAAATCCGAATCAGCTCTGGGCACAGAAGAGGCAGTCAGCAGACTATCTCTCTCCTGTAAACCCAAAGCATCGGCGCCAGGCTCCTCAATCCACGACAACCCATGGCCCCAATACTCAAACCGGGTGCGACCATTATACTCCCAGATATAGTCTTCCCAGCGATTTTCCGAAAGGGTCTGCATATAATGCAACGAGCTGCCCGGATACAGGGCAGATACCTTACCGTTAGGGCTTGGTTTGACTTTTATTCAAGAATCAGTGGAATGATGCAAGGTGAGACACACACACACACACACAGAGAGAGAGAGAGAGGGAGGGAGAAATAAACACATACACCAGCTCCGACAACCCCCCGTCCAAACAAAATCTTGCATCTGGGTCTGCGTGTGGGCGTCAAAGTCCTCCTGCGCGTCCGGACGGATTGAAAAGGAACGGACACGTTCACGGATCATCTTGCGAATCAGACGGATGAAATAGTCGCTCGTTGCTTCTAAGGGGCCTGTACATCGCCACCACCATCATCGTCAGCACCAATTCGTTCTCGTACCGATCCATCCTCACGATGAAAAAAAA
>VCAU01000155.1:0-61040 GCA_015844325.1 Aspergillus nanangensis | reverse complement strand
ACGTAAACTTGAAACTAAATAACCAGTTGAATTGAATGCGCAGGATTATATTAACTAAGTACATTAAAATCTATGTCTGGCACAGTCAGATTCGCCAAATCACAATTTCCCCATAGGATGCAAGGTATCTACCAATGATTCCCCACCCTAATATCAAGATATGCTCACGCGCTGTGTGATAGCCGTCCTATTATTATAATTACACAGAACAAGTAAGCTCTTCTTATTAATTACTACTTCTCCAGCCCAATAGCAGTTCTTGTGTACCAGTATTTTTTGGCCCCAGATAGCTTCCCTATCTGTGCTGGTAACAATCTTAACATTTAGTGGCTTAGACTTTCCAGCCTCCCGGTCGTCTTCCGAGGTCGAGAAGCTGGCAACAAGAGTCTTGCCGATGCGGACAACCTGTGGGGCTGACTTACTGGGATGTCCGTTAGTATCCTTGTAAATAGTCTTTCGGTTTTTACTTCAAGTCTTTCTATCATCAGAGAACACGATCGAAGTAATACTAATATTTAGTATCAGACTCTTGAAGACGGCTATTATCTTTTTAGAATCGGGTGTTAGGCGAGTAACACCTAATATCTTATCCTGTTTTTAAATATCTGTCCCCGAAATAGTCTCTTTTTTTCTCCAAGTCTTGCCCTTATTAGTAAAACAAATCAAGATACTGTTCTGATCCTTTCTATCCGTCCGGGTTTTCCTCGAGAAAAACAATATTAAGTCACCATTAAGACTGTTTATTATGAGCGGCTCCTAGATACCCAAGCCACGGATCGTAATCATTATAACAGTACTAAGAGACTCTTATTTCTTATCTTTATTATCCGAGTAATATACTAATATAATATACTTAGTATATTTCTCTGTCTTCGGATCGCGCTCATGGTTCCGGAAAGCCATCAAGATCCTGTCTGAATTCGGTAGTTAGTATAGATAGTAGTTGTTCAATCTATATATCTTCTTAATCCCGGTAATAACGGTGCCCATAGATTTCTAGGTTATGCCCCCGTTAGTAGATCTGACTGTTTCAATTAAGGCTTTATCGTTGTGGAGTACTCGAAAGCATTCTAGTAAGGATTTATTATTAATATAGATTGCGCGCGGGTAGCTGTTTTTTCCTATAATATTAGGCTTGCTGTCGAGTATAACACCGCGCTTGACGATCAGAGATAAGGCGGCAGCTGTAAGAGATAGAATAAAGAAGATAAAAGGAGCTAAAATTATAAAAGAAAGACGAACTGAAGTTATATTAAATAGTTGAAAGAAAGTGTGTGTATGGATAATTTAGTATTTAATAATTTAGACTATAAAAATCGGGATAAATCTTTATTATTTATAGTTTTTTTTCCTAATTCTGGTCATAATTAAGTACTAAGTTTTCCTGAGGCTGAGCTTGCTAGCATCCTACATAGACCTCGGCATGATCCGACTCAGGTTCTAAAGGTCGGAACCTCGAACCTGAACCTGAGTCGGATCGCGACTCTATCAGGTTCGACTCAGGTTCGAACCTGACAGAACCTGAATGGCAT
Organism: Aspergillus nanangensis; assembly: GCA_015844325.1. Taxonomy (NCBI): domain Eukaryota; kingdom Fungi; phylum Ascomycota; class Eurotiomycetes; order Eurotiales; family Aspergillaceae; genus Aspergillus; species Aspergillus nanangensis. The sequence goes on along the minus strand of VCAU01000155.1, from coordinate 59,508 downwards.
AATTCTGCCAAGATATTTCCTATTTCGGATGGATAAAATGCTGATTCATCTCTTTTTTTTACTATTATTTAACTACATCTGTTCTGGTCACTATATCTACTAATCTTATAGTATAGCGAGTTTAGCCATGAAATTAAACGAAATATTCTTGTATATAGATTCTTTAGTATCAAATTATCTATCTGGTCTTTGATTGAGTCTTAATCAGACTCTTAGTGACTAGGTGGACTGGACATCGTAGGTGATATGGTGTATATAAAATAAGAAAAATATATTTTGCACCGAGTACTACATCAGTATTCCTATGAAGATTTCTTTTAAGAAATACTCATGCGCGGTACATTAGTAGTACTAGCTAATATTAAGCTTAAATTAAAGTAGTAGGTCTTAAAAACCACTCTAAATTCTAAAAGCTAAATTTCTCAATACTAATATCCTCTATTTTTCTAAAGCGACCTGACTATGTGCCTTAACTAGTATACTTAGGCAAAATCAGCCTTCAGAAGTCTCAGGGATAGGATCTAGGTTCGATCCGGTTCAAATCCAGGTTCTGTCAGGGTATGCCAGGTTCAAATTCAGGTTCCGTCAGGTTCGAGCCTGAAGAAACCTGGCGGTATAGCATATAGTAGCCAATCATTACGCGTAGCGGTAGATAGGCCAGTCTATATTTAAATCAATATATCCACGCCCTTATTCAGCTTGCATAGACCGCTATATCCCCTCAATTCTCCTAATTATCTTCGTTAGTACTCAGAAGACTTTTTATAAGACTCTTCTAAAACTATACTCTTTAATATCTCTGTTCTATCATTCACTATGTCACGGAATCAGATCTCTTAAATTTCCGATAACTATCCCTCATCAATCTTTAGAAATACTTCTCTAGATAACCTTCCGTTCCTTCCATCCGATAGCGCTCAGTCATTTAATCCTAATCTTTTATATAGCCAGACCCCTACTTCTATATCTAATTTTAATTTCGCTCGGCCGCTACTCGCACCTTACTCCCCGGATATTCTACAGCGCGTTAATCCACTGAGAAAGAAGAACTTCGTCCTTTAGACGAAGATAGTAAATAATGAGTTCGTTACATGATAGTTAAAGATAGATTTTAATAACTGAAGAAACCGGAATATTTTCGAGAGCAAGCGCCAGGCGGAATATTAGCGGTATTTTTATTAAATTACTACTATCCAAGATAGCGTCCTAAAGATTATATATAAAATATATAATCATACTTTAAATTATCCAGCGGATGGTCATCGTAAAACATTCTCTATGAATAAACACTTCTCACAAGATATTAACTGTCGGAAAATAGCGCCAAAGTCAAAGAATATTCAAAATCTTATCTAAAATAAAGTATATAAGAGGATTCATCCAATTATTTAGATTTATACTAAAACCTCTTATCCTAGATACTATCAGTATTATAAAAAATATCTTTTAGCCATCAAGCCTGACTTAAGAGATTAATAATATTTCTCGCTAGCTTGCAGCTACTGTTTCAGCTTGTTGAACACCCTTAATTTCGCGCTCTAATTAAAATGATCCGATTTATTCTATCTATATCAGAAATTCTCTTCTCGCATACCGTCCGCCGCCGACTTTATAAATTAGTCGAGAAACGACAGCAGAGTCTTCTTTAGAAACTCTCTATAGATGGTAAGCTCTCTATCGCATTAGATTACTAGATCTCCTCCTTTCACCAAATCTTTATTACTATTACCGGCTATTTTATCGACCACGACTGGAACTACCGCAAGATATTACTTAGCTTTAAACTACTTCACGGGACACATACTAATAGTAATCTTAGTATAATTCTCTTTCAACTATTTTAAAAGCATTAGATTAAAGAGAGGGTGTTAATCATTACCATCGATAATATATTTAATAACTCTACGCTACTAGAGAGTATCCGGAATTCTCTCCAGACACTTAAGCTACCGAACTAGATACTAATTCTCTGTATACCATGCATCGCACATATTATTTAATTAAGTCTAAAGAAGCTTCTTAGTTAAATAGAAGCCAATCCAAAAAATAATAAAAAAGAAATAGAATTTACCGGGAAGATAGATAGCTCTTAACAAGAGAATTAAGAGATTATTCATATATTAAACAAGATAAAATATTATCTCTAATATTATTTTTATTACTACTCTTACTAACAGTACACTAGATTCGAAAGCTTGCCGTCTATATTAATAAAAACCCTCAGCGCCACGAGCGTTTCCTAGAGCTTCAGGCGAAAGAGCCGAAGCTCGTGCCAATATAAGACGTCCGAACTCGCTGGAATTTAATATTTCTGATGCTTCGGCATACAAAACAGCTACAGTCGACCTTTGACAAGTTTTGCCAGAAGTATAATCAGCTCTATATTCAGCTTAGTTAGAAGAAATAGCGCTAGATTAATTATCTTTTTTTAATTACTTAATTATTCTTTATCTCCACTAATATCGTATCAAAGAGCAAGAATATTACTATCCACATAGTCTTTAGTATCTACAACGCGCTATTCAATCACATAGAGAAGTCCACGACACAGCTAGCGCGAAAGAAGATTAACTAAAAAACTGTAATATTTAAAGCCCTCTTATATGCGAAGAATAAGCTCTCAGAATATTATAGCACAACTGATATAATTAACAACAATCTCTATACAATTAATACCATCATAGCGCCTCAGAACAAGCTTAAATTCTTCTAAACATCCAAATGAGAACCTAAATAACACGTCCGATATTATAAAAACCTCGAGAAGTATCTTATCCCGTACGAGAAATAATATTCAGATACACAATCAAGCCCCCATAGTATATCGGCAGCGCAGGTCTTAGACCTAGAGATGCTTATCACAAAGGCCACAGCTATTCAGCCCCAAACAAACGCTCATGACAAGCTTAGATATTATCTTAGAAGTAGTAAGCTAACGCTCTATCTCTCAACTCTTAGATATTAATCTTTCTAATAGGTACTCACTTAATTAATCCGCGGGTATTCTGAAAAGACCACCAGAACAAATTTCCTATCCTTATAAGCCTAGCGCGAGATGTTCTTTCCACTCCTGCAACTAATTCTAATGTTAAACGGCTATTCAATTCTGTCCGTGATATCTGCCACTACCGCCGAGATTCATTGAAATCGAATACAATCAAGGACCTGATAATATTAATATATATAACATGGTTTAATGTTGAATCAGAGTAGTTAACCTTGATTGAAGAGTATCTCTCTATATAAGAGATTCATGCAGCAAGAAAAGAGAAAAATACTTAGAAAAAAAAGAACGAATTTAATCTTATTAATAACGGCGAAGATAATTCTCTAAATACAAGATCTCAGTATTCACCGCGACCCAGCGAGCATGCCCTTAATAAAAGACCAAGGAAGGAAGCAATACCGCCACTTACTAATTAGAGGATATTTATTCAACTAGATAACGAGGATGATAACGGCGATAAGAATAATATCTCTCTTCCTAATAATAGTAGCCTACTTGAAGAGCTTAGTACTTATAGACATACATCTGGAAGAGTTTCAAAGCGTGCAAGACGAGATAAAGACCTTTTTATATATTAAAAGCCATAGAACTAATAGACATTGAATCTAAAAGCCTCTTTAAACTAGTTCTTTCTAATTTTCTTTACTTCTGACTAGTATATTCTATCTTTGACTAGACATATCAGTAGAATACTCAAAAATACAGGCAAAACATGCACAAATTATATATATTACGGGTTTCCCTCAGTTTGCACCGTTTGTGGAACCTGAGATTCGAATCGAACCTCCCAGGTTCGACTTCAAAAATCTTGGAGTCGAATCGCGATTCCAAAAACCTGGAACCGGAACCTGAGTCTTGGCGGTCCCGAGTCGAGTCGAACCTGGAGAGTCGCGATTCCTGCCGTGGTCTACTAAGTCTCTATAAACAACTCCAAGACCGTCTTTAAAAGATATCGTAAGTACCTTAAAGAAAATAAGTCGAACTAAATATCTAAATTATACTTCCTACCAATACTGATTACTTCTTAATCTAGATTCGTGTGCTAGCTGTCTTTATTAACACGAGTCCGCAGCGCCGTAAAGCTTTTACAGCCCTACAGACCACCGTGCTAAAACTTCTGCTAATTCAAGATATTTGTACGCGCTGGAATTCAACCTTCTTAATACTTGAACGTGCCTAAAGGCTTCAACGGGTCTTTGACCAGTACTGCACAATATATTAATATATTTAATTCAAGCTTGATCAAGAAGAATGATATTAAGTGGATTATTTTCTTTTAATCACGAAGTTGTTCTTTGATTTCACTAATATTCTATCGAAGACTCGAGATATTTTAGTTTATTATGTCTTTACTATTTATAACAAACTGTTTAACTATCTTAAGGATGCGGAAAGGAAACTGTAACGCAAAGCTGTTTTCTGAAAGAAAAAAATGCTTCGAGTACTTCGAGCCGCAAAGAAAAAGCTTGTAAAGTACTATTAAGTAATAGATTAAGAGTCATATAGTATTGTCTATGTAATTATGCTGTGGGTCACGGTCTGAGAACGATAAAGGTGATGTAAAGTAGACTTTGCCCATCGCTTCGAGGAGTCGGCGAGACGGCTGTCGCCGTCGCCCGAAGAGCGAGTATCCTAAGTCCGGTATGTCTTGCACCTCGGACGCGACGAGATTGGTCGGTTCAGAAGAAGCAGCGCTGTGTGTACTATCGCCCACTTCTGGCTCGACTGCTTCTGGTGGAGATTGCGGAGGCAGCACGATGGACGGTATCGCTGTCGATATCGGTTTCGGCGGACTCAAGTCCACAGCAGCGACCGAGATTTTGGGAAAGTCTAGTGACTGAGGGTCGTTGCCGGGGAGGTCGTTGCCAACTTCCCCCTCGATGAGAGGCGCCACGGGGGTCCGCTCATCGAACTCGACGTCACGGGAAAAGGCGATCCGTCCAGAGTGAACCTCGTACAACTTATCTTGGTTTGGTTCGCTGTACCCGAGCAGCCGGCATTCGGAGGAACGGGGTCCTAATTTGGGCCGCTGTTCTTTGGGGATCAGGACCTAGGCTTGCGAGCCGATGCGGCGGAGTTGGGACAAGCTTGGTAGCTTTCCGTATAGAGCCTCATAGGGGGTCTTCTTCTGCAGAAACAATGCCGGCGCTCGCAATTTGAGGTAAAGAACAGTGTCAAGGATCTCAGTCCATAAGGATAGAGGAAGTTTCGCATCATACAGGAGCGTGTTGATCCGCTCCCGGGTCGTTCGGTTCGTACGCTCCGCCAGGCCGCTCTGGCCTTTGCAGTACGGAGCGGATGTGTCGAACTCTATCCCCTGGGATTCGAGATAAGCGCTAATGGCCAGATACTCTCTTCCGTTGTCGCAGAGAAAGCGCTTAATGCGGGTCCCGAATTGTCGGAGTACCCATACTTTAAAGAGCTGGGACTTCTATAGTACTTCGGACTTCCATTTCATTGCATAGCTCCACGAGCCGCGGGAATAATCATCAGTAAAGGTGACCACGTACCTAGAGCCATCCTTGCCAACAGGCATTTCCATTAGATCCGAATGCACCAACTCAAAGATCTCGGAGGATCGAATGGAAGGTTTTCTACGCCGGGAGTGCCTCTTCTGATGCTGCTTCCCCGCCATGCACGCCGGACACTGCGGCGTTGCCTGTAGTTCCTGGCTGGTCAGAGGGCGGTACGGAGTGCCGGACTGTCGGAGGACCGGCTGCAAGTCTCCCTAATTCAAATGTCCCATTCGAGCGTGCCATAGCTCCTCGGGTGTCTCCTGGTCCACTCCTATGCTCGTATCTTCTTCAAGGTTCGCTAATATGTCACTACTACGGAGTTCAGAGGTATACGCCACACTTTGGGCGCTACTTGACTCCAGAGGATCCCTATCAGCCATGACCACATCTGAAGGTTCTCGATATGCGCCGCTGGCTGTGGCATTCCTGGCTAGATGTACGTGGACTCGAGGTTTGCCGCTCGCTTGGCAGTGGAGGACGAATAGGTCGTCCCCGGTATGCTGGATGCTCCCCACGGGCCGCCCTCTGCGTTACAGGGCGATGCCTTGTGGGTGCGCTACCACCGAGTAGTGGTCTCGTAAGAGTTTGGGTTCACTGATTAGGTTGACCCCGACCTGCGGAGCGTAGTACACATTCTTTAAGACCCACCGTTCGGTAAGAGGCTTCCCCCTAATGCTGAGCTTGACAGTGCCTATCCCTTTGGCTTCTACGGGGTCTCCTGCCGTTAAGAGCATCTCACGGTGCTGCCGGAGACTGGTAAAACATACCCGGTCCCAGCAGACGTGGCTAGTGGCGGCGGAGTCCACGATCTACCGTGGGTCTGGCGCGTGGGTATAGAAGGTCGTCACCTTCGTCCTCACCTTCGTCCTCACGATATTCACTCTTGGTCTCTTAGAAGCCGGTGGGCCCAGCCGGTCTTCTTTCTGGCTTGATCCATAGCTTGAATCGCTGGGTGCGCTCGAATCACTCCAGTCTGTATGGGACAAGCGGCCCCTTTGCGGCCTGAGATGCGGATGCTTCTCCAGCATCGAGACTGGTCATGGCCTTTTCTCTTGCAATATCTGCACTTTTTGACGGGTGTGATCACATGAATTGAGGCGGCCGACGACGCCGGGGAGGACGCCGGATCCTTCCCTCGCACGACCCGTTCACAGCAGAGTGACAGACATCGCAATGGACAGTGAACTCGGTCATTAAAGAGTTTCGGTGCTTGAATTGGTTCAAAATGGGGTAAAGATAGCTGTTGAAATTGAAACTCATGGCATGGTGATCGCAAGCCTTGGGTCAGCCATATCAGGATCAACGAATGGAACCGCCACAGACCCACCATCTCTAAAATTGCAACCAGCTAAGGACTATCTGAGTGAAAATTGGTCGCTCTGGCTGAGATTATTTTCGGATTTCGGTAACCCATATAATCTGTGTACCCGAGTTAACAAGTCGAGAGCAGCCTATTTTACGATCACTTCTCAGCAACTTAATCTTTTTAATGAGCTTCTCAAGGAGACTGCCAGCACAGTCGCATCAATTATCCTCCCGGCCAGTAATTGGTCTTTAAGCCTATTTAAGCCTCACGATTCAACTGTTTGTCAAGGATACGGTGGTGCACGAATCAACTGGGGCGTCGCCTTTTCTCCCGAGTGTATCGGAACTTTTGTCAAGAAGTCAATGCTCCATTGTTCCCGGGGGGGGGGGGCGGAATTCTTCTTGAGTTACTATATCATTTCGACCATTTCTCAGAGAGCTACCTGAATGACTTCATAATCATTCCTCGTGTAGCACCCCGCTTGGGAGCAGCTCTTCAAGTTCGGAATACCACAGATCGACGTGAAGTGATAAATGCAAATATCAAATATCCCTAACCATGCCATGGTCAGCCAGAAGCGCCCAGATTGCCGTTTATCGACTAACGGGGATGGAAAAAACCCCGCGAGCGACAAGAAATGCCTCGGCTCGGGATTTTCTGGGCTTCTAGGAGAATCATCCAAAGGGAGCCAGTGGGACCAGCCACGATCCACAAGCTAACTGAGTTCTGGTAGCCCTGCTCTGGAATCCCGAGGATATTTGCATTGATATTCGCCATCAAGTGACCGTTGGGCAAGACCAACGCCAAGCTGTCGTTCGCTGGCAGTCTGTCGGATCCCAAAAGCAAAGGCCCGGCGAAATGTAAAGCATTCAAGTTTGTGTACAGATTACCAAAAAGCTTTTTCGTTACTATGATGATCGGTGTCCTTCTAGAAAAATCCACATGAGCTTTCAGACGTCCCTGCACGCCTTCGCTGTCTACATAATCCCATGACCACCTTAATAGACTTGCACTCCATGATCCCCGTGGCCATTCCTAACTGCTCTCTCCGCGGACTCTATATGGTATCTTGACGCTTGAAAAATCGACATTAATACATCCATTCGTCCCCGATCAACTGTATGACTGGCCTCAATAAGGCCCTTTATAAACACACTGAGCTCTCGGGCCAACTGCAGGTCCCCAACCACTGTTTTACCCCAGGGGTCGTCAAGGATATACGTCGTTAGAATGACTAGGGAGGTGAAGACGTAGCTTAAGAGGCTCCTTGATAGGCGATTGGGTCACGTAAGCAAACTGGCGACATAATAATACTGCATATCCTAACCGAATATATGGTGGGAATGAACTCACCGACCGGCTAACGGGACATAAACAGGATAAAATCTCATCAAAATGGCTGTTTGCCTCCCGGAGCTGACACATGCTAGTATACGATTGTAGATTTTTCCTGGCTGAGACCGCGGTCTCCCCTTCCGCTCTATGGAAAAATAAATCGGTCGATACAGCGCGATTATAGCATGGTGGTAAGTAAGAAGGAGAACTACGGTCCCTAACCTCGTCGAGTATGTTGGGTCCACGCTTTGTAGGGAGGATTCGATTCCCGGTGGGAGGGATTGTCTCCAGGTTTTTAGATCGGCTTCGAGTGTTTCTATTGGGGAGATGTGGGCTTTGCTGGTAGGAAGTGATTGTGAGGGGGCCGGAAGGGGTGTATCTGCGTTAGTGTACGCAGTCTTGAATATCCGGTCTTTAATGACACATAGTCGGCTGAGGAGGCTGAATAATGGTAGAGAGTCGTTGTGGGGATTTGGCTGTGGGAAGGCAACTGTGGAGTTTGCTTCGTCTTCGTAGGGGCCCAGTCCCTGGGCTGTGCAGACCCTGGTGATGTGAAAAGGGGGTTTTTGGAATATTTAGGGAGTGGTGAAAGGAATATGCCTACATTTTGTCTAAGATATAACCCACCCAGAAGATGCGGGTTCGTTGTTCAGGTTCAATGGCATGATTTATTAAATCTGCTCGGTGGATTCCTAATGTGTGGGCCTGTTGGATTGCTATTGCGAGGAGACCATGAGTTGAAGGAAGCTCGAAGTTGCTGTTGAGTAGGTATGCCTAGAGGAAAAACGTTTAAGTCCATCATCCATATGTGATTATGTTGAACCATAAGGCTGGGGGTGCTAACCATGCCAAATAGCGCCTGAACGCTCGTCGAACTTGGAGCCCCGAGTGTAAGCTTTGGTATTGTCGCTAGTGCGTTTTGAAGATGTTGCTTGTATTTGAACGGATCTTGCTGACATTCGGGATGCTGCAAGTGGTGCAATGCATAGCCCATTGCTAGGACTATATTCAGAGCTGCCCATGTGGCTACATCCTCTGGTAGACACGGGTCGAGATGGGTGCTTTTTGCGAGCCATTTCTCTATCTCATCTTTAAACAGAGGAAGTATTTGGCCAGTGCACTGTGAGAATGTAAGAATGATCTGCAGTGTCTCCGCCTCGGCGGGCAATGGAAAAGGCACATGAGTAGAAATGTTGTCCTCTATAGATGTTTCCGGCCGCGCTAAATCTTCCTCCACGGCGAGATGGGAGAATACAAAAGTGATATTCTTCTGATAGTCCTGGCTGAAATACTTCAACAAGTTTGGGATACTTTGTAAGTCACGAGTTCGTACTGTGCAGGTTAGCTAAATTTTCTAACTTGTACGAATGGCCCTTTGATCGGACGCAAGGAATATCGTACTATCACCGTATATCCAATCGTGGAGGAGAATCTTCGACCCCTGCCTGAACGAAATAAAATTTAAACCATCCTGGTCAGCAGTAGATGGCAATGAGCAGGAAGAAGACGATGGTAATAATGGAGGTTGAACCTCTGAGCTGATAATACAAGCGTAGCTCTTTCTCTCACATGAAGTGCAAGAAGCGGAGCCCTCAACTTTTTCACAACGGATTTTCGATCGTCGACAGTGGTCGCAAGCCTAGAGTCGGGTTAGCAAGGAATCACGTGAGGTCACCTGGTGGATACCGGACACTCAAACGGACCTTTCTCATTCGAACTCTCAGTGGTTTCGGACCACCAAGCTTGTGAGATTCTTCCATCAGCGCCAGGTGTCCGTTGCAGAACTTGAAGGGAGAGGGGAAGGAGAAGACCGCTGCTCCGGCAAGATACATTATGTATTAGGTGGTGACATATTACAAATATTTTATGTCCACTTATACAAGCTTGGACTGCATTACGGCTGGCGGCTTACATACCAGTGGGCCGCCTTCTCACGGCCATTGGTTGAGATGCTATTCACGGAATCAGCTGTTGCATCTCCCGACCGAAGGAACAGCATATGGCTGACCAGGCTAAGAGTTCAGTTGTCGGGATTGCCAATATGAAAGTTATGCAGACTACTCCACCCAACTCGGTCCGACCGGCCAACCTTGTATCCGAGCCTCATTTTGTATAGTATATCAATGCGATGCACGAGCTAACAGTGGCTTTCTCTCAGTCCTTCTTTCCTTAAATTTTCTTCCGAGTACACTTGACTCATTTGTTCATTTGCTCACTGCTATCTCCTTAACTAAGTCTAAACCATCTCTTCTCTTTCCTTCTTGCTTCAATCTTCTATACTATGGACAGCAGTACTTCCAGCCTCAGCCAATTATCACCCACCATCACCTTAAACCAACCTCCAACTTCGCCATCCCCCAAGTCCGACGTCGAAGAACAAGGCGCACAAGATTCTTCAATCCCGGCCATCTCATCCAAGCAAGCCTTTCCCGAGACAGATCTGTCGAAAGGTATAATAGGCTGGGAGGGACAACATGACCCCGAAAACCCACAGAACTTCCCCGAGTCCAAGAAATGGGTCCTACTTCTCCTCATCAGTGCATTTACATTCATATCACCGCTAGCCTCGAGCATGTTTTCGCCTGCAATTACGTATATGGCAGCCGATCTTGGGGAGCAGAATGAAACCATCTTGTCGTTTACAATCAGTGTTTATTTGTTAGGGTATGCGGTATGTATATTGTTTTTGCGCTGTGACGGCTATTGTGAAATACGGATATCCCGACCTAATTATTGATCTCTAGTTCGGCCCCTGCTTCCTCGCTCCTTTAAGCGAAATCTACGGCCGGCGCATCGTTTTCAGCTGCGCAAACTGGTTCTTCGTCCTCTGGCAAATCGGATGCGCAATGGCCCAAAACATTGAAACGGAGATAATCTGCCGCTTCTTCGCCGGGATCGGCGGAGCAGGCTGTATCACACTCGGTGCAGGCGTGATTGCAGATTTGTTCCCGGTCGCGCAGCGTGGTAAGGCTACGACGATCTGGGGCATGGGACCCCTTTTGGGACCGGTTGCAGGTCCAATTGCAGGGGGTTTTATTGGACAGGGCGCGGGGTGGAGATGGGCTTTTTGGGTTCTACTTATTGCTGGGGGTGTGGTGGCGGCGGGGATTGAGGTGTTGAATCGGGAGACTTGTGCGCCGGTGCTAATCAAGTGGAAGACTGTGAGGTTGAGGAGAGAGTTGGGAAGGGGGGAGTTGAGGAGTGCGTATGAGACTGAGGAGGGTAGTGTTTCGGTTGGGGGGGCGCTGAGAGAGGGACTTAAGAGACCGGCTTTGCTGTTTGTTAAGTCTCCTATTGTGTTTCTTCTTGCGACTTATATGGTTCGTTACCCTGACTTTGACTCTGCGATGATACCTGGTGAACTTGTCACTAACATACAGAAACCCTTCTAGTCCCTTGTTTACGGCCTTCTATACCTCTTCTTCACAACCATCTCCTCCGTCTTCAGCACGCAGTACGGTTTCTCGGGGGGCATCTCAGGCCTCGCATTCCTAGGCCTCGGCTTTGGCTTCGTCACTGGGCTCATATTAATCGGGATCACAAACGACCGCATGCTCATGCGCGCAACTGCCCGCAACAACGGCGTCTTCGAGCCCGAAATGCGACTTCCACTCATGATTATCTTCGCATCGATCCTCCCCATCTCTTTCTTCTGGTACGGTTGGACAGCAGAGAAACACGTGCACTGGATCGTGCCAATTATCGGGATGTATCCCTTCGGGCTTAGCATGATTGGTGTGTATTTGCCGATTCAAACTTACGTGATTGATTGCTACCCCCGGTATGCAGCGAGTGCGAATGCGTCTTTGACGGCGACGAGGTCGCTGTTGGGTGCGCTATTGCCACTTGCGGGGCCGAAGATGTTTGAGAGTTTGGGCTTGGGATGGGGTAATTCGCTGTTAGGATTCCTTGCTCTAGTGTTTGTACCGATCCCGATTGTCTTTACTCGGTACGGGAAGGTAATAAGGGAGAAGTGGCCAGTTCACTTAGATTGAGGCTGTTAGGGTCGTTCGGAAACATTGGCTGTTGTGTGAGTGGTTGGCGCTAGCTAGTATGAACGCTGTTAGTCCGGTAGAGAGTGGATAAGGAATAGAGATAGGTAATAGACCATGGATATGACACTCGCTACTCTAAGTCTTGTCCGCACCGTACTTAAATAAGGAGATAACGTTAGACATGATCCGAGACTAGTCGAAAAGTCTCATCACTTGATGAATTTGCTAGAACCATGGACAAATGCGATGAAACCCCTGTTATCTGCAGCAATTGTCCCTCAAACGGTGGACAGTGGGATGGCTATGACTCTCACTGAGGCGAAAAAATAAATTTGACCTCCTGCCGTCGAGGAGGTAACGGCACTTGGATCTGTGCTGCTAGCGCAGATCTAAGGGATGTGATCGCAAGCCTGTTAGGGCGAGTGGTTAGGTTCTATTGCCATCTAGTCGAGAAAAACTCAAGAAGCAATGCTGGACGATAAGAAACATAAGAATAGCAACCTGACCATGTACTGACTGCCTATGTTGTTGGCAGAAAGAACAAATATCAGCTCTCATAAGGTGTTCCTCAATGTAATACAGTAGTGTTCCAAGCCGGTCCCAAACAGGGCTTAAGTCATTCTAATCCCGTCCGAGTGCCAGCCTCAGGGTCTCCATCATCCCGCAAAGCGCGACATGACATGCGGCATTCCACTCAAATGCCTGTAGCTAAGAATTTTTTATCATTACTATTTCCGTAAGTTACATCACTTCTGTGAAGAGTCGCAGAGGCTCATTGGTGTTCTTCACCATAACTCAATATTGTTTAACAGGGAGTAAAGATGTGGCCATCAGGGCTCACGTCGATTTTGCTACTTCGGAAAGAAAGGAATCCTCTGTCAGGGGCTTTGTGATCCGGAGGAATTGCTTGTACAATAGATCTTTTCATTAGATCGACGCGGAGCAGCTCCCCGACCGTCCTATATACGAGAAATGGCCAATATTCTACTTGCTCAGCGTGGAGATATACCTATTCAGACAGTTGGAGAGAAATGGGTATACAACTTCGTTCAACGACGTGATGAGCTTAAATCAAGAAATTTTCGCAAATACAATTATAAACATGCTCTATATGAAGATCCTAAGTTTATTTAAGCGTGGTTTAATCATGTACACATCACGATAATGCAGTACGGGATTATTCCAGAAGATATATACAACTTTAATAAGACTGGCTTTGCTATGAGTCTAGTAGGTACTGCAAAAATAATTACTAGAGCTGAGATAAGTGGGAAGCTATTTTTTATACAGCTAGGTAATCGCGAATGGGTTACTTCAATCGAGTGTATTAATATTGCAGGATAGGCTCTACCACCCTGTATTATCTTTAAAAGGAAGGTTTATATAGAGAGTTAGTATTAAAGTAATTTATTATATGATTAGAGAATTGAAGTCAGCGCCAATGGCTGGATTACTGATAAGATTGGACTTCGTTAGCTTCAAAAACTCTTTATTCCTACAACTACTAGCTGTATATAGACCACGGCAGGAATCGCGACTCTCCAGGTTCGACTCGACTCGGGACCGCCAAGACTCAGGTTCCGGTTCCAGGTTTTTGGAATCGCGATTCGACTCCAAGATTTTTGAAGTCGAACCTGGGAGGTTCGATTCGAATCTCAGGTTCCACAAACGGTGCAAACTGAGGGAAACCCGTAATATATATAATTTGTGCATGTTTTGCCTGTATTTTTGAGTATTCTACTGACATGTCTAGTCAAAGATAGAATATACTAGTCAGAAACAAAGAAAATTAGAAAGAACTAGTTTAAAAAGACTTTTAGATTCGATATCTATTAGTTCTATAACTTTTAATATACAAAGAGGTCTTTATCTCGTCTTACACGCTTTAAAACTCTCCCAGATGTACGCCTATAAATACTAAGCTCTCTAAGTAGGCTATTATTATTAGGAAAAGAGATATTATCCTTATCGCCCTTATTATCCTCGTTATCTAGTTAAATAAATATCCCCTGATTAATAGATGGCGGTATTGCTTCCTTCCTTGGTCTTTTATTAAGAATACACTCGCTGAGTTGCTGTAAATATTAAGATCTTATATTTAGAGAATTATCTTCTGTCAACCTAAATCGGTATTTCTCATACACCAAAGGTAGTGGTCATAGATGAATGAATTGAGGGTCTGATCCTCTAAACTATCTGTAATATCTGGTTCCTTAAGTATTCCTGTTCCAACAATATCGAACACGTATCCATCAACAAAACTGTCTTACACTAATCTCCAGTGTTTTAGACAAACAAGGGATAATACATGTAAGGATGATAGCTGTATGATTATCGCAATTTCGTCCTGTGGTCATTTCGGTTGACATCTTCACTATCACTAATAAGATCAAATTTATTCTTCTCCTTCTAAGTATTCTTCTCTTCTCTTGCTGCATAAATCTCTTATATAGAGAGATACTCTTTAATCAAGATTAACTACTCTGATTTAATATCAAACCGCGTTATATATATTAACATCATCAGGTCCTTGATTGTATTCGGTTTCAATAAATCTCGGCGGTAGTGGCAGATATCACAAGCAGAATTAATTAGCCGTTCAATATTAGAACTAGTTATAGGAGTAGAAAGAACATCTCACGCTAGACTTATAAGAATAGAAAATTCATTCTAGTAATCTTTCTAGAACACCCACGGATTAATCAAGCGAGTATCTATTAGAAAGATTAATATCTAAGAATTAAGAGATAGAGCATTAACTTATTACTCTTAAGATAATATCTAAGCTCGTTATAAACGTTTATTTAGGGCTGAATAGCTGTGGCCTTTATAATAAGTATCTCTAGATCTAAGACCTGCGCTACCGATATACCATAAGGGCTTGACTGTGTATCCGAATATTATTTCTCATTCGGGACAAGATACTTCTCAAGGCTCTTATAATATTAGACGTACTATTTAGGTTCCTATTCGGATATTTAAAAGAATTTAAGCTTATTCTGAGGCGCTATAATGGTATTAATTATATAGAGATTGTTATTAATTATATCAGTTACGCTATAATATTCTGAGAGCTTATTCTTCGCATATGAGAGAGCTTTAAATATTATAGTTTTTCAGTTAATCTTCTTTCGCGCTAGCTGTGTCTTCGACTTCTCTATGTGATTGAATAGCGCGTTGTAAATACCGAAAACTATATAGATAGTAATATTCTTGCTCTTTAATACGATATTAGTGAAGATAAAGAATAATTAAGTAATTAAAAAAAGATAATCAATCTAGCGCTATTTCTTCTAACTAAGCTGAATATAGAGCTGATTATACTCCCAGCAAAACTTATTAAAGGTCGACTGTAGCCGTTTTACACGCCGAAGCATCAGAAACATTAAATTCCAGCGAGTTCGGACGTCTTATATTAGCACGAGCTTCGGTTCTTTCGCCTGAAGCTCTAGGAAATGCTCGTAGCGCTGAGGGTTTTTATTAATATAGACGGCAAGCTTTCGAATCTAGTATACTATTAGTAAGAATAGTAATAAAAGTAATATTAGAGATAATATCTTATCTTATTTAATATATAAATAATCTCTTAATTCTCTCGCTAAGAGCTATCTATCTTCCCGGTAAATTCTATTTCTTCTCTATTATTTTTTGGATTGGCTTCTATTTAACCAAGAAGCTTCTTCAGACTTAATTAAATAATATGTGCGATACATGATATACAGAGAATTAGTATCTAGTTCAGTAGCTCAAGTATCTGGAGAGAATCCCGAATACTCTCTAGTAGCGTAGAGTTATTAAATATATTATCGATAGTAATAATTAATACCCTCTCTTCAATCTAATACTTTTAAAATAGTTAAAAAAGAATTATACTAAGATTACTATTAATATATGTCCCGTAAAGTAGTTTAAAGCCAAGCAATATCTCGCGGTAGTTCCAGTCGTGGTCGATAAAATAGCCGGTAACAGCAATAAAGATCTGGCGAAAGAAGGAGATCTAGTAATCTAATATAATAGAGAGCTTACCATCTATAGAGAGTTTCTAAAGAAGACTCTGCTGTCGTTCCTCGACTAATTTATAAAGCCAGCGGCGGACGGTATACGAGAAGAGAATTTCTGATATAGATAGAATAAGTCGGATCATTTTAACTAAAGCACGAAATTAAGAGTATTCAACAAGCTGAAACAGTAGCTGCAAGCTAGCGAGAAATATTATTAATCTCTCAAGCCAGGCTTGATAGCTAAAAAATGTTTTTTATAATACTGATAGTATCTAGGATAAGAGGTTTTAGTATAAATCTAAATAATCGGATGAATCCTCTTATATACCCTATTTTAGATAAGATTTCGAATATTCTTTGACTTTAGCGCTATTTTCCGACAGTTAATATCTTGTGAGAAGTATTTATTCATAGAGAATATTTCACGATAACTATCCGCTGGATAATTTAAAGTATAATTATATATTTTGCACATAACCTTTAGAACGCTATCTTGAATAATAATAATCTAATAAAAATACCGCTAACATTCCGCCTAGCGCTTGCTCTCGAAAATATTCCGGTTTCTTCAGTTATTAAAATCTATCTTTAACTATCATGCAACGAACTCATTATTTACTATCTTTATCTAAAGGACGAAGTTCTTCTTTCTCAGTGGACTAACGCGCTATAGAATATCCGGGGGGTAAGATACGAGTAGCGGCCGAGCGAAATTAAAACCAGATATAGAAGTAGGAGTCTGGCTATATAAAAAATCAGGATTAAATGACTGAGCGCTATCAGATAGAAGAAACGGAAGATTATCTAAAAAAGTATTTCTAAAGATTGATGAGGAATAGTTATCGGAAATTTAAAAGATCTGACTCTGTGATATAGTAAATAATGGAACAGAGATATTAAAGAGTATAGTTTTAGAAGAGTTTTATAAGAAGCTTTCTGAGTATTAACAAAGATAATTAGAAGAATTAAGAGGATATAGCTGTCTACGCAAGCTAAATGAGGGCGTAGATATATTGATTTGAATATAGACTAGTCTATCTACCGCTACGCGTAACGATTGACTACTATTAGGCCTCTGCATGGTGCGGTCTTGGTCCTCATGTCGAGGACCGCGGACCGGACCGCCTGGTCTTGCGGTTTCGAATCCGAGGTTGGGACCGCACCATAGTGAACCACGGTCCCTTGCGGTCTTCACCATGGTGAACCACAATTACATAATTATGCCAAGACCTTCCCTTTACAGCTGCATAAATTGGTGAGTCATCCCTATTTAATACTGTTAAAAAACACAGTTTTGGTCCGTTTTTAAACAGTGCGGGTTAATTCAACATCAACAACCTTGAAAACAGATGAAACATGCTTATATATAGAAAATTTACAATGCAAAATATATAGACCTACCAGTATCGGTCTATTTTTATGTTCTTATAGAGAATGTTAAGTAGTAATTATTATTAGCTTAGTATATATAGTAAGAAGTATATATTTCAATACTAAGTTCGAAGCAATAATCACTAATATATAGTTAAATTAAGCATTATGCGTATTATTAAAGATTTCATCGTCTAGTTAACTATTTACCTCGAAACTCTCATTTATTCCTAAAATATCGCAATACCCTCTTCAAAAAATCCGTGTCCTCTTACACGAAAGTTTACCCAGGAAGAAAGAGAAGAACTATAGTAGTATACCGTCTATCTCCTAGCTATGCTTTTCGGCTCTATATAACTAGTCGGCCCCCTTCCTTTGTGGTTCTCTGCGGTCCCATGCAGTCTCTCGCGGTCTTTTACGCGGTCTTCTGCGGTCTTTGCGGTCTTTGCGGTCCTATTTCCGCCGGACTGCAGCAGAGTAGAGACTTCCGCCTCATCACAATTAGATTTAAATTGGATCTATCTAAATCGTACCTATAGCTTTCTCCCAGAGAAAACAAAAATAATATCGTGTAGTCGTGCTTTCCCCCAAAGCAGATATTATTTTAATACGTATCTTCTCCCCCCCGGTCTTATCCCATACTCAATTCATTAAAATACCACAGAGTCAGGCCTTCCAGTTCTCCGATCACTACTCCTCATCAGTTTTTAAGAATAATTCGCGGGATAATCTCTTCTTCTTCACATCCAATAAACTCTTTAACCTCGAGAGACGCGAAACGCCAACTACCACTCCTAACGTGAACTTACTCCGACCGATAATTCCTCAGGATATCCCAGAAACACTCGAACGCGTTGATCCTCCTAAGAGAAAGAGCTATATTCTTTAGACGAAAATAGTAAATGAGGATTTTGTTATTTAGTAATTAATAACCAAGTATAAAAATAAGATGAGACGGAATATCTTCAAGAGTAAACACAATACAGAATATTAAGACTATTTTTACCAGATAGCTGCCATCCAGGACGGGTCTCCTAAGATAATATACAAGAATTATAACCATATCCTTGCTCACCCAGCCGATAAACACCGGGAAACATCTACGATAAATAGATATTATTCGCACGCAGATACTTGCCGGAAAGAGCCGACTCAGTCGTAAGACATTAGAAAGGCTATCAAAAACGGGGTACAGACAATCAGTCTACCTTACATCTAAATATTACTAACCTTACCAAATCTCTCCTCTGGACACATCCGGCGCCTCAGAAAGTATCGTTTACACCACAAGCTTGGATAGAAAGATTAATTACCTTTATTACTGCCTCGCGGCTACCCTTCCAGCTTATTAAGCATTCTGAATTTCGCGCCCTTCTTAAGATAGCCCGGCTTACTCCCTGCTTCCCCGAAATCCCTACTGCAATCACGGTCCACCGTCATCTTCAAGACATCGTGAAGAAACGCCAAACCACCCTTCTGCAGAAGCTCCCGGATGGAGCGAAGATCTCTATTACATTAGATTACTAAATATCACCCTTTCATCAAGCTTTTCTGGCCATAACGGGTTATTTCATCGACCGGGAATGGAATTACCGCGAGCTCTTACTAGGCTTTGAGCCTCTACATGGCTCACATACAGGGGCCTGTCTAAGCATTATTCTGCTTAACCTTCTTAAGAAACACCGGATTACTCAGAGAGTGCTAACTATTACCACCGATAACACATCCAACAATAACACTTTACTAGGTAGTCTTCGAGAAACCGTCGAATCGCTTGAGCTGCCTAGTAGTACACCGATTGTTCGTATCCCATATATCGCGCATATTATACAGCTTAGTTTAAAGGAGCTTCTTAGCCAGATAGAAGCGAACCCGCGAAACAAAAGAGAAGAGGTTAAATGGACTGAAGAAGAATATAAGGCCCGACAAGAGAATATTAAGATTATAAATACTCTAAACAAGATCAGACTTACTTCAATCTCTTACTATCTTCTCTCTTATCTTACTAACTAAATACTCTCTTCTAGATTCGGAAGATAGCAGTCTATATCAACAGAAGCCCTCAGCGCCGCGAGAGCTTTATAAAACTTCAGATAAAAGAGCCAAAGCTCATACCTATACAAGATGTTCGGACGCGATAAAACTCAACATTCCTGATACTTCAGCGTGCCCGGCGGTTACAGCTTACCTTTGATGGCTTCTGTGTCCAATTCAACCGGGCTGATATAAAGATGGACCGAGAGGAATGGCGACAGATTAATTATCTTCTGTCGATCATCTATCCCTTCTTTAAATTCACATCGTCTCTTTCAGCAACTACAGATATAACTATTCATAACATCTTTAGTATCTACAACGCCCTATTCACACATATTAAAAAGGCGAAAGCGCAGCTGGCACGAAAAAAGATTAGTTGAAAAAGAGTAATAAAGTCTGCGCTTGACCGTGCGCGAGATAAGCTTACAGAATATTATAGAAAGACTAATAATATCCCTAGCGATCTCTATGTAATTGGAACTATTCTGAGACCATAAAACAAGCTAGAATTCTTTACATCACCAGAATAGGAACCTCACTGGGCGCCACGCTATAAGAAGTCGCTCAAGACCTATATCCAGTCTTACCGGCAGCGCTACGAAGAGGCACAGTCTACATCAACTCTGGAGCCTATAACCCAAGACGTTTCTAATATTAATATTCTTCTAAGACCTACTATATCTCTTCAGTCCAAAGTAACGGCTCCAGATGAGCTTACGCGGTATCTTAGAAGTAATATATTGACAACTCCCTCTTCTTATATACTTCTTCTCTTATCCTAACCCGACTAGATACCGTGGAAGCCACCCCTCTCGTTTTCTAGAAAGAGCACCAAGATAAATATCCTATTCTAGCAAGTCTTGCCCGAGACGTCCTTACAACACCAGCTAGTAATTCTAGTGTTGAGCGTTTGTTTAACTCTGCTCGTGATATCTGCCATTATCGCCGGGGCTCACTGAAACCGCAAACCATCAAGGAATTGATGCTGTTTATATATACAACGAAATTTGACGTGGACTCCAAGCAGCTTGCTCTAATTAATGAGTATCTTTCTATACAGAAAAAGCAAGCAAAGAATAAGCAGAAGAACGCCCAGAAGCAAGAGAAAGAATTTGATCCAATCAGTAATAACGAAGAAAGCCTATCTACTAAAGCTCCTGCCGAAACTATCCAGCCTCCTAGTGCGCGAGCGCTTGGAAAAAAAAGAGCTACATCGGATCAGCTTCTTAAAGTTAAGAATGACGATGAGATTCCTCTGCCTAATAATAAACACTTGAAGGAAGAGGGGGCCACTCGAAGACGTTCATCTGGGCGTGTTCCAAAGCGCTTAAGACAGGATAAGGATTTTATATATATCTAGTAGAAATAAGAAATAAATAAGCCATTTCCGAAGAAATCAATAGACGCTAAACCAAGAATCGGCCTTTACTCTAACAAGAATATCTGAGATGAAATATAAATTAAAAGCGAGATACACAAAAATACCACTGACTTTTCCATAAATTATACATGCCACGTGTTGTTAGATTTTTTACTTATTGCAGGACCGCGGGACCGCACTAAACCGCAGTGGTGCGGTCCTTGACAAAGTAGGACCGCCCAGCGGTCTCAAGATCTGGGACCAAAGACCGCGCGGTCCGGTCTGGTGCGGTCTTGGTTGCGGTTTTTTCGGTGCCGTGCAGAGGCCTAACTACTATACGCTACACCGTCAGGTTTCTTCAGGTTCGAACCTGACGGAACCTAAATTTGAACCTGGCATACCCTGACAGAACCTGGATTTAAACCGGATTAAACCTAGATCCTATTCCTGAGACTTCTGAAGGCTGATTTTGTTTAAGTATGCTAGTTAAGGCACATAGTCAGGTCGCTTTAGGAAAATAGAGGATATTAGTATTAAGAAATTCAGCTTTCAGAATTTAGAGTGGTTTTTAAGACCTACTACTTTAATTTAAGCTTAGTATTAGCTAGTACTACTAACGTACCGCGCATGAGTATTCCTTGAAAGAAATCTTCATAGGAATACAGATGTAGTACTCGATACAAAATATATTTTTTCTATCTCATACACTATATCACCTACGATGTCCAGTCCATCTAGTCACTAAGAGTCTGATTAAGACTCAATCAAAGACCAGATAGGTAATTTGATACTAAAGAATCTATATATAAGAATATTTTGTTTAATTTCATGGCTAAACTCGCTGTACTATAAGATTAGTAGACATAGTGACCAGAACAGATATAGTTAAATAATAGTAAAAAAAAGAGATGAATCAGCATTTTATCTATCCGAAATAGGAAATATCTTGGCAGAATTATGCTATTCAGGTTCTGTCAGGTTCGAACCTGAGTCGAACCTGATAGAGTCGCGATCCGACTCAGGTTCAGGTTCGAGGTTCCGACCTTTAGAACCTGAGTCGGACCATGCCGAGGTCTAGCTGTATAGCTAGTAGATATCGTCTACTTATACTAGACGGTCACGACAGTCATCTAACGCCTCAATTCGATAAAATATGCAGTAAGCACGATATTATACTAATCTGCATGCCTTCTCATTCGTCTCATCTACTACAACCTCTAGATGTTGGTTGTTTTGGACCTCTCAAACGCGCATACAGACGATTAGTGGAGAATAAAGCACGTTTAGGCTTTAATCATATTAATAAACTTGACTTTCTTGAAGCTTTCCCGCAGGCACGTACGGAGATCTATACTACTAGTAATATTAGTAGTAGATTCTCTGCAACAGGCTTAATTCTCTATAATCTAGAGCGGGTACTTAGCCAGTTAAATATTCAACTAAAGATTTCTACACCACCACCCAGTCACTCTATAAATTTAGTACTTCAAACACCCTATACTACTAGGCAGTTGGAAAAGCAGGCTTCTACAGTGAAAAAAAAGCTTCAGAGACGTATACAACAACGCTCACAGAATCCTATCTCTTCTTTAGAGCTGCGTTTAGACAAGATTATTAAAAGCAGTACAATAGCTTTGAATGAGACAGCTCTCGCGCGTCAAGAACTACGTGATTCACGCGCTGCAAATGAGAAAGCATCTAAAAAACGAAAAAGATCTCCTAGACAGCTAGCTACTATAGAGAGCTTTTCTATGCAGGAGGGCCAGGAACGATTGCAGCAGGAGAATCAGACTCAGGAAGCTCAGGAAGCTCAGGAAGCTCAGGAAGTACTCTCTGCAGTTAGGTCACGCGTACGGGCGCCTCCGCGCTGTAGTGATTGCAGAAATATAGGACATAGACGGCTTCAATATCCTAATCGAGTTCATAATTAGTTTTTCTATTAAAATGCAATTATTTTGTTGATAAAGCCTCTAGTATTTCGCCTGTAGACAGGAATTGGGGGGTGTTTTCCCGCTCGCTTACAATTCCCGCTCGCTCACCGAATACGTTAGTTAAGAAACTGGTACTGACTGTACTATTTTTAAATTTTCTTTTATTGGTGACCTCACGCAGTCAAGAGGAGCAAGAAGAGTGTAGTTTGGCCATAACGGGTCACCTGTCGCTGCGGTCGCAGACCGTAGCGTCAGATAGGGCCCGTCCGCGCTCCCCTGAAGGGAGGCATTGTGTCTATATTATAGTAGGTTCTATATACAGAGGGAAGGCGGGAGGGACAAAATCAAGACTTCACTACGTGAGAGATGACGAGCTACCCGCAGAGATAAGCAACTGACTCTCATAAGACAGTTGTGGGAGGAAGAGACCCTCAGTAATATCGGTATAGATATCACGTGAGGCTACAGGCATTGTGAGGCAACCCCAATAAAACTACTCCCTTTATTGGTGACCTCACGCAGTCAAGAGGAGCAAGAAGAGTATAGTTTAGCCATAACAGGTCACCTGTCGCTGCGGTCGCAGACCGTAGCGTCAGATAGGGCCCAAATAACCCGGGCCAAACTAGGATGATGGAGGGGACGGTGGTGAAATCAGCAGAGAAAGCAAAGCCGGCGAGCCTATCTGGAACTAGTAATTAAGCTTATACAGAACTAATATATTCGTCATAAAATACACCCTAAACGCCTCCGAAGTCCACCTCCCTAGCGTCTAGATCTAATCATTGAGTATCCCACTATCGTGTACATGCTAAGCCGCGCCCTTCCGAAAGCTATAACCCGAGTAGCTGTCTATCTGTATCCCGAGCGCTCTTAGCTTAGTAAATAAGGTTGAGAGAAAGTTGTTACGACTAAATAATCTTCTATAGAAGAAGAATAATAGAGCGTCGGGCCCTCTTAGATCGAGAAGTAGTAGTTTCTGAAGTACATTAACTAGGCATGCGCCATCTCCTATTCTTACAAGAATAATCTATACTTCTTTGTGGCGGCGGTCCGTCTTACTGCGCTTAAGTATAAGTTATGCGTAGTCTAACAAGAACAAGAATCTGATATTAGAGTATGTTAACTTTGTGGCTGAGAAGATAGAGCATGTACTGAGATCTTCAGTCTTATAGATAAATTCCCCGAGGCAGAGGAACCCCGCAAATACTACTCGACACGCGGTTGTAAAGTTCAGGTTATCTAGAAGATTTGCAGACATCTTCAAGAGCTGTAATAGAAGTATAGTAAGACACGCAGATAGCTTCATAATAGTATCACAAGAAATCGGTTTTCTGACCCGTACTTTTATAATAAAATTGAGTCTTCTCACACCGTCTATAAGACGTCGAAAATACTTATTATCGAAGAGTTTATCGTCAAGAAAGTTATCGATATGATAAACTCGGAGAGCGGCTAGATCAGCGAGTACGGTATCAGACTTAACAGTCTTTTGACTGGTGTTACTAAGAAGCCATGCGCTTAACCATAAGATCAAGAAATATCTTGAAACTGGCCATGCGGGTATATTTTATAGCGCGCAATACCTTTCGTAATTACGCTGAACAGACAAGTAAACAGAATGTGTGTTAGCGCTGAGTCCGTTCCAGAATAGTTTTAAGTAGGCTGTATTAAGCTGAGGAGTTCGTGAAGAAAACCACGCGGGCGGTTCAATACCGAGAGATCCTGCTAATAGAGACAAATATTAGTAATATCTTCAAGATTATTATATAAGAGCGTATCTGCTAATTTATTTTCCCCGGAAGAGAGCCAGTAGGGCACGATATAGATATCTCTCGCCGCCACTAGGATAAGTAAACTCTTCAGAGATGCGTTAGGCGGACCATAAAGAAAGCCTTTCTTTAGTTCTGTATGCGCTGTAGAGCTATCCGTGTGGATAACAAGAGTATGATAGAGCCAGTGGTGGCTGAAGAGTAGAAAGTCTTGAAGAATAGCGTCTACTTCATTAATATTAATGTGCGCATATACATCTTAAGTAAGGGCCAATATAACAGCATTGCTTAGATGAAGCTGGTGACAATGGGCCAGCCAGCAGTCTAATATAGACTTAAATAAGAAGAAGAAGAGCCCCTGGCCTGCACTAGAAGCATCTGTATAGAGATACGTAATAGTACGGCGGCAGGGATCAATTAGAAGTACGCCATTAAAGAGAGACAAGAAATCCCTCCACTATTCTAAATCGGTATATATCTTATAAAGAATACAGCGGCGCGCACTGCTCCCATGTAGGAAAACAGCTTAAAAGATATATAGAGACTGTAGCCTTGTTCTTTCTAGCCGAATAACTCTTGAACAGAAGACTAATAAGCCTGTAAGACGTTCTGTTTACTTAAGAAAGAGACTCGCCGTGTTCAGGGCAGCTGTGGCGTTTAATATAGCGCGGCACAACTTTTCTAGTAGTAAACGAGCTTCCATTACGATAGAGTTTATCTAGATATCTAGAACTGTGACACAGGTCCCTTGCTGGTTCTTCTTAGTATTATGAGGGATACGTAGATAATCAGTAACCCTGTTGTAAATCTTATCGAAGGCACCCGTAGGGTCGAACGCTAAGGGAGACCGAGTAATTGCGATGAAGTCGTCTAGATAATAATTAATAGAGAATACAGAAAAAAGATCTTGAAGTATTTAATAGAATGTTTTAGTGAAGAGATTAAAAAGAAATAGAGTTATTATAAGGCTAAAGAAGAGACAGCATTCAACATAAGTAAAATTATTTCACTAGAAGACAAGGAGATACTGGTTGTCTTCAGTAATAGAGACTATTCGAAAGACATCCTTAATATCCCTCTTAATAATTACGTAGTCTAGGCCAGCTTGTATAACTTACTCATAGATATTATTAATTATTATATATTCAATAGCTGACCAGAAGTCCGGTATACCCTGATTAAGATCTTGTTCAGGGGGCCAAGAAAGATTATAAATACAGCGCCATCCTCTATTATACTTAGAGACTAACTCAAGCGGCGAAACGAAGAAAGGCTCAGAGGCTAATCTAACATGACTAAGATTGAGGTCCTCTATTAGTTTAGCCGTAATTATGCCAGGTTCGTATATATAATAATTAGAAGAATAGCGAAACTGCTTCTTGCCCCTATAGCCGACCTGGACACCGTAGATCAGGATGCCAGCGATAGTGGGCCCGAGATCGCCTGGATAATAGCGTAGAAGATTGGTCCAGTCTTTTATATACAATAGTAACGGAGAGGGCTGTAATCTTGGCAGCTCTAGATTGAAAACGGAGTATAGAATAGTAGTGTTTGGTCTAGGCGGTTGCCCCTGCGGTATAAGACTCAAGAATGAAGAATTAAGAATAACACTTTTATTCTTAAGGGCTGTCACTTACTACTTCTTGCGGCAGAAGAAGGCGCCATACTCGCTTAGATTATATGCTGTATACTTATAACATCTTTTACAGTCTTTCCAGAAGTATCCTGTTGTATTAAACTTATCATAAATCTCTATCTTATTATTCGAAGATCTGGTATTCCTGGCTTAATCAGGCCGAGTTGGAGGGTTTATTAGTGACTTCGCAGGTAGGATAAGATTGTGGCGGAGATATTTCTCGCGGAATAGGCCTGTAACTAGATAGTTATCCATCGATAGCTCTTCTTTATCCAGTATATATTGGTGGAAATTAAGAGCAAGTAGGAACACTGCTTCCGACTACTAGTAAGTCTGAGTAAAGTCCAGGATCTGCCTCATAAAAATAAGTAGATTAGGAACTGTCTTAGAATACTTCTCTCCGAAGAGATAACCCACAACAGCCAAATAAGCAAGAAAGCAGATCATCTATATTTGAGGGCTAGAGCCCCAATCCTTAAGCAACACTGCTGTCTTTTTAAAGCCCACTATATTTCCTAACTCTATCATCTTAAAGACTCTATCTTCCTGATCTAGCTCGGTGACTAACTTCTCTTTAAAATATATAAGTTCGGTCGCCTTCAGCTTCCTCTCGAAGATGCGAGTAAGAAGAGCGGCGGAGACACCCGGAAATATATTAATAAGTGGTTTGACCTCAGGGAGTAGCTCACGGTTTTTCTTAAGATTGTTATTATCTTGCTGGCCCACTTGAGACCTTCTACGGCGGAGATCGGTCTCCACTATATCTAATTCAAGACATCTGACCCTATCTCTCTATATTTACCCTATCCAACTGACACGGTCTGCCGCACCCATGGTTTCCCAAATATGGGCCGGCGGCCAAGCGGAGTCAAGCGGGGCAGAAGTGACACTGCTGGACTGGCTGAACGTCATAATGGGAAGTGATGTAGTCAAGCAGCTCAAGTCTTATCAGTACTGTTACCGTAGAAAAGAGCGTAAAACAAAATCAAGACTTCACTGCGTGAGAGATGACGAGCTACCCGCAGAGGCAAGCAACTGACTCTCATAAGGTAGTTGTGGGAGAAAGAGGCCCTCAGTAATGTTGGTGTAGATATCACGTGAGGCTACAGGCATTGTGAGGCAACCCCAATAAAACTACTCCCTCAAATAATATCATTTTTCATACAACTACTGAGTCGGTTTAATTAAAAGCCAAACTAAAAGTTTCTCTAATGTAAGCGAGCCTGTTTAGTAGATTAACTGAGATAGAATAATCAATAACTTCCTCTCTTCTTTTTTTCTTGAACTAGTTTATTTATTCTTGTAGCCTCGCCGGCTAGATATTTAAGTGGCTTGTAGAATAAAAGACATAATCCCCCCCTGTTACCTTCTCTTTGTTGGCCTGGCCTGCCCCATCGGGCAACCTATTCATCCCCTCGTTCATTAATAATGGTTTCTCATCAATTAATAAAATAAAAAATTAACGTATTTCACAAGCGAGCTGCGCACCACAACCGAGCTGCGCACCCCGCCCACCTTCCTGCCCACACGCGAAATACTAGACTTTATCAACAAAACAATTGCATTTCTATATAAGAACTAATTAAGAACTCAATTAGGGCATTGAAGCCGCTTATGTCCTATATTTCTGCAATCACTGCAGCGCGGAGGCGCTCGTACACGTGACCCAATTGTAGATAGAGCTGGATCTACTAATATAAAATCTTGAGCTTCTTGAACCTCATTCTCCTGCTGAATTCGTTCCTGAGCTTCCTGCATAGAAAAGCCTACTGCAGTAACTAGCTGTCTAATAGATCTCTTTCATCTTTGAGACGTCTTCTCATTTGCAGCACGTTGATCACGTAGTTCTTGACGCGCGAGAGCTGCCTCATTAAAAGCCATTGTACTGCTTTTAATGATCTTGTCCAAACGTAGCTCTAAAGAAGAGGTAGGACTCTGTGAGCGTTGTTGTACGCGTTTTTGAAGCTTCTTTTTCACAGTAGAAGCCTGCTTTTCCAACTGCCTAGCAGTATAGGGTATTTTAAGCACTAAATTCGTTGAGCGGCTGCCTGGTGGAGTAGGAGTCTTAAGTTAAATATTTAACTTATTTAGTACTCGCTCTAGATTGTATGGGACTAGGCCTGTTGCAGAGAATCCACTACTAATATTACTAGTAGTATAGATCTCTGTACGTGCCTGCGGGAAAGCTTCAAGAAAGTCAAGCTTATCAATATAATTAAAGCCCAGACATGCTTTATTCTCCACTAAACGTCCATACGCGCGTTTTAGAGGCCCAAAACAACCAACATCTAGAGGCTGCAGTAGATGGGATAAATGAGCAGGCATGCAGATTGGTATAATATCGTGTTGACTGCATATTTAATCGAATTGAGGCGTTAGATGACTACCGTGGCCATCTAGAATAAGCAGACAATATCTTCCAGCTATACGATTTGCAGTTGCAGGAATAAAGAGTTTTTAAAGCCAGCGAAGTCCAATCTCATCATTAGTCCAGCCATTAGGACTAACTTCAATTCTCCAATCGTACGGTAGAGTGCCTTAATACCAACCCTCTATATGAACCTTCCCTTTAAAGATAATACAGGGTGGTAGAGCCCATCCTGCAGCGCTGATACACTCGATTGAAGTAACCCATTCCCAGTTACCTGGCTGTACAAGGAATGGTGGCCCCTTCATCTCAGCTCTAGTAACTACTTTGGCAGTAGCTACTAGGCCCATAGCGAAGCCAGTCTCATCAAAGTTGTAGATATCCTCTGGAACAATCCCGTATTGCATGATAGTGATTTGTACGCGATTAAACCACTCTTAAATAAGCTTAGGATCCTCGCATTTAGCACGTTTATAATTATACTTGCGAGAATATCTTGTTTTAAGCTCTTCACGTCGTTAAGTAAAGTTATATACCCAGTTTTTTCCTACTACTTGAGTAGGTAGAGTATCACGCTAAGCAAGAAGAATATTAGCCATATCTTGTATATGAGACGGTCGGGGAGGAGCTCCACGTCGATCTAATGAGAAGATTTATTGTATAATTAATTCCTCCTCATTTTGAGTCAGTATATAACTATTTGCGCGTGTATCTCCTCGAAAAGAAGTTCCTTTAAGTCGCGTACGAAGAGTTGATTCAGAAACATTATAAAGCTGCGCAGCTTTACGAATACTTTGCAATTCGTTATTTTTATATACAGATATTGCAAGTAGTATTCTTCCTTCTTGTTCAACTGATTTTCTTGATTTTTGAGATTTTTTTGGAGGCATGGTTGATGATTGAAATAGATAAATATTTTGACTGAAGCCAAAATACGCGAGGTGCGCAGCTCGGTTGTGGTGCGCAGCTCGCTTGTGAAATACGTTATATATAGTGTGGCGAACTGCCTGCCTAGATAGGCCTAGCGCCCTCTGCGCCCACTAGTTATGAATGTAGAGCTGGACCTCTTCTTCTTCCTAGAGTCATCAACCAATTCATCAGATTGATCATCAAATTCATCCCCAAGATATAGTTTTCAGATTATTTTATGAAAGAACAAGCATTTTTTTGTTATATAGATTAAATATAAATAAAACTTTATATTATTAGCCAGATCTTAGTATACTTTTACGATGGTTAAAGATCTTAGAATAATTATTAATAAAGTCCTGAATAGAATAATCCAAAAAATATTATTTTAGTTATAGAGAAATTTCTACGCACAGTTTTTGTTTGTAAAGAAATTAATATCACCTCCACCATACGAAGCCATTCAGGGCGGAGGCAGCGGGGTCAGCAAGCCCGACGCGACGAGTTCGCCTGCTGAACCTCAACCCCTGAAGTCCCACGTACCATTCCCAGAGATATCACTAGCCCGCGATGGCCGCGTGGACGTGAGTGTTGAATCTCGATTTAGCCGGAATCTAGAATGGCTGATGGGCCATCAACTCGCTGATGTGCCACTGGCCGAGGAAGAGCCGACCCTACCTTATTCAACGTTCGGTCTCCGTCTCAATATTGTGATTCAAGTTGTTGCAGCCGTGGTGATGTCCAGCCCTTTGTGGCTCTGGGTCAGGCTTTGCAGAAACATGGCCATCGCGTGCGGCTGGCGACACACGCAGCGTTCGGTCAATTTGTTAAGAAAGCCGGTCTGGGGTTCTACACTATTGGCGGTGACCCAGCTGAGTTGATGTCATACATGGTGCGCAACCCCGGTCTGATCCCGAGCATGAAGAGCCTTCGCGCTGGTGACATTCAAAAGAAGCGTGCCTCGATGGCGGAGATTCTGCGTGGCTGCTGGGAATCATGCCTGGAGCCAGACCAAGATGAGAAGAAGCCGTTTGTGGCGGATGCGATCATTGCGAACCCGCCGAGCTTTGCACATGTTCATTGTGCTCAAGCCCTTGGGATCCCTGTCCACCTCATGTTCACGATGCCCTGGACAAGTACAAGGGCTGTCCATCATCCCCTAGCGAATCTGAAGTATTCTGGGAATGATCCATCTTTGGGAAACTTGATATCCTATCATTTTGTGGAATGGTTGACATGGCAAGGGTATGTTATTCTCGCCGGAAGCGCAAAGGAAGATTAATGACACGCTCTAGACTAGGGGATTTGATTAATGCATGGCGGAAGGACTCCCTGAACTTGGACCCCATCCCCGTCACAGAAGGTCCAAATTTACTAGAGACGCTTAATGTGCCTTTTACATATTGTTGGTCACCCGCACTGGTTCCAAAACCAAGTGATTGGGGACCCCACATAGGCGAGTACACATGCCCCTTTTTCATTTGAAACGCGCTGACTGTATAGATGTTTGTGATTTCTTCTTTCGTGATACGGTGTCATACACGCCAGCAGCAGACCTAGAATCCTTTCTGCACGCCGGCACGCCACCAGTCTATATCGGGTTTGGAAGCATAATCCTCGAGGACGTCGAAAGTACCATGTCCATCATACTAGAGGCCATCGAGAGAACTGGGGTACGGGCTATCATTGCTGGCGGGTGGAGTGATTTGCGAGGGGATGGAAGTCCTCACGTTCATTACGTCAGAGACTGCCCCCATGAGTGGCTATTCCAGCACGTAGCCGCAGTTGTGCATCACGGCGGCGCTGGCACTACGGCCTGTGGGCTACGGAACGGCAAACCTACTACTATCATTCCGTTCTTCGGAGAGTGAGTACAACTCGCCCATTCTTGTTAAATTTACATGTCGATGGCTAATACGAGATGCTGCAGCCAACCGTTTTGGGGCAACATGGTTGCCACCACTGGAGCCGGGCCTGAGCCTATTCCTTACAAGGATCTCACAGCAGCGAATTTGGCCGATGCTATCGCCTTCTGTCTCACACCACATGCTGCTGCCGTGGCGCAATTCATTGCCGAGAGCATTCATCAAGAACCAGGCGTCGATGCAGCAGTCAAATCCTTCCACGCTCACCTCCCGAAGCATCGTATGGCATGTGATATTCTCAAGGGCGAACTAGCAGTCTGGAAGATCACAAGGTATGGAAGACTCATCAAACTATCCGCCGCGGCCGCATTGATTTTGAAACGTGAAGGGCATGTACAGGAGAAAGATGTTTCACCGTGAGTCAAGCGCAGAGAGGTACCGGGAGAACGAAGGTTAGATGACTCACTTCCAACAAATAGGTACCAGAGCAAACCGTTCACCATCAGCATCAGACGATGGGAACCATTTACTGCCATTTCTTCCGCATCATTTTCGGCCATTACAGGCATGGCTGATGCGACAACTGGGGTTTTCATTGAACCTTACAAGGAATACAAACGACTCCGTTCCAGTGGCAGACAAGAAACATCTGCCCTTGTTTCATCCTCTCCATGGACCATACCTGAAAGCTCTTTAGTAACCCAAGCCGTTACATCAGCAGCGCCAGCATCATCCAGTGTCATCATGCCTAGCACTGAATCCAAAGAACCAGCTTACGCAAAAAGAATGGCACTTGCGTCTGCAACTAGCCTTGGAAAATTTCTAGGCCGGTCCTCTCGTGGAGCATTCGTCGATCTACCTCTCGCTACCGTAGAAGGACTACGAGCTGTCCCTGGCCTATATGGGGAAGAGGTGTCCATGCATGCCCCCGTATTGGACTGGAGAACCGGCGTCCATGTGGGGTGGTCGACCTTTACACACGGCATGTATGAAGGTTTCACCGACATCTTTGTGCATACGTACCAGGGGAAGAAAAACCAGGGAGCCTTGGGAGTGGCCAAGGGCTTGACAAAGGGCTTGGCTAGTCTCACGCTCAAAACAGGAGCGGCCTCGATAGGTCTCGTTGCGTATCCAAACCAGGGCATTTACCGCTCACTGCGAACTTCAATACGAAAGGGGCATGCAAAGCAAATTGATGAAGCGAGATGGGCAGAGTCGGTGTGGATTTCTAGTGTAGAAGGACGCATGCAGGTGGACGTGGCACAGATATGTTCACTATATGAAGGGTTGTTGGCGAGTAGAGAGAAGAGGCACCGTCGAGGGCATCGGCTCTTTTCTTGAATTTTTAGCAGAAAGCATGGGAATATGTAGCACTCTGTACACGCAACCAAATGAACGGGGCATGAAATTGGAATATACTTTCATCCGTGGATGTGTGCCCATCAGAATATATGGCCCCTCGGCTCTTGCAACGTTTTTATAAGTAGTTTGATGACCTATTCAATCCCTAGAGCTCTGAGAGATGCTTGGTGTAAGTAACTCGTTCTCCTACCCACCGATTCCTCGGCGCTAACGATTCGGGGCCGCCGTTGGCGGTGAACCTGCCAGCTTAACGAGCAGGGCAGCTCATCCAGCAAGAGTTTCACCATCCAACAACCTATTTTGATGTGTCACTTTTCAACGCCACGATGCCTGGTAGTTTGACAGAGACCTCGAAGCTCTGCGTCACCAAGAGCAATGTAAAAGCCCAGCCAAGACCACCCACACCGAGGCGAGATCCCACACCGTAACGAGATTTTTGATCATTTTGAAGCGTTTTTTATCGTTATTCTGAATCCACAATATTAAATATGTCTGACTCCATTGAAAAGCGCTTGCAGCTAGCGGCGTAAAGGAAGGTGCAGTGATAGACTTTAAGGGATGCGAGCAGATGGATTTTACAAAGCGTACCAGAGGGAAATGGTGACCGAAATTCAGAAAGCTCTTAATGAAGATGCATATATGTTTATTTTAGACTTTTAGAGGGCCAGCTAGAGCACTCAGTACATAGGTACGGTACAATAATCATGGCACCAAGAACAATATATACGGATAATCGCTCTGTTTTTTTTTTTAAGCATGATAGCGGGGCAGACATTTCCTCTAATTGGGGCTACTGGGTGGATACTTTCAAAGTTCCGTGCACAATCCACTTTGAAACCACGTTGAAGGGCATGATTGTCCGCGGGGAAGTGGACGTTTCGTCTTGACATTTCTTGTCTTTTCTAAAGCAACGCGGTGAGGTCTTTTCCAATACCCATGTCAGACCTGGAAACCCTTTCAAACAGTCTTCCAATGACGTGGGCAATGGTGCTATCAGCCTCTCTTCCTAAACCCATATCAGAAGCTTTATTATAGAGGGACTGTAGCTCGTCTACTAAAGGTAAACTCTCGCTGGTTTCTCTTTGTACAATCGCCTGCAGAACATCGTCATTAGTACAGATATACGGGATATTAGAGGAGAATGATCAGAAAATCGATATACCAAATCTTTAGTCCAAATCGAGAGTTGAGCATCACGTGTAAAGTCTAGACCAATCAACTTGTCAATACGGTCGATCAGATACATGTTCCATGCACTTGTCCTTTTCAAGAACTTGTAGAGAAACTAAAAAGTAGTTCATATAAGCCAGACCCTATGCAGCAACCGAGAATGTCGAGCCTGACCTTCTTTGAAAATCCATCGCTTAGCCCAACATTAAAGAACTGGAATGACGACACGAGATTGAGAGCAGCGGGGATTTGATGCAGGGCCTTCAAGCGACATCCATCACCAAATCGATGGACATAGATCAGTCGAGCAGCAATCATACTGAGTACCCAATGAACAGACGGGCATTTGCTCTCTCCAACGATAATCTTTAATGAAGCCTCTTAGTGATAGTTCAGGGGCTAGATCTGGCCCGAGAGGAAACATACCAAAAGCTGACCAGACTGGGCCTTAACCGGGCCTCCAGACACGGGTGCATCGACAACACTGATTTGCGGATTGAGATTTTGCAGCGTCTCGAGTATATTTATCGCGTCACTTGAAGCCATTGTCGAATGCAGAAACCATTTTTGCCCTTTCTTTCTTCGGATGGTCGTTTTGTTTCGCTGAATAGCCTGTAAAATTTGATCCGCGTTGTTGACAACCATGCAGACATAATCCGATATTTCAAGCCCTTGTGTGAAGGTTACTGGTTTAACTCCGTAGCTACTTACCTCAGTCATCTTCTCGTCGAGAATATCAAACGCGTATACTTTCAAGGAGCTTCTGGAAAAGGTCCGGGAAATTCCCATTCCAATCGGACCAAGCCCACAGACAAAAATTGTGGTATGCCAATCCTGAAAGAACTGAGGGGAATCTCTGGGTACAGGGTCTTTCATCGTACTTTCGATATTGACAGATGTCTGCTGTTTGAGAAACAGACCCTCAAGTCCCCCGTCGTCTATCAGCCGGGAGATTGTTGACTGAGCGGAATTTAATAGAGACACCGGCGTTCCCAGAATGTTCAGGATCTCTTCAAAGTCCTTAGTGTCAGAAAGCCATTTCTTCAAAATGCCTGTGCTGGGTTTCCTGCCATTGTGGAATACAGTGTTGGTGATCTCAAGGGCAGCGCCGGATTTTGCTGCCGCATGTTGAATAATGTCCAGCATGACAGTTGAGCTGATATCCATCGATCGAGCAAGTCTCATGGCTTCTAGAACGCCGGTGAATTGAACAATTTTGAATGTTTCCACGAGTTTTGCTAGAAAGGAAACACTGTTACCCCGATCGGATAGTTTCAGTGGTTCTTTGAAGATTGATTGCAGAATACAGCTGGCTTCGTCATCGAACTGATTAGGAATCGAATATAGTACCTATAGATAAGGGAATTAGTAGGACACTCATATGTAGACCTAGTCTGTAAGAACATTGCAAGTCTTCTAGACCACACTGGCAGGTGTTAGTACTTACTTGATCATGATGTGGCTCTAGAATCAAAACCTCGCAGATAAAGGCCCGCTCTCGAGAAGACTGCTGGGAACGAAATTGGTGGTCGAGGATAAAGAGTCGAATATTGACATCTTGACCTGTGATTATTGCCTTGTTTAGTGATGTCAAACTGTCAAATGAAGATAAAGTGTAGAAGCCAGACTTGTCGTACTTTCCAAGACTTGAATACTGTCGTAAATATCCGACCTGTGAACATGATTTGGACAGTTGATCAAAACAGGGATAGATGCATTCTCTATAAAGGTTAATGTAAATATGAGCTCATCTAGGTGCAAGAATGTTGATCATTTACCTTGAAGAAAACCGCAAATTAGAGACCTGCTTGACACCTGACCGCAACGGTTAAGGAAAAGTGAAGATACCAGCCGAGCCCCTGGCATTTTATCAGGAATAAAGTTCGTTCCAACCTCGCTGTCATTGGCGATCAGTGCAATATCTTGCTGGCTTTGCATTTTTTCCGTGATAGTCGCCAATGCGTACGTATCTTTTGTTTCAAGTGGTGGGACAGATTGGATTGCTATCTTACTGATTTGCGTGTATAGGATATAACCCTTCGTTAGGGGCCAGCTCATCCACCCGGGAAAGAGCCGTGAAGAACACAGTCAATTACATCACGTTCCGCAAAAAAAAAAACTACCTATAGATCTCTGCTATGAGAAGGGGCTGTGGTTACAAGGACCTGCGCAAGCTGCCACAATAGCTAGAATACCCTCAAAAAGGCAATGCTTTCCTGAGA
Source organism: Aspergillus nanangensis (assembly GCA_015844325.1). Taxonomy (NCBI): domain Eukaryota; kingdom Fungi; phylum Ascomycota; class Eurotiomycetes; order Eurotiales; family Aspergillaceae; genus Aspergillus; species Aspergillus nanangensis. The sequence continues at coordinate 23,348 of VCAU01000155.1, read as the reverse complement.
TCCCGGATTTGGAAGGTCGTGGATACCTCTATCCAGGTTTTGTAAACGGGACCGTCATTGAAAAGGAAAAATGATATCAAAGGTTGCCGCAATACGCCAGCTTGTTGCGTAATGAATTGAATACTAAGGTTGATGATGTCAAAAAGAGTGACAGTGCTACACAAGCTTTTCAATAGCTAGACGCCGAAGTAGAAAGACATTCTACTTGTGTAAAATTTCAAAGCATGACAGCTTGAGACTACTACTTAAAGCTTGGATGGATACTCTTTTGTCAAACTAGCCACCCTCAAGAATGTCGACAATCAAAGCTACTCAGCGACTTGCGATGCTGCCAGCAGTGGACTTTGGCCAGTATCTATTCGGGAATGCAGCTCGGCAAATGCAGGCGTCTCATTCGCTGTACAATGCATTGCGTATGCACGGTGTGGCAAAATTGGTCAACTATGGTGTGGATGAGAGTAGAGTGCATGAAACGTTCGATCAGGTATGTTCAATGTCGACAATCAAGGCAGCTTCTCATCTTCCCATACTAGTCCCGGGCATTTTTCAACCTCCCTCTTGGTCAGAAGATGAAAGCATCGCATCCCGAGCTGGCAAGTCCACATCGTGGATACAGTTTTGTTGGACAAGAGAAGATATCCGGCATTAGTGGATTTGCTGATGGTTTTGCCCCCCATGACGACCTCATCGATGTGAAGGTAGGCAAGTTACGGGCATTCTAAAGAGCGTATAGTTGACTAATCACACCCTTCAGGAAACTCTGGACTGCGGGAACCCAGTAGATCGGGAATACCCCAATCGATGGCCCGATGCAGATGATCTGCCGAAGTTTCAGGGAGTCATGGAGAATGCTTTCCATTCCTACCATGGTCTCCTACTCCAGGTCCTGCAATCACTTGCAACATCGCTGGATTTGCCTCCAGAATACTTCTCCGGTCTCCACTCTGAGATGCATCATGAGATGCGTCTCCTTCACTATCCGTCCGGTACCGTGGGCGACTTTAAAAATGTGATTTTCTTTTGTCTCCCACCACAAGATCCGATCCATCACTAACCTTATGACAATAACAGGGTAACACCAGGATCGCCGATCATACTGATTTTGGTAGTGTTACACTATTAGCCCAGGATTCCATTGGTGGACTAGAAGCCCGAGTCAGAGGTACTGCCAATCCAACATATGCTGCTGTGGAGTCGCACCCTACGGAACTATTAGTGATCTTGGGTGACTGTTTCCAGCGATGGACCGGAGATAAACTACGAGCCGTTGCTCATAGAGTCAGTATGCCTTTTGAGACAGATATCAATGATAACACTGCGGTTTTGCCGGAGAGGTTCTCGGTTGCCTTTTTTGGAAAGCCAGATCGTGAGGTTAGAGTGGGAAACATCGACGCACCTCATTTCAAAACTGGAACTTCATATCCAGATATCACGGCTGGAGAGTACAATAATCAAAAGCTTTTTAAGACATATTAGCTAGCAGCAATCGAAGATTTTAATGTTTTCCTAAAGATACTTCTCATTGTTTGATAAGGTAAGAAGGGCACGGAATGTTCACTCACTCGCGGTGACGCTATACCTCAGCTACCGCTCCTGGTGTCCACCTCCTAGAAGAGGATGGACAACCCTTTCAGCCTAACAGAGTCCGAGATCGTGTCAAGGACATATAATTAGTTGAATTGCCCATGGATAATTGGTTTTGAGTTACTAAATCCGGGGCCGAGGATTCACCCAGCGGCCTCAAATTAGTGTTTTTTGTCGTAACCCTTATGATGCAAGATCCGATATAGATAGACCCATATATAATCCAAAGAGATTATTGAGATTGACAGTAGGGTATTCATACGTCATGACTTCCTTGATAGTGAATGAATATTATAACAATTATCATCTCAAGCTGACATGAAAATGAGTATTCACCAGCACACACAACAGCTCAATTACCATATTTTTCTTCAACTCATGCCAAAATGGAAACAAAGCAGAAATACACACATGCAGTTGTTATTGTTCTGGGTATGTGTCTCTACTGCGATTTTTAATTGCTAGATACTTATATTATCTGTCAAAGATGATTTAATTGATACAGAGACACAAACCCCAAAGCTAGCTAAACTAGGAAAGCTGGTTGATGTTGTTCACAATCTTCGACACAATGTCTTGGTGTCCCTTATCATACCGGGAGATGCCCTTCATAACGGCACAATAGCAACTCAATTTAGTTTACCATCTAGCCATCCGCCGCTAGTTCATTTTAACCGAATTGTGAGCGTCAGAGTGATCAAGTAGTCTATAGAAAGCTAACACAGTATAGACTTCTTTGCTAAACAGCCAGTCAAAAATAAATCACATTTTAGAGAGCCTTTTCATGGAAAAAAGACTTTCCAGCTGTCCTATTAATGCACAAGCAGAGGCTTTTGCTAATGTACGCCCGCTTCTTTCCTATCAAATGACCAGAAAAATATTAACGAGAATTTGCATCAAGTCGAAAAAATCACGAAGGCTAGGTCAGACTTTGTATAGTCTTATGACAGCCGGGATTATCCCGATTATAAGCGGCGACTTACTGAATTGTTCTATTGTAAGTGGTTTCCACAAAGCTAAATAAGAGTCAACAGTGATTAATAATCATGGTCTCTGTAGGACTCATATGTTGAGAATCGCCATGAACTCAAGAAATTAACGTTTAATGCGCTCTTTCAGTGCCAAAACACCTCCCTAACTTCTCATGGAATAACAAAAGATTTTGCCGAACAAAAAAAGACTTTGGCTCATCCAAGCAGCAATATGCATGGCAATGAATATGATTTCAGGGTGAAAACTGAAGAGGGAAATCATCTAATTTAGTATATTTGAAGCTTCCCAGGCAGCACTAAAATTGCTCGTCGAGGGGCTTAACAGGGAATGTATGATAAGAGCTGGCAACTAATATTTACCAAGACCATTTCTTTTGTGAAAGGAGTTTCAAACAGCCTAATGGTAGTTGACCGGGAAAATGCGTGCACACTCGTTTTATTTATGCTGTCGTTTGTAGCCTGAAATTTGGTGAAATTGGGTCTGGAATGACTTCAGAATGATGATGGCCTCGTCGGTTTCTGAGACTGAGAAAAAATGTCAAATATTATGACAGAACGAGAGGGGGGGGGCATATCAGGGCTCAACTCCTGGGCAATATAAAGTGCATTCACAGAATGACCATACTAGTCATTCTTTGTGCCTTTTGGGCATGTAACCTAGTGGTAAAGCGAACACCCACTATGGGCTTTACAGACGGAGAATAGTAAATAATTTAGCACATTATAAGTTAAGGGAAATTTTTTTAAAAAGTCTAGTTAGTATAATATCTTATATATGTCTATATTTATACGTGGCCAATATAAGGCACGAAATATGGCGCAAGAGAGAGGAATCTGGGTGTTCCAGTCCCACAAGACCAAAAGATTATCAATCCCCGCGAACATCCACTCGCTTAGCTGCCTTGCTTGACTTGCTCTATGAGGACTATATTCCATCGGTCTATATGTAGCGAAATACACTAGGCATAGAGGGGATGAGAATGGCTGCCTTCATTTGTATCTCAGACAAAGAAAAAATATATAGAAATTACCAGGCTGTTTGGTGGTTACCGAGCGACTAACTTGAGCATTTCCATGCGAATGTAAGAATGGTATGAGGAGTGATGATAGGGGGGGGCCGATATTAAAAGATCGATCAAATCCCGCGATTTCAATTCTCCTGCCTAGAAAACAGAGGCGCTTCGCAGATGCACGGGAAACTGCGAAAGTTGTTTCTTTCCTCCTCAGTGATGAGGCATCTTTCGTCACGGGCGCTGTCTACAATGTGGATGGTAGCTTTGGGCCCTAAGTCGTCGAATAGATAGGAGGCTGTCAGTGTGCCACATAGCTCCCTTGTGATGAATTATATCCAAGGCAATCTTGTGCTCGGAGCATGCTACCTTCGTTTTCTTTTGCTCTTTGTCAGCCACATATTCTCCACATCAAAAACATGAATATCATGGCACGTAAACGTATTATTTGGGCCATTTCCGTATACTCGGTGAGAAATTTAAGGGGAACCCATTTTCGCAGGGGTGATACTTGAAATCGAAATCATGACTTCGAAAGTAAACGGTGTCTTTAGTGGTAAAGATACATGGCTCTTACTGGGCCTCTCATGGGGCGTTTATAAAATGTAAACATCCTTATTTCCTGAATGTTTCCTATTACGAAGAGAATCACTGTAGACCTGTGGAATTCCCCGCCCTAGGCCTTATTTGGCCCGGATTTAGGTCCCAGTAGCAATACCATCAACATGGGGATGATATCTCACCACAAGTCTTGCAGCAACGTTGTGGGTGCTTCCTTTGTCAAAGACGGTTCACTGGTAAGATCGCATCTCCCTGGAAATAACTACGAGTAGCCCAGAATGACACATGAACAATCGATATTATCAAATAATAATCCAATCATTATTACCCCAACAGGCATATTTAGGCCGGGGGGCATCGAGTTTGATTGATGGGCGGTGATATTGAATCCCCAGTTCATAACAATTACCGGATGACAACTCGTACCATGCTTGGAAGATCCTTGGATCTGCCAAAGAGAGATCACATGGAACGCCAAAAATTCCCCAATCCAGTACTTCTGGCAGTGGTGCTAGTGACCATGTCGGATGTACTCCAAATTACCCCGCTCCACAAGGCCAAGGTCAATAGGACCGGTCAGTCTTCCTTTGAGAATGCACTTCTTCTTCCGGATGAGCCTGGAGAGTCAAGCACTGCTGGCTCTCATTTGCTGGTTTTTCTTCGCAGTGACGTTTCATCGCTGCCCACTCAGTCTCCGTGAGCCAGGATATTCTACCGAATAGATTGATGTTTGCTCCTTGGTCGCAGTTGAAGCGTGGCTACTATTTACGTTTGCATGTCCCATGCCTTTAACATAAAAAGATCTACCTTCTACAACATTGCCAACCTCCTCAAACAACCATGAAACAAGCCACTATTGATGTGCTCGTTGTGGGCGCTGGGTTCGGCGGGATTTATGAACTCTACAGCTTCCGCGAAATGGGTCTCTCCACCTTGCTAGTGGACAAAGCCAGCAATGTGGGAGGAACGTGGTTCTGGAACACTTACCCTGGAGCGATGAGCGACACGGAAAGCTATCTGTACCAGTATTCGTGGGACAAGGATCTCCTGCGCACATACCCGTGGAAGAATCATTATCTGAAACAGGCCGAGGTGCTGGCATACCTTGACCATGTCGTCGACAAGAATGATCTCCGAAAGGATATGCGACTCAGTACGGAGCTCGTTGCGGCGACCTGGGACGAAGACTCAAACGTGTGGTTGGTACAGCTACAATCTGAAGATGGCGAGATATCGCACTTGTCAACACGGTACCTGATCACGGCCCTGGGGCTCCTTTCCACACCCATATATCCAGATATCCCTGGACTACCTTCGTTCGGAGGGAGAATCGTCCACACCGCCGCATGGACACCAGACATCGAAGTCAAGAATAAGCGCGTGGGGGTTATCGGGTGCGGTTCCACGGGCATCCAGGTTATCACCGAGTTATCCAAGAAGGTCGCGTCGCTGGTGTCCTTCCAACGACGACCTCAGTACAGCGTTCCGAGTGGTGATAAGCCCATCAATCCGGAGTACCGCAAGTGGGTGAACGAGAACTACGACCAGATCTGGAACGGAGTGTGGAATTCGAACACCGGGTTTGGCATCCCCGAGTCGCAAGTTCCCTTCGCATCTGTCGCTCCTGAGAAAAGAGAGCAGGTTTTCGAGGAGCTATGGCAACAGGGAAACGGGTTCCGGTTCATGTTCGGGGGCTTCAGCGACATCACCACGAACAAGGAGGCGAATGAGGCCGCCGCCCAGTTCATCAAGAACAAGATCTCCCAGATCGTCAAGGATCCGGAAACTGCGCGTAAGTTGACACCCAAGGACGCCTACGCACGTCGACCCCTTTGTGATGGTGGGTACTACCAATGTTTCAACCGCGAGAACGTCTCTGTTGTCTCTTTAGACGAGACACCGATCAAGGCTATCGTCCCCGAAGGGATTGAGACGATGGACGGCACAATACACGATCTCGACCTCATTATTTTCGCCACCGGTTTCGACGCTGTGGAGGGCAGTTACAACCGAATCCGCATTCAAGGGCGGAATGGAAGAACCTTGCAGGACCACTGGGCCACGCAGGGTCCCACCAGCTTCATGGGGGTGGCCTTGCCCGGGTTTCCGAACCTGTTCACGCTCATGGGCCCTCAGGGGCCGTTCTCGAACAACCCCCCATGTATCGAGCTCGAGGTCATGTTCCACCGGGGGTTGATCGAGTATGCAGAAAAGGTCAGGCGCGAAAGTGGCCAGGTGGTGGAGGTGACGCCCGAGGCAGAGGCGGCGTGGGTCGAGCATTGCGAACAAATCGCGGAAGGAAGCCTGTTCAAAGAGACTGCGTCATGGATATTTGGGAACAATGTCTCTGGCAAACAGATTGCATTGCGGTTCTACTTTGGTGGGCTCAAAGCATACAGGCAGGAGATTGATAAGGTTGTGACGAGCCGCTATAGCGCTTTCCAGACCGTGTAATTGTGTTTGTTTTCGGGGTTTGGGAATGTAGGATTCGAACCGATCAACGTGGTGCTCTTCAACTTATTATAAAGTTTTGCAATTGGTGCGTTTTGACAAATGCCATTGTTTATATACCTGGGTGTCACTAGACGTCATCCAAAAAAAGTCTGCAGGTTACATTCCACCATCTATTTTGTAAAATGGTGGAAGTGACACGCAGTATTGCCGGTATTATGGAGAGAATAATCGGGGTAAGTTACCTTTCCAGATATGGCAAATCTTGCCGATGTACTAGTAATCAGTAGTCTCTCCCAAAAAGGAAGCTTGACTAAATAGGGATAAATTTACCAGGAAGATTTTTCCGGCAAGGGTGAAACATCTTAATTCGAGCCAGGAACAGTCACAACATGTTACTTTGTTAGGAAAACCTGTCTTGGCTGCGCAGGTCCCACGGCAGAATATCAGGCCTCAGAGCGGCAAATTTACATCCATCCTCCTACTAATCAAATTCATTCATTTCCATTCCTTCATATTTTAGGATTTTTGTTGCAGTATTCCCCCGCTAGAGTCACTTAGCATATACTATGCATAATAGTAACCGAAAACCCAACCCCCGGGGAAACAGAAAATCAGATCTGCCAGGGTATGATATATATATTCGCACACCTCCATACCTATGATATATAAATCGAGTAAACCGATTGATCATACCTATGAACAAGAACCGGGAAAAAAAAGTACGAATAGCTCTGATTCAGTTTCGGATCTTCCAGTATCACATTCACAAGAATTAGGCCAATTTAGTAAGTCGCAAAAAAGGTTGCCGTTTCCTATAGTCCTCCTCATTCCTTATTTCTATGGACTACTTCAAGGTGGAGAGTGGAGCATACAGCGAGCTCGACCAATTATGAGTGAGTGGTCTATTTTCGCTTACTTTCCGGCCACAACGCGTTGCTCCACGCGTCGTGTTTTTACAACTACGCTTTCATATTTTCCCCGGCAAATCATGTCACCAAGGTCTCTAGGAAAAATCGAGCTTAATCAGAGCGGACAAAATAATTTACGTCTCTTTATCAGAGAAAAGCAACGTATTCTTGAAGAAATAAGTTATTTGCAGGTGAACGACGATGCCTTGTTCGGATTGCCCCCAACATAGGTCATCACCTTTGGAAAAGGACATAGATATGCCGTCCTTGCTGGCAGGGCTGCGCTGCCCGTGACGGTTGGTGTAGAAAGAGCAAACAGGGTGTCTGGTGCTTTGCCCTTCTCGACCCAGTCGACCAGGGCCCGGAAACTATCGCCAGGATACCATCCGGGACCCCCGCCACAATGCTCCACCCCCGGGGCAGGAAAGAAGCGATAATATCCATGGGCTGATGGATCCAGCTCCAGGACATGACGGTAGTAGTCGACCGTGCCATTGTAAAAGATGAGTTGGTCCTTCATGCCATGCCAGGTAATCATTTTGCCTCCAGCATTCTTAAAGTCCGTCAGATCATGGTCTCGAGTTCCAATGACAGACTGGAACTCGGAGATTGAAGTGCGGAATAACCGACCAAACTCTTCAACTCCGATGGTTGACAAATCCAGTGAAGGATTTTTCGAGAGTATCGTTGTCATCCAATCCGTGGCGATGGAGAAGGGAGCCGGGTTACAATTCTGTCGAGAGCTGCAGTTTGTCCCTGCAAGGCCAGTGAGAGGAGCTTCGTGGTTCATGCCGTACCACAGGAATGATCCGGTTGAGTCTTCGGCACCAGCCCATATCGCAGCGGCTAACTGTGCGCCTCGGTGGGATATTTCCAGGGTATCACTTCCAGTGGAGCATTGGACCCTTTTTCCTACCACCTTAAAGGGGTCAAAGTCGCATAGCCCTGGCATGCTAATAATGCCGTCTAGAACACCATCAAGCTCATCACACGCGCTGATCGCAAACTGAGTGATGGCATCCAATTCACAGGCGGGTGGATAATAATCTAAATAGCCAGGTTTATCAGTAATGATGTTTCATGCAAGTATGGAGCAGCGGTTAGTCTCACCGAGTAGTCTCATCATCAGCTGTGGCCAATACTCTGCAGGAATAAACTTGTCCCAATTAATAGCTGGAGCGCCCGCTAGGATGCCATCGTATTGATTCGGAAACCTTTGGGCCATCATATGGCCCTGTCGTCCGCCTGTGGAACACCCGTTCCAATATGAATATTTCGGAAGTGACCCATAAAACAAACGCGTGGCCAGCTTTCCCAGGCTAGCCGCTTCATCAAGGGCCACAGAACTAAAGTCCTGGAGTAGCGGCCAGTGGAGATTACCTTCACCGGCGATCGCCCAAGACTCAGTGCTTGCAGACTCCGAGTGGCCACCGTCCGTGGATGCTGCAGAGTAGCCCTCCGAGATAGGCTGAGAAAGCGCACCTGGGGTGCCAGTAACCCAACCGCCACCGCCCATGCCAACAAACCGCTGGTTCCAGGATTTCACTGGTAGCCAAATCCAAGTATTGATGGTATCATTCCAACCTGGGTGGGTGTATTGGACAGTGACTTGGCACACCTCGGTGGACCCATTCTTTGTGGGAGCAAAAGCATTAGTCAAGTCTTGTGTTGGCCAAGAAATCTCAGCAACGGCCGTATCGACGGCAAGGACATTGATATTCGGAAGAATGAGAGATGAAAAGGTAGAACTAGTGCAAATGGTGTTGTCAGCACATGTTGCTAATGATGCCACTAGGAGGAGACAGGCACAATGTGCAGCGAATATCATATTGAAACCAAAGTCAAGCAAAAAAGCGAGAGAAAAAAAAAAGATATGACTATCCAGATGATAGTCCCTTTTTTGATCGGTTTCAAGGCATATAATATACCAATCTCCAGTCAGTTCGCATTGCCGCGATTAGCTTCCGTTTCCCCCGCCGTCCATCGAGCTGACAGGGGTCTACGAGCAGCAAAGAAGCTATCACTGCCGCAGCTATTTCCCGTCTGTTGTTTGGCTATGGAATCCCCACAGTTTTCCCCGCACTTTCATTATTAATCTAGAGGCATGAAAGTAGTATCTGTGCCTTGGGAGGCCTAAGCTTTGCGCGGTGGGTGCGCCATGTTTCAACGGTCATGTCCATTTGATTAAATATACCCCTTATATTTGTGGTAGATAGCCGGAATCTTTTATCCTCCCTACCTGATCCGTGGTTCTCTTAAGCATATAATTTCATTCGGGTAGGCACTCTCGTCTCCAAGGATGTGAAACTGCAATGGGCCTTGTCCTCTCCCAACTCATCACTGAAGCTATCCATCGCCCACGGCGGCGGAGAAATTGTCTCCCCCCATTGCAATAAACCCAGGGCTGCGTTATTCAAATCCTCCTCCCCGGGTGGGTGACAAGCAGCGCTGATTGCGGCGCTGCAGGAGCTTGCCAAGGGCATTGTAGATTTGTATTTCTTAAAACCCAGCCCAATCAAGACAACCGCCATGACTGCCCCGACAATGAGGGACAGGAAGATTGGAAGTCCGAGAAAGCCGAGCTGACTGAGGCTGTCCTCCCTGATGGGTTGACCGTACAGTCCATACGGCGTCACGAGGACATAGAAGATACTCTGCGAGACCAACCAGTGAAGCACAATGGAAACCAGAATAAGCGGGATGGAATATCTATAAGGAAGACTGAGGTAGTATGTCGACCGCTACTGACTGCCTTTGGCCGGCCAAGTCACACGCAGGGACTTGCGATCCACCCCGTACGATGTATACTCTGCAGCCGCAAGCATACTGGTCAGCAAGTTGTTGTAGCAGTAATACGTGCAGGTGAGGACCAGGTGAGGAATATTTGCAATCGCCACAAAGGCCAGCATTGGCAACGCCGGACTCCCACCGACGTGGCCAAAGGTCACTAGGGAGTAGTTGTCGGAGCTGAGATCGTCTTTCCACCATTGTTGCAAGACGGCTGAGCTATGGTTCGCACGTTGTTCTCCTAGGATGGCTTGCTGAAGAAAAACTGCACCTATTGCGATGATAGCTGCAAACCTAAGCCCGTTGTCAGTTTGTATCTCCAGATAACTACCTACCAAGCAAGCTTACGCCAAAGTTGTTGCCAAGCGACGCATGATGCTGGGTGCTTCCATCCATCGCTTAGGCCTGGAAAGCTTTTTCCATTGATGGTCGCTCTCGGGGACTGAGGCACCATGGGGCACCTTCCAGTGCTTCGGAGAGAAGTCCCTGCGAGACGCCCAGCATAATCTGGCTGTGGTTGGGTCTGGCTTTGCGATGAAAGAGGCGATGGCGTCCCCGATAGTCAAGAGAGGCGGGGGCCGTGAACGACCAAGTCTGGCTGCCAGGACCATCGCAACCACCTTAGCAAATGTTGTCAATGCAATGACAAGACTAACTAGTGGGCTGTACAGCAGCTCACATGTCTTGTCGGCGGTGATCACAATACAACTGTCGAGGGAGTAGTCCTCTCCGCCAGTATTGTTCCCATCGGCAAAGCAGACCGAGGAGTAGTCTTGCACGGCAATACGCGACGTTGTGTTGGCTCGGATATATTCGTCAATTGTCCCCCTGTCGAAGTCCCGCATATATGCCCAGTCGAGCAGCTTTTCCGCATCGTCGCATATCGCTGTCGCCTCTTGGTCTGGGAGGTTGATCGTGCTGTGGCAAGAATGTGTGGTGAAGTTGCGTTGGTCGTAGTAAAGCTTCGTATCATCCCCCGAAACACCGATGGTGAGCCGTTGGCCCGCCAGTGCGACAGCGTATACTCCAGTGGCTCCGGTGTTTCTTTCGCTCACTTGTGGATTGCCTCCTGCGACGAGGCTGAGGAAGATGGATTCATCACCCCCGTCGTGGACGGACAGGTCGTTGCTGAGAACCATCAGGAATTTAACGCCGGCCTGGGCGTTTTGATTGGTGAAGTCGGTGCATTGTTGGCTGCTGAGATGTTCGTAGTTCTGCCGCTCGAAGTCCGAGGCCAGCTCATTCCACGTCAGGTTCCCTCCGAAATACGACGCAGGTCGGCCAAAACAGTGTTGCAGGGTTGGCGTAGTCAGGTTGCGAATGTCCGGGGGATTCAGATCCTTAGGCCCGACGACAATCCCGTATTCGTGGGCAGCCAGCGATTCAAAGATCATGCAGTTATACAGCAGGTGAAAGGGAGTAGCGGTGATCACCAACACAAGCCAGATGGCAAGCCGGGACTTGGGAATCACCAACAGACTCCGGAGACTGGATTCCCCGATCGCCAGCCACTTTCGTCGGGAATGCGCCTGATCGACCTCCCTTCGTGTCGGCGCCACCAGCGTTTGCATGCAGTTGCTACTGGCTGCGAGAGTCGCAGTGCTCAGGACGTTGATCATCAAATGCAATACTATCCCCGATCGTCTGGCGACTGTACAGCTCCCTCGGTAAATGACGGCGGAGGACGCAAATAGCTCGTTTTCGGGGTAACGACTGGCCAGCCCAGCAGCCACCGCGATAAAGATGAGGTTGAGCACCAGGACTGCCGCAGATATTTTGGCGCAGAGGTAGATACTCGGAATCCAATGCGGGTGAGTTGGCTCCTGCTTGTCTGTCTCATGGTATTCAAGCGAGGTTTCCGCTGATAGGAGTGATTTCGCAGGATCTGCATGATTCACGAGCTCCAGTTCATCTGGTTCGCTGCGTGACACTCCTTTGTAGCCCCAGCGTAGATGAGGCCGGAGAGAATCAACCATGACGGGGCAACAGTCAAGGTGACAATCCTTCAGGTGCAATACAGTTGATGGAAGCTTGATTTTTACGTGGGCAATGATCGATGGCGGGTGCATTTGGCCCCCAAGACGCTAGCAGCATGAGGAAATGAGGCTGCTGGTGAAATTGAAGCTAAGTCCAATCCGGACTTGTCATCCTGACTAGCTGCATCTAATCTCCGTCTTTTATCTAAGATTTGATCCTGAATGTTATGCGTTCAACACTTTGTTGTGGGGATATTGGTTTATATATGTATATCCATCATTGACCATTGATTCGTAGCTATATCTCCCAATTGCCCCATTGTTCTCTCAACACATCGTCAAAGACGTCAGTTATACAATCCGGGTTCGTCAACATACTATCAAAGTTAAAATCCTGCGGCCAACTCAGCGAATCCAACAATGGGAGCTCCATGTCATTTGGTAACGCCGGTTCCAAAGTGACGCTGCAACTACTTTCCTGCGAAAGAATGGGTTTCATCTGTAGCTGTCGAACCAGCCGTCGGATGGTGATCTTCGTTAGGGAGTCGTAGGTATCGCTGAATTTGCCCGAGTCCTTCCACTTGGCGGATAGAACTGCAAGCACATTGGAGCACATACGGCAGCACTCGGTGACTTCGTCAATCTGCACACTTTGGGAGAACTGGTCGTTCGACCAAAGGGTATACAGAACAGTTATACCGGCGAGGAAACACCCCGATACCAGTATCCAGGAGTGACCCATCTCATTGGATCGGAGGAGCAAGTGATATGTGCGAACCGCGTTGGCGGCCGCCTCGTAGCATCGACGAATAGAGTCCCCAGATGGACGGGGGAACAGAGGCGTAGCGCGGTACAGGGAGGCAGTGGTAGTGAAGTAGAGTCGTTCATACCATTGGAACGAGTGAGGTGTATCGTCAGGGGAGTAGATGATGGAGAGCTCCGAACGCCAGTGATCGAGCTCGGATTGTATGCTGGTCAGAATATCGGCCCGTTGGGTGTCCGACACGAGTACGTGCGATCGGCCAACGGTGTAGATCTCACTGATAATGCGAGTTTGGATTCGGCGAAGATGGATATGGTGGATGGCCAAGGGGATACTTCGCTCGTCTAGGCAATAGAGGGGATCCGGGAATAATGCGTCGATGTGGTCATCAGAAAGGGTGAGAGGCCGGCCGAGATTAAAACAGACGGTACGGTCAAGGGCATATGTGACCCAGAACAGTCGCCGTCGTATGTCCCACTCCTCGGGGCCAAAGTTCCAGTCCTCGTTATGTCGATGTAGGCCCATATCCAGGCACATCTGTCACCTATCAGCATGCAAGAAGACGTATCGGGGAGGGAGTGACTTGCCTTCATGGCTATGCCGAGGAGATGCCATTGACTACTTCCTGTAGGTCGGTAAGACGAGTAGATGGCCAACAACAGCACAATCTGTAACCCTTCCAGCCCATCCAGAGGGAGTATCCGATTGAACCAGTGCATTGCCAAGTTGAAAAGGTCGGCAGAAGAGATGTTCGGTAGACTTTGCTCGTCCCATAGATGGCGCTTATGCCATGCGCCCATTGCTAGAACGAGGTAGTATATTGTTCGTTGGGCAGGCGATACAGTCCCCGGGGTTTGGTGGACCACGCGAATTAAAACCTCAAGTCTTGGGCGATGGAAAACTGGGTACATTGTGTGCACCCACTGCAAATATGTCTCCAATAGGTCCGAGACTGTTTCCCATGGTAGTGTCATCTCAGGACCATGTTTGCTACCCTCCACAGGATTGACACTGGAATTGGAATCCTGCGGGTAATCCCGGTCTCTCAGCCCCGAACCTTCATCGATGTTCCCCCAGTCTGCCTGAAGGCCCTTTTTAACCGTCGATGCAATCAACCGGGAGAATAACACGCCGCTAGTGCCTCCCATGAAGCGCATCTCCCCGGTGGCGTTGAGGGAAAGAACCGCCACATTGGCTGCAATATCTCCGACCTCTTTGTCTACCGTGTCACTAGGGGCAGGAACTTGTATCTGAAAAGGTCCCACATTCGACGATGGTGATGTTCCCAAAGCTGCATTCACCACCCGCTCTCCTGTCGGTACTTGGCGCATGTCATCTGGAGAGATGCCGTGTGCCTGGCTCAGTTCGTCTTCCAACCAACTTACACGTTGACGTAGAGCGGCTTCCTCACCCACTGAAAGACCAGCCTTGCGCATTCGCAGATGTGGTTCGCATCGCAACCCGCGACGGAGGCAATGGCCGCATTCTGGTCTCGCGCCATCACACTATACCGTGTTAGGAACATGGGGGCCAAGGAAATCACCGCCTGCTGACACCCACCTTGATCTTCCGCCGATGACACGGGGCACATGCAGTGATATTGCGCGAGCTAGAGGTTCGCGGGGTGGTACCTGGTGTCTCCATGGCTTTCTTGGGAGGCCAGGGTACTCCGCAGGGGCGCTTGTATGGCTGAGATGCTGGTTAATTTCCCTTATCTGTTTACCCCACCCCGCACTTCGGGATCCTCGGCCGGCGACTAATTTTGCTTTGTGGTTCCTTCTTAGATATGCCGTCGATTTCACATCCTAATCGATAATTTATGCTACCAGTGGATCTAACGCAATACTCATATCTGTATCGTCGAATTCCCGTTGCACCTGTCTTGCAAAATCCTCATCCAGCAGCATCTCGAGGCCGGTCCGCGCCATCGCACGCCCACACTTGATCGCCCGGTCATGGGAATCTTTCGTTGCGGCTGCCTGTTCGAAGTCCTTGGTGTGAATGGAACCACCAGGAGAATTTAGCTACCCTTGTCAGCGGGGCCTCTGAAGCACAAACTCGGGCGGGGGTTAACTCACGGCGAAAATGGGATGAATGCTGGGAGTTTCATAGGTGACGTTGCCCATGTCGGTACTGGCGCAAGGAGTCTTCGCCTTCTGCTCGTGTACCGGCGCGAATGGGATCCCCATCTCCGCCATGTGCTCGACATATTTTCCCGCCAGCCTAAGGACGATTAGCTTGTGACGCGAAATCAATCGGGGTGGTAAAAGCGCACGCATGGTTGACCCTGATGTCCCAATAAGCCGGCATCCAGTCACATTTGAGCTCACAGCCAGTCGCCAAGGCAGCAGCCTCGAGGCAACTCATAAACTTCCTCTTCAGGACACGGTATCGTTCTAAACTGGCGGACCGCACACAATACCGCGCCTTTGCGTGGTGTGGGATAACCCCCGAGCTCTCTCCGGCATTGAGAACGACTCCTCGGATGCGATCTGTCGGCATAATCTGCTGGCGCAAAAGGCCTATACTTGTATGCAGGAGAGTTATAGCATCGAGGGCGTTGATCCCGTCCCAAGGTGCCGCCATCGCATGGGCTGGTTTGCCGATATACTCAATAGTTAGCTCGGACCCGCACATGCTGGTGAAATATGCATTGTCTTGTTGCCTATTTTCCGATCAGTTCATGGAAGATTCAAGGGCCTAGGACAAACGCTTACATTGGATGAACCATCATGCAGCAAGATATGTCCTTGTAAATTCCCGCTTTAATCAGCTTGATCTTGCCACCTCCTCCTTCTTCGGCCGGGGTGCCGACTGCAACGACCTGTCCCTGGATCTCTCCTCGTTTGATTGCTTCGGCCATTCCCAGAACGGCCGCCAGACCAGACGTCATGATTAGGTTATGTCCGCAAGCATGGCCTAACACTGGAAGGGCATCGTACCTGGTGAGAATTCCGGTCAGTGAACGACTGCGATAGCCACATGAAGAAACCTACTCCAGATTAATCGCAATAGCTCTAGTGGACTTCCCATCGGGTGTGGTTTTGGGGCCGTATGACGCCCTGAACGCAGTCGGCAGATTGCCTACTCCTCTTTCCACATGTAGTCCATGCTGCTGTAGAAAATTGCATATCGTGTCGTGGGCATAATGTTCCTCAAATTTAATCTCCGGATGGCCATGGATCTTGAAATCGGTGTTATTCCAATGATGCTGTCTGGTATTGGGGAGAAAATGGCTTACATCTAAATTAATGGCTCGGAGTTTTGCATCGGCGTTTGCAATCGTGTCATCGGCGACGCTCTGCAGAGACAACAAAGTAGACATTTTTCGAGGGCACCAAAAAAAAAAAAATCAATGTGAAATGAAAGCTCCCGAATACTGACAGCATTGGAACTGGGACGCTAACACCCGTATTTATCTTCTTTCTTTGCCTCCATAGAAATGAGGACCTCCGAATAGTTCATCTCGCTCGGCGAAAAATCGCCGCGGGTGTGGAGACGCTGGCTCCGATACGGAGACGGCCGATAAATTGGCAAATAAAATGACCTGAATCCATCCCCGTGATTGTTAATCCTGTCGAGATCACCCTAGCCAACAGATTTGTGTATAGATGACCTACCGAACGTCATGACGAGAGAATCAATCGATGGGGAGGCGCCGGCTTCCACATGGGAAGACGTGGTGGTCAAAAAACGCCACGAGCAGCAGCGCGCAATTAAACAATTTGCCCTCAAGCACGCTGCGACCAGCGAGCTATTCGATGGTTTAGCCCTGTGCGATCTTCCACATAAACGACTACAAGAGCTCTTATCCAGAGGAGAGCTTCTTGCCGAGACGGTGACCATTGCGTATATCACACGGTTGGCGTTGTCTTTCCCTTCCACATCAGGTCCTCCACTAACCCACGTACAGGGCGATAGAAGCTCACCGCAAGGTATGCATCCAGTTCACTGGAGAAAGCGGAGATTCTGACCGGGACAGACCAACTGTTTGACCGAGATACTCTTTGACGATGCGATCGAGCGATCTCGCCAACTTGACGACCATTTCCGCAAGGTTAGCAAGCCTGTTGGCCCTCTTCACGGGATCCCAGTCTCCTTAAAGGACCAATTCGATGTCTGTGGGTTCGATTCTTCTCTGGGTTATGTAGGTCGGGCGTACTCGCCTCGCGGGGAGGATGCTTCGATCGTGACTATGATGCGCCAGCTTGGCGCTGTGATCATCGCAAAAACCAATGTGCCCCAAAGCATTATGGTAGGGAGAATGTCAATTTTTCCATGATCACCACACTAATGAAGAACTGCAAGATGGCCGAAACGCAAAACCCACTATGGGGACTCACTGTCAATCCTCGAGATCCCTCATTCACTCCAGGCGGTTCATCTGGAGGTGAATCTGCCCTTCTCGCCTCCCATGGCTCTCTCATCGGCTGGGGAACCGATATTGGTGGTTCGATTCGCGGGCCTAGTAGTATGATGGGACTGTACGGTCTCAAACCAAGTGTTCGTGCACAGCATTATTCCTCAAACTGCTATGGGTGTTTGTGCTGATGAGATGATAGCATGGTCGCTTGCCCTACTACAATGTGTCTGTGTCCACTGAAGGACAGGAGCATGTTCCCTCAGTAGTTGGTCCCATGGCGCGCTCTCTATTTTCCTTGACGGAAGTTACCAAAAGTGTCATCGCTAGCGAGCCTTGGGTATTCGACCCTCGTTGTGTCCCGATTCCCTGGAGGCCAGATGTGTACGGGGATATCGTCTCACGGCCGCTTACAATTGGATTGATACTAGATGACGGAACTGTCAGGCCTCATCCTCCCATTCTCAGGGCTTTGAATCTCCTCGTGGAAAAACTAAAACAGAAGGGACACGAGGTCATTCCATGGGATACGGATGGTCATGCAGATTTTATTGCCGTCCAGGTATCCTCCATTTTATTATTCAGTTCCGATATCTCATTTACTCGATGGCCAAGAAGACTGATAATATTTAGGACCAATACTACACTGCCGATGGAGGCGAAGACATCCGCCGTGATATCGCCGTCCGCAACGAACCATTCCTTCCACACGTCAAGGCACTCGTAGACAGAGGCGCTCCGATATCTGTATACCAGTACTGGCAACTCAACCGGCAGAAGGTCGCATATCAGAAAATGTACCTGGATCGATGGAACAGCACCCGTGGGCCTTCCGGAAGGAAAGTCGACGTTCTTCTAGCCCCAGTTATGCCGCATGCAGCGGTGCTGCATAACTCTTGCCGGTTTGTCTCGCAAAGGAGTGATGCAGGTAGTTTTATTTGCGACAGATGCTAATGTTCATTAGATGGGTTGGGTACACGAAGGTGTGGAATTTCCTGGATTATTCGGCCATGGCCTTCCCTGTCACGACAATCTCAAAGGAGACGGATCCAGCAGAATTAAACTATGCGCCACGCAATGCAATGGATGAGTGGAACTGGAAGCTATATGACCCAGAGAGGATGGATAGGCATCCGGTTGGATTACAGATTATTGCGCGGAAGATGGAGGAGGAGAAGGTTCTTGGAGCCGCCAAGGTGTTTGAGGATATATTGACTGCTTAAGCAGTTTGGAATTTTGCCCTTGTCAAAGATGAAGAATAATACCATAGATGCCCTAGATCAGAACGAGCAAAGATGATCTCCCGGGATATGTGTCTATTACCAGGTGACGGGGGGAGAAAAACGACATACTTATAGAGAAAGGACGAATAATCATCTCTTACCCAAGCAGTGATGAAGACTACCGACAAATTGATACAGAGGAGGTAGGAATTACTATAAACGCATCATACAACGGAAAATAATCATTATAAATCTGAGGTATTTTTTTTTTTGTTTGCTTCAGGTCAGATATGAAAATAATCTCAAAGTATAAACCGTGTACTGAGCACCTCTTCCAGCATTATTAGGTCTTCGCGGTCCCGCAATTAATAAGAGAGAAGGTATGAAGTTTTCTCTAATATACATACACAAATGCCGGGTTGCTCTGATCAGATAAGTCATAAAATTCCGCGTTCCCGGTGAGCTCCGAGTCGACTCCATTGGGATGTCGTCGCTTGTTCTGCCAAATGAGGTAGAACCGTAAGGCCACGACCATGACAATCAAAATGATAAAAGATACCATACACGCCCCAATACCAAGGCCTTATGTTATTAGTTTTTATGTTCGAGTGTGAATGCAGAACAATGAACTCACCATATCGAGGTTCCTGCGATGGCTTGAAGAATTGTGGACCGGCAATGCTGTTATACGTCAATGTCGCAAATCCAGCATATGAAAAAGGTCCGAGTGCAGGAGAACTTACTTTCCAACGCAATAGCCAATGAGCACTAGGGAGTTGACGGTGACCTTCTTCGTGTGACCAGCAACATTGGCAGATGCCATGGACAAAAGCAGGATGTAGCCAGTGGGGAAGACATAAATCAGATAATACCCAGCTAAGAGCGCACCTTTGCTGTCGTATGGTGCGGCATAGACCATGACTGATCCGACAAGAGCGAGGATGAGGGCTATGGTCATGCAATAGGTTCGACTATTCGCCAGCCTGATACATGCGTAGGTAATGACGAGCATGATGACCAACTCAAGCGCCCCCGCAGGCATTCCAAGCTATGATGACTGGTAAGCGTCCGCCTGGATATTGACAAAGAGTTGCTCACTAGCGTAGTTTGAAGGGTTGTGTAGCCAAAGTTTTTGATCAAGAGATTACCAAACTATGCAACAAGTTAGTCCAGGGGGTCAAATTATGATCTTGTCCGAGATGGGGCAGGAAATACCGTCGCAATGGAGTTAGGAACATTCCAAATCAATGCCATCAGGAACAACATCCACGTCTTTGGGTCCTGAATTGCCTCGACCACCTGTTCGCGCTTGAACTTCTTACTATGTATCCCAGTATTATTCTGTCGTACCATTTCGACAGCGGCATGCTTCTCTTCCTCGTTTTTGAGGAACCAGGCCGTAAGTTGCGAATCTGGTAGCAATACAAACAAAACGAGCGACCAGAGAATCGAAAGCGCTCCGGTGACAATAAACATCCACTTCCATGATACAATGTTGTTCACATGAACGTGGCCTAGGCCGTAGGCTAGAAGTCCCCCCACGATAATGGCAATACCATTGAAGGAGAACCAGATGCCCATCCGGAGTGGCTGATCCCGCCGGTCATACCATGCCGTGCTGATCAACATGAAGGCTGGGGTTACAATCCCTTCCGTCATACCCAGGAAAAAGCGGACAGCCATCAGGGCCGCCCAGCTCTTGCACACGATGTGAAGGAACAGGATGACGCCCCAGAGAAATCTACTTTGTCTTAGCGAACTTTCCCAGAGTAGAAGAGCTAGAGGGAATTCTCCGTACACGCTCACGGCGAGACACTTGGCGGGAGGGAACCTCTGGAGTAGATAGCCCCCGATGGGTTGCATCGCAAAATAGCCTGAGAAAATTAGTCCTGTGTAAATAATACGCAGCTAAATTCTCATACCGAAATAAAAGACACTAGCCAACCAGGAGAACTCGTCTCCGTGAAGGTTCTGGAGTCCGTCAGTCAAATTCGTTCACCCCGGACACCATTGACTTACAAGGTCTTCCACGATGCCAAATATTGCCGCATAGCTCAGTGTAGATTTATCAAGGAACTGCAGCAATGTCGTAAGCCTATCATAGGTTAATTTCAATCAACACGCACAACAGGGAATGGAATGGCGCAAAGCACTGACGAGAGAAGTGGAAGAATGTATAGGTCAATCTTCCAGCGAACGCGCAAAATTAGGGCAGAGTCCACTTGTTCTGCATTTTGGGCGAATTGTAGCGCGATGTCTCCATCTATGGGGATATTTTTTGTTGAGGCGGACTGATTCTCTGTAGATGTCATTGTTATGACTAACGAAAATTATGATGGTGGAGAAGGGGTTGTTTGACTGCGGATATACAGCGGTTTATAACCACTGGACTCTTTTTGGCGATACGAGGGCGGCGAAAAATCACCGAACTAGTACTAATCTCGTGTGGTGATTAGGATCTATCGCGGCAAGGGATCGCCGTGCTTAGAGAGGGGAAGACCATAGCAGCAATGTCAACCCTTTTCGCAAGCGATTTATGATTTCAATCCTCAGCCTAAAAAATAGTGGCCAATGGCCACCTATGGTTCATAATTTGATAAGACCTTTCATCCCTTCTCCAAACAAAAATAAATGGTGCTGGGCTCTTATCTAGATTGTCTGTTATCTGCTATTACTTTAGTGGTTCTTGATATCATTCGAATAAATAAAAATACAATTGTTATCAAGCTGAGGCAGGGTGTCGTGTTTCTCGAGCCAAAACACTTCCTGGAACCACGCGTTGTAGTCTAACCGAAGCAAAGAAAAATCCACATGGTCTGAGTCTATCCGCAGTGTGCTCCGACTATGTACAGTTCACATATTCCATAGGTTTTCAAACACATAACTACCATGCGTCTGGACATATGAAATAACTCAATATTGTACCGAGGTGGGCTCGTTCACCATCATCAGGACGCAATTATGTGGATTGTTTTGTTATTGAGATAGTGAATTGTACGGAGATGATGACGCAATATACAACCGTAGAAGGCAGGAGAATGCCACTGCAAAGTATAATACCCCCCATGGAAAGAGGATTTGCAAAAATGGTTGGTTGCAGCTGTGAGGGATAGTCTCACGTTGGTTTAACTGTCAATCTCGTGAGCTGATTAGCAGAGAGGCTTGCCCGGAAAAGCCCTATGCACACCGACTTTCCACCTGACCCTTTCTGGGTTTGATGGACATTATGCAATCCACAGGGGCAGGTGTTGTTGCATATGTCCAAACATCGCCGCAGAGTGCTTGAATATGTATTGGATATCAACATGTTATTGACAATTTGGGGCAACCAATCCCGTGCAAATAGGGTAATAAGACTGGAGAATAACCACCATATCATCTGGAAATCGCATTTTTTGAAATTTAATAGAGCACGGAGCCAAGAAGTCTGAATATATATTCCCAATCAATATCCCGCAATTCATCCTCCATCTTGTGGGAGATACCTATTCGGACCATTCCAGTGAGAGTTCCCATCATCAAATTCGTCAGATGAGATTTTTGATCACACTCTTTGTCTATTTAAATCCATATCAAGACATAATGACTGGCGAACCATCGATATATGTGGAAAAATATGGCATGGTGGTTTCAAGATTCCTCGACGATATGGGATTCGCCATGCCATCTAGCACAAAGGACCCATCCCTTCGAACACCAGTTACAGCTCATTTTCGAGCCCAGAATTGGAACGATACGCTGCTAGGTAAAGCTCTTCATCTAGCTGAATACACATCAACTGGCTTGGGAATGGTCTATCCCTACGTCCCCCGGGAAACCAAGATTTCCTATGGCATTTTTAGTACATATATGTTCCTTATTGACGACAGCGAGGATGACATTGTCAATGAACTTCGTGGGTTTCAAAACGATCTTGCCCAGGGACAACCACCAAAATCACCATTGTTGGCCTCCATGTTTCGGTTTGTGGGCACAATGCGATCCGAATTTGGATCATACTCCTGGTCAACGATTTTCAAATCCATGATTGAGTTCATTAGTGGCTGCGTCATTGAGCATCGATATAATGGGAGAGTTCGACCAGCGGTTGGAGCAGTCAGTTTTCCTTACTACCTACGCCAGCGAGCAGGGATCGCTGAGCCATTCGCCCACTTTGCTTTTCCCCAGACACTTTACCCCGAAGAGATATATTTGGATCATTACATTCTCATTCTGGAAGATATGAGTGATTTTGTTAACTACGTGAATGATGTCCTGTCCTTCTACAAGGAGAGTATTCTGGGCAGCGAGGACGTCAATTACATCTGTAATTCGGCAACAACACAAGGTGTTAGCACTCTGGCGGCTCTGGGGCAAAC
Organism: Aspergillus nanangensis; assembly: GCA_015844325.1. NCBI lineage: Eukaryota > Fungi > Ascomycota > Eurotiomycetes > Eurotiales > Aspergillaceae > Aspergillus > Aspergillus nanangensis. The sequence goes on along the minus strand of VCAU01000155.1, from coordinate 372 downwards.
CTGTGACAAGGCGATCCAAAGTGTTAAGAACATTCGCAGCGTTTTGGCTTCGAAGCCGGAGATGCTGTGTACCACAGAACAATTTCTCCAGGCATACATTTCCTGGTACATCATTCAAACACGTTATCATTTGGATGACCTGCAATTGGATATCAGAAGGGGTGCTGAAACCTGATCTTAGGTGTTCGTCGCCAGGTATTCGACGTCACATGATCACAACACAGTGGCTCTATATCTCCGGTTATTAACGTATTCCACAAGCGAGCGGTCCACACAAGCGAGCGGTCCACCTCATCACATTTTGACTGCTTCAAAAAACGCGTCTCATTCAACCACCAACCATGCCTCCAAAAGCGCGTCAAAATTCAAGAA
>VCAU01000154.1:0-62224 GCA_015844325.1 Aspergillus nanangensis | reverse complement strand
TTAATTAGTTTTTATATAGAAATGCAATTATTTTATTGATAAAGGCTCTGATATTTCGCGTGTGGGTAGGAATCGGGAGCTTCTCCGCGGCTGGCTTACAATCGCGGCTCGCTTACCGAATACGTTACTGATAAGTACTTACTAAGCGGTAATCTGTAAACTAATGAGCACCCTCACTAAAGCGGCGGCACCTCCGATATGTATAGGTAGGTACAACATTTGAAAAGGCGATTCAACACCCGCAACAACCATGTCCGACAGGTGACATCCATCGTGTTCACTTGCGAGTCGTAACTGCGAATGACCTGGACCGTAGATATAGAACAGTTCCCAAAGCGCTGCACCCCATTATTGCAATTAGACTGGTGTCTGCGAGCCCTCTCACTAGCACTCAAATAACATAACACAAACTCCAGTTCTATGCCGGGCTTTCTACAGTTTACATACCTAATAAAGTAGGTATGCTGTCGGTGTATCATCGAGTAGGGCGTGGATACGATAAACCAAAAAAGCCACCAACGAGGCTGTCAGCATTGGCAATCAGTTGTACCCCTCAATCCTTTGAATGTATCCCACTTCCATTATTGCCCAGATGATTATTAGTATCGAAGATTCCAACCACTCACCCAGCATAGTTTGATCCCTGATAAAAACCCCATACACATACACATACACATACACATCTTGAACCCAACCATGAGCAACAAAGATTTCCCATACACCCCATTGAACCCGGATAAAAAAGAGATCCGGGTAATCACCATCACGCCAGAGAAGCACCCAGAAAAGCCCCTCCGCTGCTCCCTCCAGATCGTCTCCCTCAACGAACACCCCAAGTTCGAAGCCCTCTCCTATGTCTGGGGCGATGTCGTCGCCACGACCGAGATCTCCGTCGAGAATCTCCCCTTCAACGTGACCACCAACCTGGCCGCCGCCCTTCGCAGTCTGCGACATCTGAAGAAACCACGCACCCTATGGATCGACTTTATCTGCATCGACCAGGAGAACACGAAGGAAAAGAACAAACAGCTCCCGCTAATGGGACGCATCTACCAGGACGCGATCGCGGTCGTCGCGTGGCTGGGGCCCCAGACGGAGAATATCGAGCACACCGACCTGATGATGCGCGACAAGTTCCCTACGGGGAAGAAGGGCAGCAGTAGCAGCAGCAGTATCCTGGACGAGATCCGGCACATAACGAAAGCTCCGTTCTTCTCCTCCTCCTCTTCTTCTTCCTCCACCGCCTCCCGCCGCCGCCAGGAGCTAGTATCCACAACCCGCGCAATCGAAGGATTCATCGAGATCGTCTCCGCGCCGTACTGGAAGCGCGTCTGGACGTTCCAGGAGTACTACCTGCCCTCTGTGGAGCCAGTCTGCATATGCGGCAGCATCACCTTCAGCCTCCCTGCGCTAGTCTCGCTACACAAGCACTTCCTGGGCCTCCTCCAGCCCTTCATGAACGACATTAACGCAATGGGACCGAAGGAAAACGACGCCGCCGACGCCGCCGAGTACCACGAGCTGCGCACCAGGTCCGGCGAGTTCACCGCGCGGCTACGCGAATTCGCCACCATGCAGGGGTTTGCGCACGATATCGCCTCCCTCCGGAAGAGCAGCTGGTCGTTTGCGGATGTGTTGGATCTGACTGTGGAGCGGCAGTGTTTCAACCCGTTGGATCGGTTTTATGGGTTGTATGCCCTGGTGCCTGGGATACAGGAGAAATACCCGGCGAATTATGATAATACGCCGGAGATTGCGATGTTGCAGACGTCGATGTTTATTCTGATTCATGAGGGGATGGATTTTGTGTTTAATCTGTTTCATTTTCATGAGGCCTCCTCGCGTGGGCTTGTTGTCGACGGGCCGCTGCCGTCGTGGGTGCCGGATTATCGGAACTCTACGGTGCGGTCGGGGTTTAAGGTCAAATCACTGGATAAGGGGCTGGAGGATTGGGAGACGAAGGAGGGGAGGATGACGAATTTGTCGCTTCTGCCGTTTAAGTTTGTGTTGCATTTCTGGGCCAGGCTGGTGGGGAGGTGTCGGGTTGTGTTTCGCTTCGCCGCTGATCTGGCGGATATTGTTGACCGTGTTGTCACGGTGAGCAGTAGCAACAACAGCAGCAGCAGCAACAACAATAGTAGTAGTGACAACAACACTGGACTAAGCTGGGGCAACGGCCTCGACTCGTCCAACTTCCGCGCCCGCTTCCTCTGGGCCTGTCTGGCGCATACCATCCTCCAACAGAATTTCACCCTAGAGGAAGTCTTCGCCGAACTCACGGACCTCCACCAAGCCTTGCGTGCAGGAGACGACATCCCCCGCAAGCCGCATACGTCCTGCATGGCCGAGCTGGTTCGCGGGCTTCGTCAGCTGGCGGGGAAAACGGTGTTCTGTCTGCCGGACTCCGGGGTCGGGGGGTTCGGGACTGGTATTGGTGCGATCCAGGATGAAGACTTGCTGATTCTGTCGGGCAAGATGATGAACCCGGTTGCGCTGCGGGAGCTGGGGACGAAAAAAATGGGAGACAGTGATAGGGTGCACTATGAGATGGTGGGGAATGTGTTTGTGGAGGGTTTGGCGGAGGATCAGAGGGAGAGTCCGACGCCGTTGTTGGGCGAGTTGAAGGATCGGGAGTTTGAGGAGTATCGGATTGAGTGATCGATAGTCGATTTTTTCCTATATTCATGATTCTGGAACAGAAGAATGCACCTGGAGGAATTCTCCGTCTATACAGAGTCGTGGTTTCTCCCCAAATCGCTTCCACTGCTCGTTGCAAATAAACTTCACAGGGGACGGCGAATCTGCGGAGAAAACATACCGGCTGGTGGCGTTTCATTAGGGCACGATGAAGAAGAAGGCCTATGTCCCCCTCATCATCTGCAGGCACCGGCGTATCAGATGATTATAGCCGGGAAGTATCAGCAAGCCACGAGCACTTAGTGTTCTTCAGGATACCTTGTCAAAGGGCAGCTGATGACCAGACCCCTGCTTCCCCCACCTTTCTATTTGCTTGATTGCTGCATGCAAGAGATAAAGAGGCGCCTAGGTTAGCGTGTTGTCCGTGCCCCTCCTTTCTTCACGTTGGATGGTAGACTGGCCGTTGATATCGCAATGGGCATCTCAGCCCGAATGACAACAGGGGCTGTTGATTGATGAGAGACTCCAGACTCAAGCCACACAGAACGCCTTCTCCGACTTTAAACCGAGAGAATATAGTCCTGGTGGATATCTATCTATATATATATCGCTGCGATCGGCTCTCTATCCTACCCCTTCTGTATATTGATCTTCACACTGCAGTTGTGTCGGATATTTGATTCACTTCCTTTGCAGATGACCCGCCTCCTGACTCTGGCGCTCTACGCGCTCACTCTAGCCCCAAGCGTCATCGCAGCACCACAGCTAGCTGCCAGGGCGTCTACCAGCCTAGACGCTTGGTTAGCCACTGAAACCACCGTTTCCCTCAACGGGATTCTAGCCAATATTGGCTCCAGTGGGAAATATGCTGCCAACGCGAAGCCCGGCATTGTGATCGCCAGTCCCAGCACAAACAATCCTGACTGTATGTGAATATCCTCTTCATCTGATCAGACTGGAGTGCTGACTGTGTTCCCCAGATTACTACACCTGGACTCGTGATGCTGCGTTGACGCTCAAAGCGCTGGTGGACCTCTTCCGCAACGGCCAACTGGACCTGCAGACCGTCATCATGCAGTTTGTCAACTCCCAGGCCCAGTTACAGACTGTGTCCAATCCCTCTGGATCTCTATCCGGTGGCGGCCTTGGGGAACCGAAGTTTTATGTTGACTACACCCCGTACACTGGGGCCTGGGGACGGCCTCAGCGCGATGGCCCAGCCTTACGGGCTACTACCTTGATCGACTTCGGGAATTGGCTGATTGTATGACCAAGCCTCAAGCCCCTGTAGAATGTCTCATACGAGAAGACTAACACTGTCCAAGGACAACGGCTACTCCAGCTACGCCACAAACAACGTCTGGCCCGTTGTCCGCAACGATCTCTCCTACGTCACGCAGTACTGGAACCAAACAGGCTTCGGTTAGTATCAAACTCCCTCCCCAAAACACTAAACATACTCTCCACTCTAGCTAACCCATGGACAGACCTCTGGGAGGAAGTCAACGGATCCTCCTTCTTCACCATCGCCGCCCAATACCGCGCCCTCATCGAAGGCAGCACCTTCGCCAAACGCGTCGGCGCCTCCTGCGCCTGGTGCGACTCCCAAGCCCCACAGCTCCTCTGCTTCCTCCAACGATTCTGGGCCGGGTCCTACATCATGGCCAATTTCGGCGGCGGCCGCTCTGGCAAGGACGCCAACACCGTTCTCGCCAGCATCCACACCTTTGACCCTGCGGCGGGATGTGACGATACCACGTTCCAGCCTTGCTCGCCCCGTGCCCTCGCAAACCACAAGGTCTACACCGACGCTTTCCGGTCGATCTACACTATCAACTCGGGCGTTGCGCAGGGCCAGGCTGTGGCTGTGGGCCGCTATCCCGAGGATTCGTACTATAATGGTAACCCGTGGTTTCTCACGACCATGGCCGCCGCGGAGCAGTTGTATGACGCGGTTTATCAGTGGCAGAAACTGGGGTCGCTGAGTGTGACGGATGTGTCGTTGGCGTTTTTTAAGGATATCTATAGCAGTGCGGCGGTGGGGACCTACGCGTCGTCGAGTGCGACGTTTACGGCCATTGTCAACGCGGTCAAGACTTATGCTGATGGGTATATGAGTGTGGCGGTAGGTTGTGCCTTTTTACCTTTTACCACAACGGTGGTTTATATTTGAGACAGGGAGATGCTTACGCACTTTCTATAGCAAGCCCACGCAATGACCAACGGCTCCATGGCCGAGCAGTTCAGCCGAGCAGACGGCACGCAGCTGTCCGCCCGCGACCTGACCTGGTCCTACGCCGCTCTCTTGACGGCCAATATGCGCCGGAACTCGGTCATGCCCGCCTCCTGGGGCGAGGCTGCAGCTAGTAGTGTCCCGTCGGTGTGCTCCGCGACATCTGCGACGGGCACATATAGTACCGCTACGAACACTGTCTGGCCCAGCACTCTGACCAGCGGGTCTGGGGGGACAACAACTACAACAACAACAACTAGCAAGGGTACATCAACAACTTCCTCCACAACCAAAACATCATCGACAACATCAGCATGCAGCACCCCCACCTCCGTCGCAGTCACCTTCAACCTCATCGCCACCACCGTGTACGGGGAAAATGTCTTCCTCGCGGGCTCAATCTCCCAGCTGGGCAGTTGGGACACGAGCAAGGCTGTCGCATTGAGTGCGGATAAGTATACCTCTAGTAATCATTTATGGTATGCAACGGTGAGTTTGCCGGCGGGGACCACGTTCCAATACAAGTATATTCGGAAGGAGAGTGATGGGTCCGTGGTGTGGGAGAGTGATCCGAATCGGTCTTATACTGTGGCTGCTGCTTGTGGGGTTGTGACTGGGACGGAGGGGGATACTTGGAGATGAGATAGCTGGGTGAATTTACCTTTGTTTGTTAGGGAGAGATAGTTGGGGAATGGGGATGGATATTGATGGATTGGAAAGAGAATGAATGAATGGAATGATAAAGGGAAGTTTCTTCTTCCCTTAGGGCTGTTCTTTATCACCTGTAGGAATTTAGGGTTCGATCAACGCAGGAGAAGTAGGTCTATATCTCAACCAGATATATGTGGTTACATTTATCCCATATCATGTAATCAGCCCCTGAGAACTATATTAACCAATAAAATATGGTTTGTATTCATTGTTGGTCTGGAGATGCTTGCAGTGACTGGAACAAAAATATTTATTCGCCGAATGCCGTGAATATCTCATCTACAATGAATTACAGTTCCCCCCTTATATAAACCTCCCTGGCTTCTTCTTCGTCTTCCTCCTCTTCTTCTTCTTCTTCCTCCTCATCTTCTCCCCTATTCTAATCATCATCCTCCTCCTCTCTCAGGAGGCTTCTACGTGGACCAATCGTGGCCATCTCCTCTCGTTTGCACCAGGCGTTTGCAGTTAGGCCTTCATCCCCGCCTAGATGAGGGAGCATTTCTTTCTCCTCTGGTCGATAAGATCGCCCGCTTTTTTCTTCTCTGCTTCTTCCGTCATCTGTTCCTAGCTCGTAAAGGTCTGAGATAGGCTCAATGAGACTGTTTCTTCTCGATCTCATCTATCTAGGCCAATTGGCGGCGGGAGAGCTCTTCTGTCGCATCTCAGAATGCGAGAAGGATCCTGTCGAGATGCCCCAGAGGATCGCGTTCAAGGCCGTCACTACTATAAAGTGACCATAAGGCTGCTCCCCAGCGAGTTACATGCATATGGGTTGTTTACGAATGCATCCTTCAGAATCCAGACCGATAGAATGTATGTCGCCAGGAGTATAATCAGGGAGTCGATCCGTGATGGAGTTCTTGAAGTTTTTGTTAGGGGCATTGCGTGCCCAGCTCCTCCAGCCGACAGTGCATTCTGTATGCATTGCCCTCCGCACTTCCCTGAATATGATCCAGGAATCATTGTCCCGGTGGAAATCAATTATGGTCTGGATGTGACTCCGTCCGTTGCTATGCCGCCAAGTGTGCTGAGCGCAATCCGATATGTTCTCCGAAGGTAAGTCAATCAGAGTTGCTCTCGCGGTGTTCCAGAAAGCACTCAATGATGGTACTGAGGTGCCTGCCGAAGGATTCGCTTTCGTTACGGCGGCCCCTCCTGTTGTCTAGGAACAGCATTTGACAACGCCGAGCTTACTTTTCCCGTGTCCTAAAAAAAGGAGCGAGCGGTTTGTCTCCTATCCCCACGCTGTTTCTACACCGTTTATTCAGGATTTTGCTAACTGTTTCTCGAGGGCGCACTCAAGGCGTACGATCGACATATCGAAACACGTTGCGTCCTCCGTCGTCGTCAGTCCTTGTTGCGCCGTGGGCGGCAGGGAAACACGACCTTTTCAACAAGAATTTAGAATTTACTCACGATCCTCGACCATATGGGCGAGCAATGGCGAGGACGCTGACGACATCCACGAAAGATTTGCGGCTGAATTGCATAGCGCGCTTGCTCCTTTTCAAGTACTTGCTAAGTGTCTTTTAGGAATTCAGCAAACCCGTCTCTCCGGTCGTGACCCTGCTGATTTGCTCCCGATTCGCTCCATCTTCCTTTGCTATTATTTCAGTCTGTTCGAGGCCAGGCAAGTGAAATGATACCTCTGGCTACCTCAACACTACTAAATACTCTGTGTTAGGATGACCGAACAGATGGATATCGATGAGTCTCCTCGTACCAGAGGACATCCAAGTGCAACCATCATTGGGCCCATCGACCCTGATGAATCATTCAATGAACCATGTGGCAGGCGGAAAGAATTGTTAAATCAACTACAGGCCACCATAAACAAAGACGTTCCACTGGCCTTCTGGGCCATACTCACCGTCTGTGATATTGAGAACTTAGAAAAGTGGGTCAATCTGCGGACGCAACGTGAATGATGACAGCATCAAGGTGGCCAAGATACAGAGCCAGCACCCCTTGACCTGTGCTTTCTCGTGCGGTTATATGAGAGGGATGGATCTGTTTTGCCTGGCCAAGTGCATTCTTGCTGAGATCGTGGCCAGTCTCGGGGCAGATTATCCTGGTGTCCCTAAATGCCCTGGCACACTCGAGGTGACCGTGAGCGAAGAGGAACAGTTCATCGTCGTCCGGTACGATCGTCACAGATCTGCTTTCGGAGAATATAGATATGGAGGCCACAAGCACTGTCTGATAACCGTGCCCACTCAGCATCACCTTTCTGTCTTGTCGCTCTCATCCGGCCACAAGCACGGTCTTCATATCAACCTTGCCATTTGCATCGTCCTCACCACCTACGCGACCTGGACGGCCCGCACGATCGCCACCACCCTCGTGCCCAAGCCACTGTCCAGACTGCAGCAGGCGTTGGCCGACATACAGAAAGAGGAGGATATCGACCAAAGCCAAGATAAGGGAACTGGGTCCGGTGGAAATCCACCCCAGACCCTGCGCGAATTCACCTCGACCTGTCCGCCCTTTTTTGGCCGAGTCATCTGTGACGAAAGGCATGCGGCCAAGACGATAGCCTCGCAGGTCCACCAGAGTATCGCCCAGCTGCACGCCGCCCACGTCTAGTTTCTGACGGCCACACCACTGATCAACCAGTCCCGGGACCTATGTGGCTATATGGCGATTCTCTTTCAGAGTATGGAGCAAATGAACTTATAAGCTCCCCGACAATTCAGTACATCAAAAGTATGGATCTACTGGCCTTTCCCATGGAGGGAACATACTATTCCAAAGCTTCTACGAAAGATTTGGGCGTTATCATCTAACTACTGCCAGTTTCTCGCTGCTTTTTGTTTAGGGTTAGGGCTAGGATGAAGATTTGGTGTGTTTTCGAACTTCACAATACCAACCAACGTTTATGGATCAAGATGGTTGCCTTACTTTACTCGGAGGTGTGATACACCATTTCTTAAGCATCTAAAGAATCACTTTGATTGGTGCCTACGGCTGTGGCCTCGATCAATCAGCAAGGAATCGCACCTTGGCACACAAGCTCTTTATTAAGAACATGACGACGGAAAGCTCATATTTCGGAACCAGCAGTCATTGGGCACGGTAGTAGCCGAGGTCCTCAGAATTCTGAGACGATTCACCAGGAGTATGACATCTTTCTGACGAAGTCAATCAATTGGATACTCTTTTATACAGATATCTATGATAACCATCTCCCGAGAGTATCTCACGGGAACATAACCTGTTGATATGCAACGTTTTAGCAGGCAACATACCCCTCAATTCAAGCTATTCATGCAACTCCTTCTCCCCTGTCCAAACGTTGCATACCAACACCATATGAGATCCAATCACAGGTGACCATGTCATCCATTTACTCAACTGATATCCACGGAAGAATCATGCCTTCCGTGCCGGCTGATCCATACCATCCCAAGTCGATCGATCAGTGGAGCGACTTCACGGCTTGCCGATGTTGGGATCTCCCTAAGGACGGCAGTCATGAACACTCCTATTAGCATGCGCGGCTTCTTGGTGATGACAACCAGTAAGTGGTTCGCGGCCTACCTGGAGACTTCGATGATCTTTAACGATACATCAGAGCGAGATATATCCTCGGCAACCGTGGGAGGCTCTACTGTATCACCAGCCCAGGCATACAGACCAGGTCGTTGTCGCCGAGGAAATGGGTGTCCAGGGGAGGTTCCAACAACACATCGGAGACGAAGTTACCGCGGCCTTCGTCGACCAGGCGATCGATCTTCAGTGGGGAGATTTTGAAGCCTCTATCGAGGCCAAGACTTACAAGCGAAAACCAGACGTGGTATACATTAAGAGCAAGACATGTATCTGACTCAATTATTGGGTCACACGCAATGTGGTCGTCTATCGAAGCGCAACCGGTATCTCTATTACACAGGAGGTGGTGAACCAATCTATTCTTACTGGGCCTTTTATCCTCATTCCCGAGCAGAAAGAGGTACATGTGCCACGTTCGTATAAATTGATGAAATTAAAAGCTAATCACAGTGCGTCCGCGCTTTCCGGTCCTGTTACCTCCGAAGACATTGATCGGTTTCCCATCGGTACAACTACTGGCCAAATGGTATCATCACTGTTTGAAGGAATCCAGGAAACCTGGAAAACAAAGACAATGTCAGCTTGGAATGTCGGCCGCATGAAGTCCCCGGATGGGAGCCGGATTATGCCATTAGCGTTGTGGTCAAATCTATACCATCTTGTCCCCGAAGGTGTACATCAGCGCATTGAAGAACTGGATACGGCCGTCAAACAAGTATATGAGATATACACAAAGACACGAGAGGCGGAATAGGAAGTTGAGAAAGGGACAGGATACGCAGAAGAGCCACAAGGAAGGCAAGAAGGACTCATCGCCAAAGGAAGCAGAGGATGACGAAATCATGATCTTTTACATTGAACCAATGGCCAAGACCCCGGGGGACTGGCCCGCAGGGAACGACGTTAAGCGATTCCACCTGTGGGTGACAGAAAGGCACGTTAACTGACACCTAAAACAAGCTCGCCACTATACGAAACTTGGAATTGGCACCTTTCGTCTCTTGTTCATGCTTTCAACAATACTGAGTTTGATCATTATCCTGGAGATCAGTGGATCAACACACACATTGCAAGACATATCCTCAATCCATCTTCGATGGAAAAATACGGATTTTTGAATCCACCTACCTTCCTGGGCCTTCGGGCTGTAAATACTCTCCGTACCCGTGATTAGAATATTCTTGTGAACTGGTCAACATCATCATCAGCCTGTGTGTGACACCGGGTCTGAACGCAAAGTTTATGAGAACTAACCTTGAGCTAGTAAACGACGATCAATTGGGAATCGAGCCCACGGACATGTAACTCGCGGCCTTGAATGACGATTGTGTTGTATACAATGATTGTCTGTCTCTCCGCGACCACCTGTTTTCTTTCTGAAGAATATGAAGTGTGCGGTCGATGTGTTGCCTGCATAGGAAAATGACACGGCAGGCAGCGAGCGACCTGCTCCAGATGATCATAGAAGGACCAAGTCCGGGTGAGAGAATGAATCCGATAGGGGTGCGCTAGTGTATGTGGTTCCTCGGGCAGCAAGTCTAGACCGGCTAATGGAAAAGCAAACTCTGAGCACAGATGAGGAGGAAGAGAAGCCGGAAACTGTCCGCAGTGCAGACAGCCTTCTTGCGGAAGCGGTTAACAATCAGTCAAGATGGTTCGAATCGCTAAACAACAACATGAATAGATTGACGCTAGCGCCTGCACTTCGCAGCTCATCTCCGGGGACAGGAAGAGTAGGAGCTGGGAATATGGGGACAGATCGTCCACCACGCACTTGCTTTAAATGTGGCCAGCCAGGTCATATTGCAACAGTATGCCCGAATGCACCCCTACCCGTGGAGGAACAACAGAGATTAAGGCAGAGGTTCCAGCCACAACAGCACCCAAATCTACCAGTGTGTCTCGCAACTCAATAGGCTCCGTTCAAAACCTGGCCCAACAATATCATATCTCATCAGTTGAGAAGGCCTTTACAGGTCCGGAATTCTGGAGTGATATGAATCTATCAAATATCGATGACCACGCGAAACATTGTGGCCGATGTCGCGAATGGTCATGTCAGATGCATGCACCGCCATCAGGTGCTGATGATCAGCGATCTTCTGCCGCTCCCTTTTCCCTTCTCCGGTGTTTTTCCTGTTCAACGACGAACTCACCCAGGCGCAGCTGGTAGGGTCCACCTGGGAAACATGTGTGCATAACCTTCGATCGAACCCCATCATGTTCGAGGGCACCTAGGTCCTCAATGCCTCCGACAGACCCATGGGTAGTGGGTCTGTACAACCCCCCTCCACAATCTCCCAAGAATCTCCTTACGCAAGAATCAACATGCCTCCCATCATTACGACCTCGAAAAAGATCTGTCAGGAACACCTTCCTCATCTCATCAAAACAACTTCGCACACTGTCAGCCAGATATATGCTTATTCGCGAGAGCCTGGTGTCGTCTGCATGCATGAAGTCACGGACATGGCCCGATTCGTCGAGGAACTCAAGGTTCCATGGGTACGGGAGCATGTGCTATCTTATAACCTTGTAGAAGCAGATCTCAGGGTCATAATTGTTAACTTGATACATACTGGATCACAGGACCAAGATTAATACTAACAAACAACGCCTAGTAGGCAAAATTGCACGATACATGAAGGACTTGAACTTAACCTATGGGTTCATATCACAAGTAATGTATTGCTTCCTAGCACAAATTGGGTCATTCTCAGAGATATCCTATTAACTAGGACGTTTTTTTTTTGTGATTGATGAGTTCCCCCTCAGCGAATCCACAATCTAGGCAGATAATCAGTTTCCCAGCTTTGCAGCCTTCCTCTCCAATCCTGTGGGTGAAATAGCGTCGAGCATCACTTGATGTAGGGCATTCTTGTGCTTGGTGGCTTCTTACGCCCATTTTTATCAAATAAACGGGCATCTCCGCAATACTAATGAGGTGGAGCGGTTCCTTAACCTTACATGCGAGAATTGTCATATCTCTGAGGATGACCCAATGTGTGCTAGGAAGCAACACATTGGCAATACATTGCTTGTGATAAAACACGCAGGATCCTTTGCAAGACTTGCTATGACTGCTATTGCAGACATGAAAAGTATCGGAGCCCAGGATTATCGAGCTTGCACGCCCCAGTCAGTGACATCTTGGGTGGGATCTTCGAGACTTACGTTCGGGATTACAACCAAAGTGCTTTGGTTGAGCATCATACGCAGCATATCACGCTTCACCCCCTCTCCGGTGACGACCCGCTCGAATATGAAGCGTCCCCCATAGAATTCACAGAATGATCATACGTTGCTCGACCTGTCTTTTGGAATCTGATGACGCTTGAGGTGGTTATGGGTGATTTTCTTCCTGCGATCATCACAACTCTAGGCTCAAGCTGGTGCAAGTGGTTGCGGATCACGCTGATGATATTCGACTCTTCCCTCGCCGAGTATGCTTCCTATTTTTCTCCTTCTTCGGTGATTTCTTTAGTCTAATCTTCTTAGGGTGACCTCTACTATCAGAAATTTCCAAACTTTCCAGAATATCAGCTGATGAATCGGTTAACTTCGGTAAAAACCAAAGCAGAAGCTTCTCAAATTTTGACTACTCTGTCAGCAGTTGTAGGGGTTTGGCAGGTAGAGGTAACCTCACTATACTAAAGTTATCGTTGAATTTGTCTGAACAATACCACATTCATAACCATAGATATAACCCCATTGAGACAAAACCCAGCAAAACATGGGCTCTTTTTCCTTGGTTTTGTCATAAACCTAATTCCACCCCCTAATCACCTGGTGAGGAAACTTATACCCTAATCGAAACCCGCAGCTAATGCAATCCTCCGCTCTAGTGCGATCTTACCTCCCAACTTAGGTGCATTAGCAGTCATCGCGCATTGGTTTAAAACCTAGTACTAGGTTTACTATCCAATTGACCCCCGGCTAGTATTTCCATCTTGCCAAGGGAGTTCGAGAGTGGCGGGGGCTGAAATATGATAGTATTATATATGATTTATTACTTAAAGGCGATAGACGCCTCCAGAGTGGGTTGTTATTTACCTACCGATGTATAAACAATTATACTTCTTCCACCCATAATGGCACCCCCAAACCGCCAAATGAACCTACTAGAACAGGCCCGCCAGTCGGCCACCTTCGACTCCAACATCCTCACCAACCTCCTCTACGATGGGTATATATCCATTCCCCATCTTACCTAAATACCCCAACCCTAACCCATTGATGATGCTATATTTCCAGCCCAGAAACTGTCTCCTCCCGACGCGCCGCCTTCCAGCGCGTCGAACACGCCCTCTCCCTGACCGACACCATGACCCTCCCAACCATCTACCACGGCCTCACGCGCGAACAACACTACCTCGAGGGCGTGCGGCGAGCCCGCGCCACCGTCCACGACATGCTCACCCACCAACACCGTCACTTCCAATCCCTCACCGAGCGCTACCACCTCGCCAACGCCTCCCCCTTCGGGATGAACTTCCTGATGTTCTGCAGGACGATCGAGTTACAGGGGACCCCTGCGCAGAAAGCGCACTGGTTACCACTCATCGATACCATGGAGATTAACGGGGCGTATGCGCAGACCGAGCTGGGACATGGGACGTTTGTGCGCGGGATTGCGACAACGGCGACGTTTGATGCGGTCCGGGATGAGTTTGTGCTGGATTCCGGGGGAGGAAGTGATGAGACGGGGTGAAGTATTGGCCGGGGGGGTTGGGGGTGAGTTGTTCGCATGCGGTTGTGGCGGCGAAGTTGGTGACGAGGGGAGTGCAGAGGGGGGTCCATTGGTTTGTGGTGCAGATCCGATCGTTACAGGAGGAGGATAGGGGAAGGCCGATGCCGGGGGTGGAGCTGGGGGATCTGGGGATGAAGATGGCGTATAACGCGACGTGTAATGGGTATGGGCGGTTCTCGGGGGTGCGAGTGCCGCGCGGGAGTCTGTTGGCGGCGCATGCGGAGGTGGATGGCGATGGGATGTATCGAGTGGTTGATTCTGGGGGAGAGAATCTGGCGAAGAAACTGTATGCGACGATGCTAGATATGCGGTGTATAATAGTACGGGGTGCGGGGATGGGGCTGGCGCAGACGGTGACGGTGGCGACGCGGTATTCGGTGGTGAGGGAGCAGGGGAGGCCGATGTTTGCAGCAGAAGATAGTGCGGAGGTGTCGCTGGTGGCGTATAAGTCGCAGCAGTATAGGCTGGGGATGCTGATTGCGCAGGCGTATGCGGTGGTGTTTGCGTCGAAAGCGTTCGACGCGGAGTATCGGCAGTTCGAGGCAGAGCGGGCGGTGGGGGATTATGCGCGGCTGGGGTTCATTCATGGGCTGAGCACGGGGTTGAAGGCGTGGGCGACGACGGTAGCCAGTGCTGGCGCAGAGGAGGCGAGGAAGATGTGCGGTGGCCATGGGTATCTGGCGATTTCGGGGCTGCCGGACATGGTGGCCACGGTGGCGGCGACGGCGACGTTTGAAGGGGATAATTATGTCATGTGGCAGCAGCTGGTGCGGTATCTGTTCAAGCAGATCAAAACACAGCCGGTGGATGCGGATATCGCAGAGTATATGGGTGGGCTGACAGCGTATCTCGAAAAAGACGGGGGCAGATGGAGCCTCGAAGGAGGAGTGTGTGAACTGGCGACGCTGCAGTCGATCTTTCGGCATCGGTCGATGCGTCTGCTTGCGCTTGCGTTTGAGGTCTTGTCGAAGGAATCGGAGACTTCGTCCCCGGGTGAGGCGTGGAATAAGCACATGATGTCGGTGTTGTCGGCGGGACACGCGTTCGTGGAATACTACGTGTTGAGGACGTTTGCCGAATATGTGGACGGCGTACGGGATACAGACTCCAACCTCGCGGCCACTCTGAGACGATTGTGTAGGCTGTTTGCCTTGACGACGGTGGTCAGTCCGGTGTCGACCTTCTACGCCGTGTCCTTCACGGAAGATGGCACGTTGAACGTCGCTCATCTGACCCAGATGCGAGAAACGATAAACGAGCTGCTGCTGCAGCTGTTGCCGGACCTTGTCGCTTTGACCGATGCGTGGGACTTTACCGATGCGAGTTTGAGCAGTGCTCTGGGCTGCAAGGATGGGAATGTGTATGAACGACTCATGGTCTGGACGAAACAACTGCCGGTCAACAATGGCAGTCTGGTTGCAGAGGCCTGGGGAGGAGATGAGGGGGTGGGAGGGTTTTTGAGACGAAATAATAATATTCGACAGTCCAAGGTATAGGTCAACTTGGCCTGCAAATAGTCATTTTAATCCTCATGTTCCGTTGAATGAATAAACTAAAAGGAAAGAAGAAGATGCAGTTATGTCATAACGTGATTCAATCCAATCCAACCCACTTCACCTCGATAATATCTTCCTCACTTCTCCGTACTCCCCTCCAAGCTACTACTCCTACTACTACTAGTAGTAATGCCCCTCAGCCTCACTCTCCCAGCAGCATCATGATCCGCATCCCAACTCTCCACCTGCGCATTCGGAACCTTCACCAACTGATGCGCCGTGGCGCCTCCCTCCAGCTTCAGAATCGCATGCCGATACTGATACCCCCCATATTTCGGAAGAACCCTGATCCAAATGACGTAGTAGATCGCACACGCGGCGACACTAGATATATTCTGTCAGTCAAAAACAACAACAACAAGAAGAAGAAGAAGAAGAAACACAG
The DNA here is from genome assembly GCA_015844325.1 of Aspergillus nanangensis. NCBI lineage: Eukaryota > Fungi > Ascomycota > Eurotiomycetes > Eurotiales > Aspergillaceae > Aspergillus > Aspergillus nanangensis. Next base: position 46,400 of record VCAU01000154.1, on the reverse strand, counting down.
ATACATACATCCCAAGCCCCACGACGCAATACGTCGCATACCAAAAACTCACATTCCCTCCCGTAGCTCCCGTAGTAGGCGGATACCACGGCGCAACCAGCATGTACAGATTCGACAAGAGGGAGAAGAACACGGCGATGTCCCAGGCGCGGTATTCAGACGGCGGGAGATCGAGCTTGTGGCGTCGGTGACGGGTCACGAGAAGGCCGGTTGTGGTGAGGAAGATGAAGAAACTGGTTGGGTACATGCCGAGGTCGACCACTGTTTGCAGTGGGTTAGTTGTGGCTGAGTGGGAGCATATGTACCAGGTAGTAGGTAGATAGGGGAAGGACAAGGAGAGGAAGCAAACGAACCGAAGCTGAACGCATCACCGGCAGGCGGAGCAAGGATCATCAGAACGGTCATTGCCCATTTGACGAAGTAGGGTCCGAGGGGGGTGCCGAAGGGTTGGGTCGAGGTCCAGAAGGAGGTAAATGGGAGGACGCCTTGTCTGGGGGGGAGTTAGTGGATGTGTCTGCATACATATGGAACCTCCCAAAGGGGAGAAGAAGACGGAGAAGAAGAGAAGAAGAGAAGAAGAGAAGAAGAAGAGAAGAAGAAGAAGAAGAAGAAGAAGAAGAAGAAGAAGAAGAGAAGATACCTCCCACATTCCCTCAACATGCGCGACTGGCCCACCAACACATTCAACAGATTCCCAAACGCACTAAGACAGATAAGAAAGTTCAATGCACGCGCAGCACCACCCGTCCCAAAGACCTTTTCAAAGAAGATCCCTGCGGCAACGACATCAGACTCGATGATTTCCTCCTTGGTAGCGGCGCTAAAATAGGCGATGTTTGCCAGGACGTACAGAACAGCTGTGAGAAGCAGGCCGAGTGGTGCACTCCATCGTAATGTTTTGACGGGGTTCTAAAAGTCGAAGCACTTCAGTATTGGTAAGTATTAAAGTAAAGGGTATCGTTTTATGGTGTATAGGATATTGTGAGAGAGGCAATAAGTCATACCCGAACTTCATTCACGACGTACATAGCGTTCTCGAATCCCATGTACGAGAACATCACCTTGACAAACCCATTGGTGGCCCCGTAGACGGTGGCGGACGAGGTGCCGGCAAACGCATCGCGGAAGTTGGCGGTGGGATCAGGCACCGAGGTATGGCCGCCGAGGACGACGAGGCCGGTGATCCCGATGCTGTTGATTAGGTCTGTGTTAGTGTATCGTGATGGAAGGAAGACATGCATCAACGTACAAAGCTAAGGTGATTAGTTTGAGCGCTGAAATGGCGTTGCATAGTCGGAGTGACCACTTGGTGTCAAACACCAGAACTAGAATGGATGAATAGATGAGTATATGCATATATGCCCCCCAGGTAGGTGACATAGAGAGATACTCACACAAAACCGCAACGGTATACGCCGCAATCGCCACCCCCTTGAGCATCCAATCCGACGCCTCAGCAGCCGCGAGCTTAAAAAGATATTGCGCCAACACTGCAAAGAGACGTAGATAACAAACGGTTAACAAACAGCTGAAAAACAACAACAGCACAAGAAACCAGCCGGAAAAGAAACATACCAATAGCATTACTACTACTAAACGAAAACACCACCGACTGCACCGCAAACACCGTCGGAAAGAAATATTTCGGCCTCGGATACGACTGCTCCAGATACACGACCTCGGCACCAGACCGACTGGGGAAATACGACGCAAACTCCAGATACACGGCGAGCGTGCTGGCGGTCATGACATACCCGATGACCCAGTAGAAGAGGCTGAGGCCGACGGAGCCGGCGCCTTTGACCACCGTCGATGCTATTGCATTTCCCAAAATACAAGGTTAGAAGTGTAGAAGGGGATTGTTTTTTTTTTGTTTTTGTTTCTTGTTTGTCGGGAACTGGAACCATCTTGTATATTCTGGTTCTCGTTCAACAGTCACTTACGTGTAGAAAACACACCCGTCCCGATCATCTTCCCTAAATTCAAGAATATCACCGTTGAGAACCCCACAGAGTACCCTAGCGGAGAGTTGACCTCGACAGGGGCACCCGTGACCTCCTGGTAGGTGAGTTTGGAAGAGTTGGCGCCCCCTTCCGCGGTATACTGGAGGGAGCCATCGTGGAGGATGCTGGAATTGCCCTCTTCCCCAGCTGGTGATGGGGACTGGGGATCTGCAGTGTGGGCTTTGGATAGGAAGAATCGCTGGAAACTCATTTCGACAAGCGAGGGTTTCAAGTCGAGGGTTCGGGGGGGAGGGGGGAGGTAGAAAATAATAAAAGGGGGGGATGATTCGAGAATAAAAGAGAACCGAATGATGGCCTGTGACACAAAGGACATATTTGTATGCGCCATGTACAGGTCGGATGGTATGGTGTGATATGGTATGTAGATCGGGGATATGGCGCATTAGAGGGACATGTTGTGCGGGCCAAGTCTTGCCAACGCTGGGCTGATACTACCTCCCCCCCCGATGTTTAGGGGGGGTTGTAGAATGATTGAGAGGGGATGGTGAATGCATCGCGATTTTTCACGGTGCACAAACGGCGCGGGAATGCGCCGAGATGATGAAGAGAGAATGTAGACCAGTCATCCGAAGCAGACGAATTCCACGGAAATAAAACTATATACATAGCAGTCGTAGATTACGCTGTTGGATGTTTGTTCTTTGTTTCCAATCAACCCCAGCAGGCATGGCGATAATGCGAGCATGGCAGGGATGATGAGAGCATCCGACGGATCTTTTTCGTCATCGACTAACAGCCTATAGAGAGTTTGGGAACCACTTCTCGAGCTGCGACGTTACTTTAGTGCGCCTGGGGCGGAAGTTTATCACGGTCAAAAAAAAAAAAGGAGAGAGAAAAGATTGATTTGCATTTCATTTGGTTCGGACATACTGGTGGTTAGAAGGATAGAAAAAAGGGGGTAACCAACCACAGGAATAACTGTGAAGAAGCCTCAAAAAAGAAACATTAAAAAACCCACCCTCAGATCTGACACTCTTCGCCTGTAGGATTAGACATCTCCACCAAGGTTACCTACCATACCATACCCCCTATCGACTGATCGATTTCAACGCCACGCAACCTCCGCAAGATCATCCGGAACTTTCCACCCATGCATCTGACACACCCTGCTATAGTCTGCCACAGCATTTTGCATGTCATAATCCTTCTTTTGGCCCGAGGCAAGTCGCGCAGGGCAAGGCTCCATATTGCTCAATGCCATCCGGACCTGGAGGAAGACGCTTTCCATCGACGAAGCCGCAGACCACCCCGTGCTCGTGAGCAGTTCCATACACATCGAGCCGCCGGCAGTAACGTGCCCCCCGCCGCCGTCTTTGAATTGGAGAAGACGGGGACGGATGATTCGCACAAACGGGGGGGAGATCGGAAACTGTGGTGGGAAGCAAATCTCGGTCACGATGCTGGTCAGCTTGGCCTTTTTGAGGTCCTGCGCGAGCGGTAGCGTACGGTCGAAGCTGTGCAGCTCGACGATCCATTGGTAGACGTTGTCCACTAGGGCAGGGTCGATATACCAGCCAAGTTGGTGTTGGGGCTCGGTTCGCTGTACCCGTAGTGTCTGCTGGAGATGGCGGTGGAGAGATTTTGTTGCGATCAGTGAGGCGTACCTGGGCGACTTCATCAATGGTAAAGAAGAGGCCTTGAGTGTGCCCGGCCGGAAGTCAGTTTTCGAAGATTCGAGTCGAAACGGCGTTTGGTCATCGCCGGAAGGGATGGACTCGACAAAATTTCGATCTTCGGCAAGAGTTGCCACGCTCTCCGCGCCATCTCCGTCTTCAACTAGCAGGTCCAAAGCCAAGGAAGCCGGTGATTTCGTTTGGCGACTGCTAATGGCTGAGATTGGTATCCGAATCTGAGTTCCCTTCACCCCAAAGGCCTTGTATGAGGGATCCTGTTGGTAAACCTCGGAGGGCTATGCACTGGGCGCGCTCACCTCGGCGCTTTTACTGCTAACGAATAAATATCGAGGCTGGATCCAGTCCAGCTGGCTTATCACATAGCACGCGCTACACTGGCACACAAATTGCTTCGGACAGTTGACAACCTCATTCAATGACACGGCCGACACGATATTTAGCACGCTACGAGGCCAATGCCCGTATGATCGTGAGGGGGGTTGGGAGTACTCTCCTGAGTACCCCATTGATGTAGTGAAATGACGTGCCATATAGACCCCATTTCCATGCGAACGACCATGGGCCATCGTGTTAAAATGAAGTCCCTCACGTAATATGCTGTGCCAGTTGGCCAATGCGCTGCCATGCCACGTAAAGATCGTAGGATACTTCGAATTCCCTCCCTTCGAGGAGATCGATTTGACAGCTTGAACGAAACGGGCCTCTTTATCTGGGGCCCCCTGGACGAGGCGAAACTGCATGTAGCCTTCCATTCCGGACACCATGGTCTGAGGGTCCCCATTGTACATGATACACGACCGGTTCGATGCAACTATCCAACGGAGGAGGTCCAGGGCGGCGGGGGACAATCGATGCCGCCACGATGAAAGAAGATGCCGAATACTGCCTTGTTGGCCGTCGGTGATGTAATTCTTCATGGCATGGACGTCAGGGATCGTGTCTAAAAGCTTCGCTATTACAAAACACTTGTCTTTGTCCGGTAGTTTATCGAAGTCCATACTGTATATTCCAAATATAACATCGCCTGGTTCAGGTCGAAGATTTTCAGATTCGGTTAAACCGCTTGTGCCGTTCACGTTTCTTAGTACGGGAGTAGACAAGGTTATGCGTGGGAACGCGTCAGCATCTTGCACCTGGCAGTGCCATTCAGTAGAGAGCTTGTCCGAAAATATAATCCAATCACCTGTGACGATATTTTTATTGGCGGGTGATTTCGCCACGACAAGAGTTCCTTCGGTTGGGTCCAAATTTCCGGAGTAGCTCAACCCATAGGTCTTTGAAAGCCATAGACCGGGTACTTTGAGGCCAATACCATTTGGAAAATCTGTAAGCTGTTGATAAACTGCTCGGCGATAAGTGAAGCTGGCCAACAAATCAACCACGTATGGCTGCGAGAGTAGCTCCCATTCGATGCTAGGCCCCATTCCCAAGCTCATGTACTGGTAGAGACATAGGCTGTCTGAGCAAACAAAGGGCTTGATGGCCTGAAATCCAGGATCCATCTGACGGTAGCAGTTGAGGCAGAATTCGGCGCATCGAAAAAATCGACGCATGACAAATTGCATCGCGACCAAAGGAAAAACCAACGGGTCAAGGGGCTTCTTGTCCAGGAAGTGGTCAGCCGTTACGAGTCCCGGAGCAGAGATGTTCGAATTGTCCGAGGCCGAGGGTTTACCGGACTTCTGTAAGCACGACTTTCGAAGTTTGCCTTGATTGTCGTAGATATAGTGTTCTGCTTCTGTCCACGACAATCCAAGATCACACCGATACTTCAGTAACTGGAGGAAATGGTCACTTAGCAGCCTATTGAGGGAAACGCTGCTCAGGAAAGAGCGGTATCCTGGCCCTGGTCGTTTCTCTCGAGCCTGCACCGGTTCCTTTTCTCCTCCGTTCGTATCCATGAATTGGTCAAGAGCACATTGTAGCGTGGGCTTGTAGGAGTCACAGATCCCAACGTGCAGTTGCACCACAGGAGATATTGCAGTTTCCTGCTGGTGCAGAATGTCTTCCGTCTGCATGTACATGCGTGGATAGCGAATCAACAATACCAAATATTCCGAAGCTTTGATATCCCAAGCGATCAGGGTATCCTCGGAAAGCCCCAATTTTCGTATGCGGCAGGAAATCGCGATAATGACAGCTCCTGTCACACTGCCCAAAAATCCAACTTTATATCCCGCGGCTTTGACAGTGCTGAGATCGGAGCGTAGTTCCCGTTTTACTATGGACGCATCCCTGGAGATTTCTTCCTGGTCACTATCGGGCCCCCAAGACATATCGTCGTTGTCATAACCATCGTCGCTTTGTTCAGCATCCACCTGGGGAGAGCCGAGTCCTAGGATTGAGTTATCGAAGAAATTGCTTATGTTGGTGAGGAATTGTGAGACGGTCCATCGTGTGGGAGAAGGTTGATGGGCGCTGAGAACATCGGACGCAGATTCCATGATGTCGTCACTGAGGGCGAATGAGAAGAACTGGTGATCCTTGGGATATGCCGAGACATCTAATCCGAGGGTGTTAGTTGGATGGTTGGATGGAAGTTTGAAGGTCTACCCACCTATGACTGTCACTTGAACTGCAAAGCTTTGTGGGCTGAAGGGTATGGTGTAGATGAAAGAAAAGGATTCGTGGTCTCCCCCGGCGTGGATTTCACTTAAACGAGGGAAAGTTCCAGGTATCGAGGCTGTAGCAAGGTCTTCACAGAAGTCCTGACGAGGCATTTCTGAAGAAAATATGTCTTAATGTCTGAGTGGTCGTGATGCAGTGGATGCAGTTGATGTAATACGGATGTATTTGACCAGGTGATAGAAATATAGAGGTTGAAGGAATTGAAAGGGAACAAAGGAGAAAGTAAGAAAGAGGAAGGAAGATAAGGACAGAAGAACAAGAGAAGAAGAAGAAAAGTGAATGTTGAATAGTGAATGGTGAATGAAAGGTACCCAGGACCTGAAACAATGCCTGTTGCCGTTAGGTTACTCAGGTATCTGCTACCTCCAGCGATTGCTTGAACTCATGTCCGGCGAAGAATTCCATCCCGGTAATAACACTCGAACTATCATGACTCCTGCATACTGATAGTCTTTCAATGACATGACCTTTCCAACCTTGCGGATATTTCCCCCATCGCCGAGAACTGATAAAACTGGGAATCCGGGATGACAGATCGCGAATAGAACTGAGACCCGATATTTCTTGTAGAATATGAGTGGCCAGGAACTCAGGGTCGGGAATTAGACTTAATCCATCAGGAACTCTTTCTATTCAATCTGATCCTCTCCAGGGTGACGCCACTCTCGATGAAAACAAAACGTCATCGCTGGGATACCTCGGAATGCCGTACTATAGGTAGTATATATCCCAATCTAAACCTTTGTAAATGCATCATCAAAGTACCATACAGGGTCTCCATCGATACTCATTTCACACTCGGTATACCCATTCCCCATGAACTGATACCGGTTGCCGCTACGATACTGCAGTTCAAAGTCCTCCCAACGAACATTCTTCATCAACTCGAAGAAATGCAGTCGACTTCCGGGATAAATGGCCGTAACAGGGCCTTCTTTTTTGCCGTTTTTAAACCACGATCGACACACTAGATGATTGTCAACATAGACACGAGACATATTGCCGGGGGGTTATTGACCAGAAGACCAGACCAGACGCTTCATCAGCTCATGTGTATGGTTATACAAGTCCTTGATTGCTCCCCTTTTCGGCTCAAACGACTTGATATTCTCCGTTTGCACCTTCTCAATGACCTGGAAGGCATATCGGGTCATCCACTCCATGATCGGTAGAATCGAGCTGTGGCTGGCGGGTCCATTGGGGCCCATAAACACTATACGAGATGTTGTTAGAACTGGATATATATATATACCCCCAATCAACACACGGGATAGACCAACTGAACATATTGGGAAAGTTCTCCGCCATGATGGCCAGATATCCCACAGGAAACTCGCCAAACTGGTCATGGATCTCCGCTCCATTGCGCCCCAGCACTTTAAAGTGCGGCGTAAACGAGGTATCAAACCCAGTGGCGCAGATCACGACGTCGACATTGTGTTCGACCCCCGACTCATCGATAATGCCCGTCTCAGTGAGCTCCACCGCCGACTCGTGGACGACATCCACATTCGCCTCCGTCAGGGACTGCAGATACCCAGACCCGGGGGTCATACGTCGACACCCCAGCGCGAAATCCGGAATCATCTTCTCTGCCAGCCGGGCATCATGGCCCATCTGCTCCTCCATAATCCCGGCGATCAGATCGCGGGAGTTTCTCTGGTCCCGGCCCAGGCTATGCATCAATGTGAAGCGCTTGTTGAGCTCCCCCTCCACGTCGCGACAGTACTGGACGTGAGACGCGGGGTCCTCGTTGAAGGTTTTGATCTGCTCCTCCGAGTACGCGAAGTTGGTCCCCCCCGGCCCGGCATGCTTCGCCCCAAACCCCGTGGTGATCCACACAGGTGAGCGCAGAAACGCAGTCACCCGCTTCACCTTCGGCTGGATGGACGGGATAATCTGCACCGCAGACGAGCCGCCGCCAATCACCGCGACTGTCTTCCCCGTCAGGTCGTAGGACCCGTCCCACGTGGCGCTGTGCATCAACTTCCCCCGGAACTTCTCCAACCCGGGGATATCCGGATACTTCCACGAGTTCAACACGCCCGACGCACTGACCAGAATATCGCAGGAATCCGCAAACGCGCCGTCCGGCCCGTGCAGCTGCAGCATCCATTTCCCCTGGTCTTCATCCCAGGCTGCCGATTGCACCGCCGTCTGGAATTGGATGTAGCGGGCGAGGTCGTAGCGGTCGGACACGTCTTTGAAGTATTGCCAGATCTCCGGGGCCGACGAGTAGTAGTGCGACCAGTTGGGGTTGCGGGCCCAGGTGAACTGGTAGCTGTGGCTGGGGATGTCGCAGGTGCAGCCTGGGTAGCGATTTTCGAGCCATGTGCCGCCGACGTCGGTGTTCTTTTCGTAGATCTGCAGCTCGACGTTCTGGAGGAGGCGCTCGGCTTTGTAGGCGAGCTGGAGGCCGGTGGCTCCGGCGCCGACGCAGATGATCCGGAGACGGCGTTTAGTGTACAGTGGCTGCTCGGTGATGCGGTAGCCGTCGAAGTCCTGGTTGTACCAGCTGTTCTCGTGGGTGAAATCGGGGCCTGGGACGGCGTTAGGGTCCGGCGTGGCCGATATGGTCATGATCTGGGAGGGGGACATGGTTTCTTCTTTTGTATGTATCTACAATGGAGAGAGTGTGTCAGCTTCGTCGACTGAACAGCCGTCAGATCCCTTAGGGCCAGCAGGAGGCTTGCTAGGTGCATTTATCCGATATCCGATACTGGCAAGATATGCCTGTCAGTCATGATAAGCAACTAGACGCGGGGTATTCGTCATTTTCCCCGCATCTTTCTCTGCCATCTTAGGGATAGCATTAGGGGGGGTAGTAGACCTCGGCTTGGGTATACGGAGTTACCGGCTGTTTCTAGATAATGATAGTTTACTTTGGTTCATAGTAGGCTCAGGAGTTGCAGGCCGCTGAAATGAGCCAGGTTATTGGTAGCAGAACACATGAAAACACAGAATCAATCGAATACCAGACTAGATAATAATAGACATATTACAAAGCCGCATGCAAGATCTCCAATACCTGCGCCGCCTCAACCAATGGAACTGGGTTCGTCGCCGCCCAAAAATCATCCAACGCCCGTTTCGACAACGCAGGCAAGACGTCCTCTTTGACTCCAACCTCTGTCAGAGACCGCGGAAGCCCCAGCACCCGTATGATCACATCGAGGAGCTCCCCAAGCACATCCGATCCTCTCTTCTTCCCTGCCTTCTCCAACGTCTCCGCCACCATATCTTCAGCCCACAGAATATCCACAACCCTCTCCTGTTTCTCTCGGATACGCGAGCCCTCCCCCCCATAATCCCAATTATACCGCATAACCGCCGGACACAGCACACAACTTGTCACCCCATGGGCCACCCCCAGCGGCCCCAGTTGATGGCCGATAGCATGGCTGCCCCCCATGGGGACTCCGGAGCGGATATTGTCCATCGCCAACATGACGCCCATTTGGCAGTGGTGGCGGGCGACCACATCCGTCGGGTCCTGTTTCGTTTTCAGCAGACCGGGGACAAGCAGCCGGAGACCGGCGGAGGCCTTGTCGTCCGACTCCGGGGTGCTGGCTAGCGAGCAGAGCGCCTCGATGCAGTGGTCGACGCTGCGGATCCCCGTGCTGAGCCAGTGGTACTCGGGCGTGTGGAGGGAGAGCTGGGGGGAGAGAATGACGAGGCGCGCTCCCATTCCGGAATGCAGGAAGGCTTGCTTGTGCTGCGTGCGGGGGTCGGTGCCGCCTGCCAGGCTGAAGTACTATATTTAGTTACCAGGTTAGTAGATGTTTGTATAGTACTAGTTAGAGAGAAACGTACCTCTCCCCCAGACAGAGTCGTGGGAATTGTAATCAGCGGGATAGTGGGTTCATGCACCGTCTTCGGTGGATTCGTGCTCTCGACTGAATACCGGGCCAACTCATCCAGGGTTTGGATGTTGTTTGCCATCGCCTGATAGTTTTGTCAGCCCACCAAGATCATATGCATATACCTACAGACCCCGGGAGAAGACATACAAGAACCACGATCTTAGCACAGTCGGTAATACTTCCAGCGCCGAGCGTCACGACACAGTCCGCATTCAGGGTCTGCGCTTCCATCGTCGCCTGCAGGATCTCCGACCACGGGGTGTGCGGCGTGATGCCCTTTCGCACCCCGGCTACGCGCTCTGGCCCGATGGCCGAGACGAGCTGGTCGAGTTCGTCCGTGTTTCGGGACAGGCTTCCAGAGGCAATGATATATACCCTGGAGGAGTGAAACGTATCCTTGACATGTCTCGCGCAGGATTCTGTAAAGGGGGCGCCGTATGCCACCGAGGGAGATGGTAGGGTTAGAGCATCAGTTGGAATCCCAGCCAGATGGCTGGCGGGGGCACTGGTAAAGGCAGCCCGATACACTTCTTTGGTCTCATCAGCCATGTTCTTCTGGAGGGTTTTGTTTTCTTTCTGTCTTTCTGGGTATTTTGTAAGGGACGATCGCATGCGGGGGACTGAGGATCCTGCATGACGTGTTTTCTCTTAGGGCCGCGGATAAGATTTCCTGGCATTTCCGATGGATCTACCAGTAGTCAGTGACTCTTTTATATCTATTATCTGGGTAGATATACAGTTACAACAAGACTGTTGGTCGTATGGTGTGGCTTGGTATAGGAAGAGATACAGACTCTGTCTTTCTTGACCTGCGTATATTCACTTATATATATTGATGGATACCACTACCCAATCATCCATAACCAGTAAATTCAATTACAATTCCCATGCAGCCTACGATTGCTGTAAAAGCCAACCCAGCCCCTGAACCGAGTCCCTAAAATGCTGTTTACTAAACTCCGCCTGGGGCCACCACGACCAGAACCCATGCGGAAGTCCCGGATAAAGATCCAGTCTGGTTTTCACCCCCGACTCCTCCCGCAAGACCTGCTCGTAAAGAAGCCCATCGTCTCGCAGGGGATCCGATCCACACACCTGGAGATATGTCGGTGGTAAACCCCGGTGGCCCGAGGGGAAATTCAACGGCGACATCAGGGGCGAATGAGGGTCGTCCTCGTATAACTCTATACCACAACGATGATCGGTTAGTCGGTGCAAGACTACGAAAGGGGAAGAAGAAGACAGGCAGGTAAGTAACATACTCCGAAACAACCCCATCGACGCATCGTTCAGAATCAACGCATTAGCGTTGTCCACGCGACTAGAATACAGCGGTTTGTACTTTTCAGCCACCGCCTCAGGAGACACCAGCGAGGGAATCGATAGGTAGATCCCCGTTAACGGCGGCTGGGCCTGCTCGTCGCGGTACAAATGTGAAATCGCAGCGGCCATACTTGCCCCGGCAGATACACCAGCGACGATAAACCCACTGCGAGGATCACCGCCGATGGTGGCTGCGTGTGCCGCCGTCTATTTTCACTTCGGTTAATCACACTAGTTTTACATCACCAACTGCTGAAGAGAAACAAATCTTACCCATTTCACAGCATCATGGCTATCATACACAGCAGTCGGGAACTTATGTTCCGGCGCCAGACGATATTCCACATTGACGCTGACGCCCGAGTACCGCTGGCACCACTGGCGACACAGGAGGGCTTCATTGTCCAGGCCGCCCAGGACCCAACCGCCGCCGTGGAGCATGACGATGATTGGGCCGGTGTCTTGCTGGTTTGTGGTTCTGTACACCCGGACTGTGATGTGGGCGCCGTCGCGGGTGGGCACCAGGTGGTCTTCTTCGGTAATTAGAGCATCGTCAGAGCTGCCGTGGACATCGGTTAGCTCTTTCTTGCGCTTGGCTAGTAACTCTCGTAGAGCGTAGATGTCTGTCGTTGCATCGAGGTTGCCCTTGGGGGGCTCGCTCTGTAGGATCTATCGTTCGTCGTTGCGGTCAGATGGTTCGTTCAGAGAAGTATTATGGTGGAACTGACTTTACGGAGCTCGGGATTGACATATGTATGATCTTTGATTAAATCTGCCATGGCGTTTGTACAGTGTAATGGGGATTGTGGCTCGAGGCAGATCGACTGAATCCACTGGGTTTAAGTATCCTGGTTGCTTCGGCTATCAGGAATGTCTGCCTCGGTCGAGTTGTTATTGGTTGCTCTATCGGATAGCTCACATACTATCCAGCTCCGCAACAATCGATCTTCATATCAATGTCTACTATCACTACTCGATGTAGAGATGTAGTCTATGATGGGGGAATGTTGGGAGTTGGTCCATATGTGCAATACGTAGCATCAGTTAGGGAGCTGGGAGTAGTAGGAAATCTATTTTAATGTAGAGTAGGCAGGTATTGTGTGGGCAAGTCATGATTTTACGTCAATTAGGCGCAAGTTAAAAAGAAATCAAGGCAAGATATATCTGGTCTTGGTATAAAAACAGGGAATATAGATTGCTCTTCGATCCCACTAGTTCTGGGCCTCAGTAGAAAGTTGTCCACCTTCGAGACAGGGGAGCCTTTCCCATGACTTTCGAAGTATAGATAGAAATTCAAAGCTTTCTGGAAATTCAGCAGCCCAGTATTCATTAAGCTCAACAACTGCAAGTACCGCATCTTCCCACCCAATAGGCATTTGAGTGAGCAGATGGAGACGGTCATTATGCAAGTTCCGCATCTCCAATTTCGCCCCGATCAAAACTAGGGCGCTCCGGGTGCAGCTTTGTATCAGGCGCGGTGTGCCGTGGTGGCGGTGACGAAAGCCTGGTTTGTTGACATGGATTCGCGTAACATGATGCTGGAGGCCAGATAAGGTAAGGTCTTGGAGAGTCTTGACGGACGAGTCCTGGCCATCGATTGCAATATTTGGCTGGGCGTTAAGTGCACCTTCGACGAAAGGCCAGTAGACAAGCTCATAGAAATCCATTAATTTCCCTCGAAGAATGAATCGACAGATGTCGTCGTCCGGGGCTGGGGTCGAGCTGATTGATACGATCTCTGGTAATGTAGCGACCCACTCCTCAGCCTGTGCCTGATGTTGAAAGGACTTCATCGCTAAGATGTGCAGATAGTTGTCCCCGCCCAAGCGTTCTGCTATGAGCCTATCCTTCACGACGCTGAAGGTGAGACGACGAATCGAGATTTCTGAGAGAAAAAAATACCAAGAACGATCCGCGCGCTGTTGAATGTCGACGTGTACAGAGCTTTGGTGGAATAGTGGGGGAGATGGGAAGAAAGGCGGATATAGGGCGAGTTCTTCTTCTGCAGGGGTGAAGTCAGGTGCTTGGATTTCCGTTCGAAGCTCCCGTTCAGCTTTCCACGAGGACCAGTATACCGCCTGCTCAATAGCAAAAGCAGCCATGTCGGTAGAGGCATGGCTTGTGTTGTCCTGGGGACATAGAAATGAAAAGCCTTGACAGCAAGCTAAAGCATGAAGAAAATGTTCCCAAGCAGAAGTTACTTGGAGGACCGTCATCTTGAAGACACCGGCAAGAAAGAAGCACTGGCCTTCAAGAATCTTATTCCCCCCAATAACAATCCCAAGTCGCCTTTGTGCAGCAGTATAAAACCCCCAGGCAGTTTTGTAGGCGTCTGAATTTGGAGTTATTGTCTCATGGTTTCCAAATGGCCGTGCTATAGCCCCAAGTGCACAAACCAGCATGGCAAGACATGACTGGGGGGACCAGTCTATACCTTGAAGACACAAGTCTTTCACCATCTGTCGAGTTTGAAGCTCATCTAGCACTGGGTTTTTGACATGCACGTGTGTGAAAAAACTTTCTAATAGAGGATTGACATTGTCGGGGTGCCAAAATTCTCCAACAGATCCAGACAACCCTGTATGGGACTCACACACAGGAGAGACTGTTCTAGAACCTGAGTCGGAAGGTGCTCCAGCGGCCGATAGTGCCTCAAAGCAAGGCCAACTGAGCAGTGCCTTCACGGGCAGTGGAAGTACTTTTTGAGGGTTCCCCGAACTGGTTCGTTCTGGCCGATCAGGAAGCGAATGATGATTATTCTCCTGGTGCATTCTCGATGCATTTGGTAGACAGTCTTGAACACTACTCTGATAATGGGCTAGTCTGGTTTCAAGATCGTCCAGGCGTTGTAAAATCTGCAGGCTAGCAGGATCAAACCGAGACTGATCCACCGGAGATTGGATGCACTCGGCACCAACCTTGCTACAAAACCCACAAGATGGCTTTGCATTGTCACATTTGGTGCGCCGTGCGCGACAGACCTGGCACGCGGTGACGGCCCGCCGACGGGGGTAGGAATTCACCCCGCGAGAGTCCTGGTTTCTCGTTCGTTCCATTTCTGAGTCAGAAGTAGAGAGGGTGGATCTTGGAGGTCCAGATGTGTGGAATGATGGCAGTCAGTGGACAACCCCACAGTAGCCATCTCTTACTCAGCAGACCTACCCCCCTTCAGTTGTAAATTATAAATTTGGAGTATTTAACTAATTACACAAGTGACAAGCCCTGCGAATCAATCCAGTATTTCTTTAGCTACCTAACTATCTTCCTGGCTAGTCAAAATTTTTATATCTACTTTCTATATAGAGATATTGTATTTGTGTTCTAATCTCTATTCCTTCTTTAACTACTGTATTTCCTCACGCCTTTCTTCTTCATTCCTAAAATTAATATGGCGTTTAGCGTTGCGTATAATAAATAATTTATGATATTGGATTCTCCGCTGCGATTTCTAATAGAATTAGGATTTCTGATAGTGACGGTAAACCTTGCATCTAGCTTCGGGCTATTATCGATAAAGTCTTATATCTTTTTCTTGTCTCAGTCCACGGGAAAGCGTGTCCCTCCCTGGCGACGGACTTCATCCATGATCCTCATAACTCGAATCGTTTCCTCCCAAGGCATAATTGCGCCCTCTGTCCTTCCGGCAATATAATCCAAAGCTGCGTTGTCTGCCTCGTGGTAAAATCCCAATCCCACCTCGGGGAAATCGTATTTTTCACCTGCAGCATATTTTCTCCCGCTGTCGGTATGGCTCTTTTTGTACACGGTGAACGAGTGTGGAATCGATCCACCCCGGCCTTCGATTTCAATATACCCTTCATCGCCGTCGATGCGCGCAATGATCCCGGGCCCGTGGTTGATGTTCGTGGTCGAGGTAACGATTGCCTGCCGTCCACTTGAAGCGTATTTAAGTATCACGCTGCTGGTGACTTCAATATTTCCCTGGAATGATTGCGTGGCCAAAATATCGGGCATTTCAGACTTCGATGGGGAGTGGGGATCCAGGGTCAAAATCGCCCAAGTGATGCTGTAGACACCCACATCTAGAAGCGAACCAGCCCCTAGATCCAGAGACCGATAACGAGAGGTAGAGGGCAGGTTACGGATATCAACATCCAACCCAAAATCGGCAAACATCCTAAAGGGCTCCCCAATGACCTTCTCCTCGTGGATCAATGATCGTAACTTGTGCACCAGAGGGCGATGCCTCAACCACATTGCCTCTTGAACATATACTCCTTTTTCCTTGGCGGCCTCAAAAACATTCGCGGCCTGTTTGGCATTGAGGGTAAAGGGCTTTTCGCAAAAGACCGCTTTCCCGGCGTTGATAGCGTCGAGACAAAACTTTTCGTGAAATGCATGGGGAACACCGATATAGACCATATCAACGGTGTCATCATTAAACAAGTCCTCGTAACTCCCGTGCACAGTGGGTGATGAATGCGGGCAGTGTTTGGCAACAAAATTGCCGCCCTTTTCGATACTCGAACTCCCAATTGCTTGGATGATGTGATTTATTTTTGCTCCTGGCCGCTCGATAACGAGGTCCTCAACAAACCATGAGGAAATCATTCCAGTACCTGGATCCCGAGTTAGTCAATTCTCGTAAGAAGCTTGGACTGGACTCTCCTGACCTAGAATTCCCCATCGCACGGTTGGTAGTTCTGTCATATTGAAATGGAGTACCCGATGCCAGAAACTGAAAGAAATATATATATATATATATATATTTGAAGCCTAGGAAATTTCGTTCAAAGGTCCTTCATGGGGAGGAGACATATATACGAGGAAAGCTTCCTTTTTCATCCCCCGCCATCTTTCAGCCGAAACTACAGAGTGCTCCACCATTCCAAAGAAGACATTATTTACCCCGATTTTTCCGAGCCTTACCACTATCCACATATAGCCTATATGCATGTTTCTCAATCGATTTCTGTTTTGGCAAAATCTACCTATGATCTACAAGATTCTACTGATAGAAAGTGTATGCGAAGTTAACCCGGAACTAGTTTAGCGTAACGCCGACATTCCGCGACAACCTTCTTGCCAAGCGACTACTAACTACTGCTGTAGTTTTGCAAGACTCGGAATTCGGGATTTGTCGGTTTATGGGAAATATGGGGAAGGCTACTAGGGGGTGACAGTAGTCCCTCTAAGAACTCCACATCTGTCTACGTAGTTCTCCCAAATCGGGTCAATAAATCCAGGAGAACGGAGAATACTGCTAGGAACGTCAAGTCTGCGATACACTAGAACTAGTTTTCTGCCATCAAATCGGACTTTAGGCCTGTGTCAACCAGAAATATGCCTATAAATTAGAGGACACGGGACCCCCCCGAGTGTACACACTTTTTGTGGTCTAGTAGTCAAGATTTTAAGTTAACAGCCTGACAGGTATGAGATTGAATCCAATCGATCAATCTTCTACCTTCCAACAGAGGACGTGCCTGTATAGCCACTACGTTTTAGACCAAAGCGGATCATATTAATTGAGCACAGAAGTGAATTGATATATTCTATCGATCAAAGAGATACCTTGATACATGGAAAGAATATCAAAAAATGTAACGAGAGTGCCCGTAGCTGCACCGTATTTCCAGCATAACTAGATCCAGTTCTTTAAATGTCCGATCAACTCCTCTCGATGCTGCAAGTTTTCAAACTTGAATGAAGCTGCCATCTCATCTAACTCCTCAAAGGATAAATCACGGAAGTACTCTGCAAACTCCCAGGCGAGATACTGTGACAGCAGGACATCTCGAAGAACACGATCAATGAAGTCACTCGTGTGCCAGGTGGTTGGATAGAGGGCCTTGTGATACTTTGAAGGGATGACCTGCTCGAAATGGTCTTTGATGGGCTTGTAGACCTTTTTCTCGATCTCCGGATCGGTGTCGCGTCCCCATCGGTCGAGGCCCAGCGCCTGCTTCTTTTCCAGCCATGGACGGAGATGACGGTACCATTTCGAATCGGGAGAGATGTGGGTAATTCCCTGGTATCCGATATCCTTGTATAGCCAGATGGACCACGAGATGGGTGCACCATCGCCCGAGGGGTCCCCAGCTTTGTAGATCGCCAGTTGGTCCCGGGTGAGCAGATAGCGTGCCGAGTTCACCGTCTCGATGTCCTTGTCATTCCGCATCTCCGAGGCATACACCGGGCCCCATTCGCCATTCCAGACAGAAACATTGGCCTCCCGAGCGTGCTTGATCTTCCGCTCATAAGATGCGAGCAGCTTGGCCCGCTGAACCTCCGTACTGCTGTACACCTCTTCCGACTTGGGAAATCCATACTTGGAGTAATCATGGATCGAATACACGGAGTTGGGGAAGGCATCTTTCGGGAAGTAACTGAAGTCGGCCGCGTATGTATTTCCATCCAAAAAGAGGATATGGTCCGCATCCACCTCGCGAATCGCTTTTTCAATCCGCCCATAGAAGTCGATGAGTCGGGTATGCTGCGGGTCCGCAGGCTCGTTCATGGGGTTGTATCCGGCGACCCATGTGTTGTTCTTGTAGTGGACCGCAATCTGCTTCCACAACTCGACAATACAATCTTGGAAGACGCCGTACTCCCAAAACTGCGCCTGATGGGTCCCGTTGTCCGAATGCCAATCCTGATTCTGCCCGCCAGGAACAGTGTGAAGATCCAAGATAGTGTAGATGCCATGTCGTGCGCAGCTATCGACAATCCAGTCGAGCAGCTTGAAGCCATTAGGGTTGACTTTCGAATAGTCGCGGTCGTCCAGGAACAGGCGATGGTTGAAAGGAATTCGCAAGCAGTTGAGATTGCACGAGGCAAAGAACTTGGAATCCTCATCGGTCCAGAAGTATTCATAGAATCGGTCCCAGAAATAATCGAATTTTTCCTGGCCCATGACTTTCAACATGGCAGCTTTCTGTTCGGATTCGTGTCCAGCATATCCGGTAATAAAATTCTCCATGTTGAGATGCCCACCGCTTGCAGCACCACGTAGGACAATAGGTTTGCCATCAGCGGCCACAATTTTGGTGCCTTTGACGCTCAGAAAGCCGTTCATGTTGGATAAAGAAATGCGAAAAAGGAGCAAAGAAGAAGATAGTCTCGCAGCTTGTTTCTGGGCTGGACAATGGTACTATGTTTAGTTCAATTTGGGCTTGATTGGTTAATATATAGTCTTGACAAGATTCTCAAGCTCTCATAGATTTAGCAATATCTTCCCTATGGACCCATTTCATTTAGCCTGCTGGATAAAATCGACAATTCTGGTGACTTTGATGCTTGCCGACGTTCCGCGACAAAGTTGGGGCCGATCGTCAGTCAGTTGGTTACGCTCAATCCCATTGGATGTTCGGAGAACTATGTACTTAGACATGATCCACCGGACTTCTTTATATACTGAGCAGTTCTGGTCATTGAATTGAAAAGAATTGAATGATATTCATGAACAACCACAAAACCACAATCATGGAAAAGGCAACACAACAAATTGTGCGAATTGGTATCATCGGGTGTGGTGAGATCACCCAAGTGGCTCACTTGCCCACCCTGAATTTGATGTCCAAGTTTTTCAAGATCACCTTTCTGTGCGATGTGTCTCAAGAGGCACTGCAATTTTACCAGCAAAGGGTTGTTGGGGGCTCCCTCCCTGCAATTACAATCAATCCTGAGGAACTCTGCAGCTCATCCGAAGTGGATGTGGTATTGATTGCAAACAGTGATGAATATCACGCGGACCACGCGATATTGTCTCTTCGCAATAACAAGACCGTGTTTCTTGAAAAACCTGCTGCTTTGAACATGCGAGACATGGAACGGATCAAGGTTGCCCAGCTTGATTCGAGCGGCACGGTGATGGTGGGATATATGAGGAGATACGCAAGCGCTTTCCTCGAGGCGATCAAATTGATCGGAGGACTGGACAAGGTTGTCTACGCCCGCGTGAGAGGTATGCTTCATAATTTTGAATTGATACCAATCTTATTAGAGATCTAACCAATTATACGGTCTAGACATTATTGGACCAAACAATCTCTCGGCAAAAGAATCCGGATGTTTTCCTGAGCGCTTTTCGGATATCAAGGATAGCACCATTGAGGACAAAACACACAGAGCCAAAGAGATTGTCAGTCAAGCCTTCAATGAATGCCAAGTGCCCATGACCGACCAGCGTGCCCGTGTGTGGAGACTGCTTGGTGGTCTAGGATCGCACGACATGTCTGCAATGCGTGAGGCACTCGGTATGCCCGAAAAGGTCATCGGAGCATCCTTGGGATTGCCTATCTGGAGGTATGAGTCAAATCGAATGGTGGCCTTTGGAAATTATTCACTTACGCTGTCTATCAATTAGTGTCTTGTTTCAATATCCCGGTTTTCCACTTGTGTACGAGTCTGGAATCGACCTCAACCATCGCTTTGATGCGCATATTGAGGTGTATGGGATCGACAAAACAATCAGGCTCCAGTTTGACACTCCTTATATCAAGGGCCTTCCAACCACTATTCATGTGCGAGAGACAGTGAATGGAATTTACCAGGAGACTGTGAAGCGAATCACATATGAAGATTCCTATACGCAGGAATTTCGGGAACTCTGGGAATTGGTCGTGAATGGAAAGGAGGTCAAAACAACGATAACCGATGCCGAGGAGGACTTGAAAATATTCCAGATGATCATGAGGGCCGGTTTTGAGGGGGAGAAATAATGACCTAAATCTGGAGCTTTCTTAAATCTAGATGAAATCTGATGAGTGTTCGACATAACTAACTAATGCTGCATTGCCTCCCGTAGGCCTAGCAGTGTAATATCAAGTTTTGATATTCTCTCTCTTCAACCTTAAATGAACTGATATTGCTATTTATATTACAAGTATTGTTGAAAAGTACCATATTTTACTCGTAGATAGCTTATACTGTTGACTTGCGCTCGCACATAGTAAGTACTTTTGGTTTGGTGAGATTGAAGTTTTCTGCTGTATCTTGCATTCGTAAGTGAACGCCAGAAATTGAGTTGCCCTGATAGGTTGGGTAGATTATTCGGATAAATGAGAAAGCCATCGTATGGCCACATACTTGGATATAGGATTAGGAGTACCTATTCAACAAGAAACTATGCTTTTGTCCTGTTGCCGACATTCCGCGACCTGACGTCAATTGCGCATGACTGCTTAGCACTCGGTCTAGAAACAAACTCTGGATCCACTTCCCCACGCTCGACGCCTTTTCCCGGGGATGTCTGAGGGCAGTGGGTACAACAACCAAAGCTCGTCGGCAAACTTTGGCTTCTAAACAGATCTAATCAGGCTATGAGCAGTCAGGTTTTGCCGACATTCCAAATTCGAAGAACCGTACCTTTACCCTCGGCTCGGATAATTTCCAGATGCTCTGGTGACCTCCATCAGACTTTCCTATAGACCCTCTTTATAAAGAATGAATTCTGTCGTACATAAATCAACTGTAATGTTATCATTTCATGCCGATATCGCAGTGATTGGATCCATCATCTGAGTACCTCCAGTCTATATTCGAACATTTCCTAGTATTCTTTCCCTCCTCCAGGTCCACAAAAACAATCCTCAAGCGACATGGATTCGGAGAAGAAAGAGGAGATTCACAGCACTCATGCTGAGAACATAGCTGCTGAAGAGCCCGACATCGGAGAAGACAAGTCCTGGGAGGCCTTGGTAGATGAGGCATACGCTGCACATCTCCGAGAGCATGAGATGAGCCTCTTGGATGCCTTGAAGCTCTTCCGATGGGCCGTGCTATGGTCGCTAATTCCATCCATAGCTATCGTTATGGAGGGTTACGATACGTATCTCATCACGAGTTTCTTTGGGTATCCCGCGTTCAAGGCTCAATTTGGTCAAGAACATCCTGGTAAGGGATACCAAGTGGCCGGTCCGTGGCAGTCTGCCCTTGGGGCTGGAGGAAATATCGGCTGCTTTTTTGGAGCTTTGATCAACGGGTATTTGATCGACCGCTTAGGCTTCAAAAAGCTTTTCATCCTAGGCCAAATCCTGATGTGTGGTTTCATATTCATTTCATTTTTTGGTCGAACCGTTGCACTTCAGGTCGTTGGACAAGTGCTGTGTGGGTACGCAAGCGATGAATTTGTGCCGGACATTACATTAGATACCTGCTGAGTTTCTTCTAGAATCCCGTGGGGCATCTTTGCTACTCTTGGGCCGGCTTACATATCAGAGCTCTGTCCGATGGCACTGCGGCCCCGTTTGACTGCATGTGTGAACATGTTCTTCGTGATGGGTCAGTTTATTGGGGCTGGGGCGCTAAAGGCCCTAATCACAATGGCAGGCGAATGGTCATACCGCATCCCATATGCTATCCAGTGGGTTTGGCCCGTTCCGCTGGCTATTTTGGGGTGCTTTATGCCTGAATCCCCTTGGTGGCATGTTCGTCGAGGCGAATACGACGCAGCATTAGGAGTTATCAACCGAATCATGGCAGCACCCGATTCAGAAAAGGCTCGCCAAACGGTTGCAATGATGGTCCACACTAACAAAATGGAAAGCTCCATCGAACAAGGGTCATTTGCAGAGTGCTTCCAGGGAATCAACGCCCGTCGCACTGAAATCTCCTGCATGGCGCTTGGCGGACAGGTACTTGCTGGAATTGCCTTTGCCTATTCGCCTACCTATTTTTTCGAACAGGCGGGCTTAGATCCAAGCAACACATATGCACTGGGTCTAGGTGGAGCAGCTCTCGCACTCGTGGGCACAGCCATCTCCACCATTCTGATGCATTATCTGGGCCGCCGCATTATGTATGTGGGAGGTATGGGTCTGATTAGCCTGACTCTTCTCGTCATCGGATGCTTGACGACAGCTGTGGATAGCAACCCGACAGTTCAGTGGGCACAGTCTGTGCTGTGTATCGTATGGCTTTTCATCTTCTCTGTCACCATTGGCCCAATGTCGTGGGTCGTTCCCACGGAAGTCTCTTCAACACGCTTACGGTCGAAGACGGTCGTCCTCGCTCGCAATTCATACTATGTCCTCACCATCATCGCTCACTCCATCGAGCCGTATATGATGAATCCAACCGCGTGGAATTGGCGAGGATATACTGCATTCTTCTGGTTCGGCTCGGCCTTTCTCACTTTCATCTGGAGTTACTTCCGTCTTCCTGAGACAAAAGGTCGCACATTTGAGGAGTTGGACATCATTTTTGCCGCGCGTACTCCGTCAAGGCAATTCCGTCAGTTCCAGGTGGACGCATATGCACGGGACTAGAGCTTGAAATACAACGACAAAGGCATGTCAACTTTGCTTTAGTATGAGTTCTCGGACAGGAGCCCGAACAATGTAACCCGGATATTTGACTTCTTTTGCATACTTTCCTGTTGCTATTGATAGGGTAATATGTCAGATCATGCAATGTGCATTGAGGGGAATGCCAAGCAGATTCTGTATATAGATACGCCGTAGTAGTCTAGCTCAATGAACGTCTGTCGTTGAAAGTTTCCTGCAGTCAAAGACTATGACCATACGAGTGATGATGAAGCTACATACAAGGTGATAGGCGTACCGAGGCCAATCTGGGCAAGATAACAATAATAATCCTAGTAGCTACTGCTAAAGTAGATAGGTAAGTGTTTATATATGTATGTATCTCTAAGAATGGTTCTATTCTCTGTCCCTATATGCATAGGGAGATCGTAGCCCTAGCCCTAACCCTAACTTCATCCAACTTGAGATATTCTATTCTATACAAACAAATCCCCCCTTAAACTCCACAACCCATATGTAAATAAAAAGAATAATCACCAAGAATACCTCACCTCCCTAATCACCTCCACCAACCCATGATGCCCCCTCTGCGCCGCACAAGCCTGCACCGTCTGCAACTCCCCCCACCCCACCCTCCCCCTCTCCCTGTCCCTCTCCAACAACAACCTCACCACCTCCGTCCTCCCGGCCGCAGCTGCTGTATGAATCGGCGTCCACCCAGCCTCATCCACAACCTGAGTCTGGGTCTCCACCCACTCACTCTCCATACCTTGGGTCTCAGTCTCAGTCTCAGTCTCCAAATCCAACAAAACCTCCACGGTCTCCACATCCCCCACCCGACACGCATGATGCAACGGCGTCTGGCCGCGGTGTGTCCGACTATCGCCCCGTGCCCCATACTCCAGACACAGACGGACGGCGTCTGCGCTTCCCGAGATGGCGGCATAATGGATCGGCAGCCAGCCGCCTAGGGTGGAGGGGGCGTGGATGTTTGCGCCGGCGGAGAGGAGGGCGTGGGCCACCTTGTAGGAGGAGTTGTGGAGGGCTTGGTGGAGGGGGGTGCGGCCTAGGGGGTCGGGGGATTCGAGGTCTAGTTCTGGGGGGTGGGGTTGGGTTGTGAGGAGGGTTTGGAGGGTGGCCAGGGTGGTGGGGGAGGGGGAGGTGATTGCTTGGGTGAGGAGGGTAGCAGGAGGAGGAGGAGGAGGAGTTGTGGTGGTAGGAGTAGTAGGGGTAGCGGTAACTATACCATCTACACCACCACCACCACCACCCATCAACAACCTCTCCGTAGCATGCGATCCACTCAGCTGCGCCTCATGAAACGCCGTCCACCCATCCCTATTCAAATGACCCAGCTGTGCCGCTCTCTCCTGCTCCAAAAGACACTCAACAACAGCTCCATGCCCCTCCCGCGCCGCAATATGCAACGGCAAATCGCCCTCCCTATTCGCAACCACCACCTCCGCACCAGACCTCACCAGCAACCGCACAGTCTCTACCTCCCCGCTCCGACAAGCCCGATGCAACGGCGTATCCCCATCCCTACTAGCACGACGCACATCCGCCCCAAGCCGCAGCAACAATCGCACCGCGGCAGTCTGCCCACTAGCCGACGCGCCATCCAACGGCGTCCACCCATCCGTCGTCTTAGAATCCACTTTCCCCCCCGGCTGCTGCAACAGCAGCTCCAGCACATCGAGATGCCCCCGTCCCGCCGCGCGATGCACCGCCGTAAGTCCCCGCGCGGAACGTTTCGTCACCGACGCCCCGTGGCGGAGCAGGATCTGCACCATCTCGAGGTCCCCGGCATCGGCGGCCTTGTGCAGCGCGGTCCAGGCGTCCGCGCACCAGTGGTCGACGGTTGCGCCGTGACCCAGCAACGCGGAGGCGAGGCGGTGGTTCCCGTTTTTCACGGCGTGGAATAGAGGGGTGAGGCAGGAGAGGGTCCATTGGTCGGGGTTGGCGTGGGCGTGGAGTAGGAGCATGGCGGCGGAGAGGTGGTTGTGCGCGCAGGCGCGTTCGAGCGGCGTGCCGTAGTGGCTGTCGATGGCGTCGGGTTTGTGGCCTGCGGCCAGGAGGGAAGTAATGGTGGATGTGAGGCCGAAGGAGGCTGCGATGTGCAGGCCGGTGGTCTTGGGGTTGTCCGGGTAGAGGAGAGTGAGGCGGGGCTGGTCTGAGAGGAGCTGTTGTGCGCGATGGGTGTATGTGTCTGCGGGGGCGTGGGAGGCGTGGATTCCCCAGGAGGAGAGGGCGAAGGGGGCGAGAGGCCAGTGACCGTTGTCTGGAGACAAAGACAAGGACTTGAAGCATAGATAGGCCAGACAGGTGCTGGTGATGCGGGTGTGGGCCTGCACGAACCATTCCGGCTGTCGGTTCTGCAGGTATTGGTGCAGCGTGTGGTGGACGAGGCGGACGGCCGAACGCTCGTCGTCGACGTCGTCGACCGCGAGGAGGCCACAGCACGCCCGCACGACGACCTTCATGGGCGGGATGTTGTCGAGGTCGAGGTCGAGGTCGTCGTCGTGTACGGCCAGTGCGTGTTGTAGTTCAAGGCTGTTGAGCGGCCGGTGGGAGACGGACACCCACATCAGGGTGTTCATGGCCAGCTGGCGCTGCGACTGCGACTGGTGCGTGATGGCCTGGAAGGTTTTGTCGTACGCGTCGCCCAAGTCACTGCTCAGGCCGGTTAGGGCTCGCCGGACGCCAGAGCGGGTGACTTGGCCGCTGATGGTCTGGAGATGCAGCACCGCCAGCAGGAACCTACCTGGTAAGCGAGCGACGGGGGTGTCGGGGTCAGGATCACGCAGACTTACATTCCATGAGCATGGTCCACGACGGTGTCCGTGATGGTGGCCTCCAATGCAGCGTCCAGCAGGTCCACGAGTGTCTCGTCGGAGTGCAGGGCGTGTGCAATATAGCTCCTAATATCCATCTCCGCTGGCGTATATTTCTCAAAGACCCGACGCGCAGTGGACGAGGGAGCTGGCAATGTGCGACTGGTCACTAAGACGCGAATGCCGAAGTCGACAAACTGGTCCAGAATCCGGGTCAGCTTCGCAGCCTGCGTTGCATCGTCGATCCCGAACTCGTCCATGGCATCGACCAGGATGAAACACCGGCGGAACGAGGTCGAAGCGCTGCGGATGAGCGCCTCCAGTTCGGCGGGTGATGGGGATCGGCCTTCTCGACGGGCACCGAGGTATAGGTCTCGCAAACTGTCGGGGACACTGTCGAGACTCTCCACGAGAGCACGGAGGATGCTGCCCAGTGCCGCAGACAACGGGTCAGAATCGGGAGATCGATAGTCACAGTAATAATATGCAACGGCGGCGTTACTTGAATTCTGCACCAGCCGGAGCTCGTCGACGATCATGGATCTACTACAGTCAGGCAATGTATAGCTGTAGCCAGGGGGGTATCTCAACGAACAGTAACGTAGACTTCCCACTTCCTGGCGGCCCAGTGAACCACAGCAGTCGTGGTGATGCATCGTCCCTCCACTCACGAAAGGATGGCGAATCCAGAATCCATTTCCCCGTGCCTGGGGTTCTTCGCGCACGCACTTCGTCGTGTCTGCTATGGCCTTGTGACGACGACAGCCAGTCCAGAATCTCCACGTCGCGATCATCTAGTTCCCCATGAGCCCGACACACATCTCTCGGTGGGGGGCATCGAACCTGTCAAGCGCCGGGTGATACTTCCTACGCCGGCTTGGATCTCCAACAGACGCTCCGTTGGATCCACCACGGAGCGAATGCTCTCGACCATCAGTGTCAGCTCCGCGGCGGTATTGCGATAGCTCTCAGCAGACGTCTCCAGTGCCTTAATTCCGCGGGTGATCTCATGCAGTTTGGTAGACGCATCCCGCTGCAGCTTCAGAACGGCCGTCACATCTTCTGGGGTTTGCGACAGGATTGCGCTAGTTACTCCAGTCAACTTGGGATATAAGCAATGATGGAGACAGATAGATAGAGACCCCCTTACCATCCTTCGACCGTGAGCGAAAACTGAAACAGCTGGGTATAGCGTCTCAGACGATCCATCACACCCTCCACGCGGGGCTTATAGACGGGCCATTTCATCTTCCGAGTCCAGCCCCCGGGACTCTTCAGCAGTCGCGCCAACTCCTGCAGACACTGCTCGCACGATACGATCGTGCGCACCAGCACGGACTGCGTGGTGTCGAAGTCCCCCTCGGGGGCGTCGGTCTTGAGAAAATGGTGCAGCCGCTCGCAGACCTCGCCCAGCATCTGGATCTCACTGCGGTAGGCGCTGACATCTTGCTCGGCGGTTTTGAGGTCGGCGAAGTAATTGTACAGATGCGGGGCGAGCTGCACGGCCAGACTGGCTATGCCGGCGACGTTTGCAGCGATGGAGAGGCCATCCATCTGATGACTATTGCAGCTGGATATATGAACAGGGGAGGGGGAAGAAGGAGGATTCATTTATTTCTGCCCCGCTCCCAAGAATAGTTATAATTAGTTAGGTTAGGGTTATTGTTAGTGTCTGCTAACTAGTCTGCTAGTCTGTTGACTGATCGACGGCTGTGGCTGCCGGCAGCGCAAACACCTGACTATCCGCAGCCCTAACACACGGCTTCATCTCACTCTCACCCTCGCTCTCTGTCAAGCAACTCCCTGTGAACTCGTTCTGCAGATTTCCCGAGATCGCATACGACCATCTCTGGTCCTCGCCGCCGCTGCACCGTCTCAAAGATGCCTTCCCTGCCTCCCCCGTCAAGCACAGCCCAGACGCCGCCAGCGGACGAAGCTCCCCCAGTCTACTGACCTGCCAGATCTGATCCGCGGTGGCTCTGCACGTCTCTATCTTCACGCCACTTATAGCGCTACCCCCCGTCAGACACCCCTCCGACGCCGCATGCAGCACAATCCCCGTCGACTCGACGGGACAGTCGCCATGCTCATCCCCCTCAGGCATCAAAGTATACATCTCCGTCGCATGCGACGCCACCTCCACCACCAACACCCCCCTCACATCCCCCTGCTCCACCCCCGTCCACAAATCCCTTACGCGAAACTTACACCCCAGATGCAACCCCAACCACTCCAGCGGAATGGCCCGTCTAACCCTGTCCGCCCCGCGATTCAACACCGTCACCACGCGTCTCCCATCCACCAGACTCCGCGTCAGCACGTCCACCTCCGCGTCCCGACTCGCCAGCGTCGCCTGCTGCGCCAGCACATCCTGGTCCACTGCAATCACCTCCGAGTTGAGCAGGAACTGCATCTCCTCCGTGCCTACGAGGGCGGGGAGATCCGCGCTGATGATCAGCGGCGCTGAGAAGGACGCCCACAGCGTGAACTGGGTTCGTTTTTCGGCCAGCGTTAATCCCGGGTGGTCGGGGATCAGGAAGTCTGGGTCGTTGTAGAAGCCGGGGGCTTGGTAGCGCGCGAGGAGGGTGTTGGTGTGGTAGTTGTGCATGATGCTGGTCCAGGCTTTGGATGGCGAGGATTGGTCCTGGTCGGCGTAGACCAGGATGTCGGTGGAGTGGCGGGCGAGTTCGCCGGTTTGGCGCACCCATTCTAGAATGGTGTACCAGGTGGTGTGGTTGGGGGAGGAGTTGAAGAAGTAGGCGGGCGCGGATTGGGAGAATATCATCATTCCCTTCTCTTTCTTCTTCTCTTTCTTCTTACTTCGGCTTCTTCTTCCCTCTGTACTATCTGGATCTGGATCAACATCCCCACGCAAAACCTCGCTCCACCTCCCATAAACCCTCCTATACACCTCCTCCAATGTCCCCACTTCCTCTGAAGCAAACAAATTACACCCATCAACCTTAACATACCCTACCCCCCACTCCCCAAACACCCCAGCATCCACCTCTTCCCACCCCTCTGACCCAGGAAACCCCCCACACGTGGCATTCCCCGCATCCGCATAGATCCCCAGCTCAATCCCCTGCGACTTTACAAACTCCGCCAACCAGGGAATCCCGTGCGGAAACTTCCCACTGTCCCATTGGAGGGAGCCGTTGGGGGCGCGCTCATGCGTCGTCCAGCAGTCGTCGAGGTTGAGGCGGGTGTAGCCGGCGGTGAGGAGGCCAGTGCTGAGCATTGTTGTGGCGGTGGTGAGGAAGAGGGTTTCGTCCGGCGAGCATTGGTAGCGGGACCAGGGGTTGAAGCCCATTGGGGGGTGGGGGAGGAGGGAGGGGTTGGATATGGAGGAGGTTGTTGGGTTGGGGAGGAGGAATAACAAGAACAAGAGGGAGAGGGAGAGGGTGTGGATTGTGGGCATGGTTCGGTCGTGTTAATGTATATATGGTATATATGTGTGTATTTAGTAATGTTGGCGGGGGAAGGAGAGGATAGAGGTCTATATATCTAAGTGTCTGTGTCTAATTGCCATCTCGACTATTGAGCGGGGTCAACATTCCTGGCTGGCTCGGTTATAAATCATTCGCTGGCATATACTTCCTGGGGCCATGCTGGCATTGCTCAATTCAATTCAATTCCTGTAATAAATACATCACAGAATCTCGCTGCGTCTCACTCATAACCCGCTTAACTCCTCCTTTTGAACTCCCGCAGTGGTCGCTAATCCGCTAAAACTACAAATGTAATAAACCCCCAGCATCACCCCAGCATCACTGCAGTACAGCTACCGCATGTTCACCTGAAACAAATACCGCTGGCGGATCTGTGCAACATCATACACAATGTACTCGTTGTACATCAGACACGCACGGGCCTTCGTCTTCGCGTCGACCTCCACATTCGGCATCGACACACCCTCCAGATTCGCATTCACACACCCCGCATCCTTCCAGGCGCCCGGAATCGTAGACCCTTGACCCAGCGTCGCAATGCGGCCACTCTTCTTGGCATCCTCCCCAGCGTTGTAGTTAGAGGACTCCAGCTCCAGCATCTTCTGTCCTAGTTCGACATCGCACAGCAGAAGAAGACCCATGTTGGCGCTAGAACCCGAGCAACAGTAGTTGGCCGATTTACTCGACATGTCGGCAAGGTAGACCCCCTTTCCGAACATGTAGCCATTGACAGGAGCCTCGGGCGGGGCAATACGCAGACCCTGACTGAGAATGCCACCGAAGTTGGTACTGCGGGAGCCGTGCCAGAGAAGACGCCGGTCACCCTTTTTCAGCTTCGAATACTTGGACGACTGGAATCGTTCCTCCTCGCCTTGTCGTTCAATGCGGAAGATGTTCACCACCTGCATACATCAGAATAGATCATGGGAAACTTGACTCCGAGCAACTCACCGTGTAATTGATATAATGGGAGCCGCCGCGAGACTGGACAAGATAATCTTGCAATTCCTTGAACTCCGAGGATGAGTGATTCACTACCCATGGTCAGTAGGTTGACTCCAAAGTCTAGGTGGTGAACTCACGCGGGGTCATCTCCTTCATATTCAAGCCCTGGAACTGACGGTCCAACTCATTGATGGCCTCCGCGTCCTTCGACTGCTTCATAATGCCATTGGCAACCTCCATATCAGTGAGTGCCTCCAGAAGCTCAACCTCTTTCTTGATGAGGGTTTCCGAATTCAGGACAGGAGGTCGGTTGCGACCGAACACGTGCGGAATGGTGGTAAAGTACTGATCGCTAAGGTAGTCCGTCGCAGCACTGAAGGTCGTATCATACTTCGATGCCGCCAAATTTGGAGTGACAAGAAGCTCGGAGAGATCCTTGAGGAGCTGAAAGCCGGCACGAAGGGTGCGTTTGCTCAGTTTCCCCAGAGGGAGTTTTTTGGCGTCATAGGACATGGACTCCATGGCA
The DNA here is from genome assembly GCA_015844325.1 of Aspergillus nanangensis. Taxonomy (NCBI): domain Eukaryota; kingdom Fungi; phylum Ascomycota; class Eurotiomycetes; order Eurotiales; family Aspergillaceae; genus Aspergillus; species Aspergillus nanangensis. The sequence continues at coordinate 15,943 of VCAU01000154.1, read as the reverse complement.
GAGAGAAAATGGTTCTGGTTGAAGATGAAAGACATCAGGTCTTGCACAGGTGTGGCCAAGGTGCTCTCAATCTCCGGCTTGTCCTTGGTGCCATTCTTGTCCCCAGCCTCATCATTGTCTTCCTCCGCGGAGTCCTCTTCGTAGTTTCGTTCGATGAAAGTATACTTCCCCTTTTTAGGAGGATTCAAGCGGTCCTCCCATTTCAAGCCCGATTTGTCCTTGAATTTCTTCTTGAACTCCGCTTCGGCCCGGTCAAAAGATCCATCCCCCAAGAGGGCGTATTGGCCAATCTCTCCGACGCGGCCCCAGCGAGTCCAGGTGTGGAAATCAGTGCCACCTGAACCTACCAGTAGCTGAATGCGGTAGAATTTGTTGTTGTTATTGGCAGCAACCGTCTGATTCAGCGCCACATCCCAGATAAGTCCGGACTCATCAATGTGCACGCTCTTCCCTCCTGATCGACTGGTTAGCTAGGTCGATGGGGTTGGATTTCCCGGTACTTACCTTTGATGTAGCAACACTCGTCCACGGGGACATTCAAAGACTTGGAGCCGGCCTTCTGTGCATCTTTCACCTTCTTGTTTGTCGCTTCTCCGTCCATTTCCAATACCTCTTCCAACGTTCGCTTCTTTTTCTCCTTCTTGTCATCCCCATCCTCGTCATCGTCTTTTTTGGTCGCATCAGGACCTAGCAGATAACTCGTTTCCGGGAGCGGTTTCTCGGCCTCGTCCGATTCTATCAACCAATCCACTGATACAATGCTGCAATTGTACACTTTGAAAGCTTGCTTGACTGTTTCCGTGTGTGAGGAGGTGTGTCAACAAAGGATGTTGTCGACTTGACTCACACTTGGAATTCTTATTGTCAATCTCTTTCTGGGTAGTAATCAAATGTGTCAGATCCCCTGGCACACCGGTGCTGAAGGTTCCGCCATGGCTCTGAATGATACGTTTCAAATCCGCTGCAATTTCAGGAGTCATCAGCCTTGTCGTTTTTGTATTGGTGGAAGCTTCGGCAAGTTACCCTGTTTATAACCGGGAAATGTGCCGCTGACAGCGATTCTCAGGTCTTTGAAAGGTTTCGCCATTGCAGAAATTAAATCAGATACAGGTCAGGTAAAGTAAGAGCTTGATGAAGGTCAAAGTGAGTCCGGTGAATACGAGTAGATGACGAGAGAATAGGTCATCGATCAATTAGAGATGCGAGGCTGAAAGTGTGAGGAATGTAAGATTGTGTAAGTCAGCTGTAGGATGGACAGGAGAAGAGGAGGAAGAAAAGGATGGAAGTCTTAAATGGCGAATGTTTAATGGTTGGTAGCTCCAGGTGGTTTAGTAGCTCACATTGGCCTGATCCTCCAGGCTCCCATGCCGCAGTAGCCTGACGGGGTCCAGGCACCGCCAGGCACCGCCAGGCACCGACGCCCCACGTGCTTCAGCCTGGCAGGCCACTATCCCAATCGGGATTAGTGCCTCGATCGTGCTGCTCCACTTGTCAAAAGAGTAAAGGCGTATCAAAACACCCAAATCCCTTCACCACACTCATCTCATTCACATCGGCAGACTTAGTTTTAAATGTCCATCCCGCCACCATATTCTGCAGCATCTCACTTCCGCCATTCCGATCGACTCTCCGCCAGAGACACCCTCCCAAAACCCCCAACTCGGATATCACCTCTCCCAGTTCAATCCCCCTCGGGGACATCAATACATTCTCTATGGCCGGGGAATTGATCTTTTTCATCAAGATATACGCCTTCCATTCCGCCATGGGAATATTCTCCAAAAATTCCGAGATGGCTTCCCCGTACACATTATTTCCTCCACCCTCCAACGATGGTTTGAGGACATAATCTCTCCCAGTCGGTCGGTTCACCGCCATGTCGCAAGCGTGATTGCCCGTTTCAGAACCGTCCATGGGATACATATCCACAAACGTCGACCGTACTGCTGCAGCCTTCTCGGCGGAGAGAAACCGATCCAATGCACCAGGCTCAGTGAGACATTGCTGCACCTTTTTAAAGGTCAGAATGTGCGATAGAAGCGAAGGGCATTTGATTGCGCGTGACATTTCCAGTCTCAGCCGCGCCTCCCTTCCTCTGTCGTCATACTCATGCGACTCATATCCAGCGCGCATGTATATAACCGACACTTCGATCGGAGGCCTTGTTCCCAGCCACGGCGGGTGGAACAGCAGTTCTTTGGAATCCGTTAGCGACGTATAATCCAACACGTCCTGTGCGAATTCAACCCTGTATGCTGGAACCGACACGTCTCGATTCCACAACGCGTACTCAATGGGTCGCTCGTCAGCAATGTTGAAGTTGCGTGGTTGCACGACGAACAAAACCGCTACCTGCTTTGCAAGCTTGCTTTTCTGGGGACCATAAGCTGCGTGGGCTTGTGCGAGACACGTAGCAAGTGATTCAATGTTGTTATTAATGGGTAGGGAAGAAATGGAGATGGAGTTCTCCCCGCCAGCTTCATATACACCCATGCGGGTAAGATTACGGTGCATATCCACGGTTTTATTGGCATGGGAAGCCCCTGCGCAGGAGAAGGTGTTGATCTCCACTTGTTTTAACTCTGTTCTTGGACCGACTGAAAGCATATAGTCTGAGCGAAAGATCCCAGCGGAAATGTCTTGTACATATCCCCCGGTGTCTTTCACCTTCACATGGATGCTCCACAGGGATTCAGCGAGCGGGTGAATTGGCAGAAGATCTTTGATCGTCTTGAAAATCCATTGCTCGTCCTCTGCCATGGCACAGTAGAGTTCGTTATATATGGACTGCAATTCCAGAGCCCTTTCAAAAAGGGCTCTAGGAAATGGGGTCGGATAGACAGAAACACCCACCGGATAGGTGCGGACGGTATGCGCAGCTTGACTTTGGATATCCTTGAGTAAGGAGCCATGGTTGATTTGCCAGTCTTGGATCTGCGAGGCTATCCAGAGGCCCTGGTCCTCGGACGATATTGGGGGATAGTCATGGGGGAAGAACGAGGGCGAAGGGATGGCAGGTGTTTTTCCTGCCATTTGATCCATGTCGCGACGAGATACATGTTCTAGCAAAGATTCCATTATATATATCTATTGGCCACTCGTCTGTGTAGTGTATGTCCATTGTTTTTTTATTCATCGATGAGGTCGAATCGCATCGGAGTAGGGCTACGAACGTGACCTCAGGCAGCAAGGCACTGCCCCCTCACCTGACCGCCTAAGGCAGTGACTACAGGTCAACGAACCTTGTTAGGTCCCGCTCAACGAACCTGGCTGAGTGATTTAGCACGTGAGTCACTAATTATATAGCTCATCAGACCTCGATCCAAAATTTTAATACTGTAAAGTTTCTTATCTAGTTCTTTTTTATTATAATATTTATACTTAATAATTATATAATATACTAGAACTAGTTTAGCACAGTTGGAACTAGTTCTTTTAAAAATATAATTACTTACCGATAATTTTTATTTTATCTTAAGCCGAAAACCATCTATTTAATGAAGAAACATATAAAGTACTATACTTTTTCTCTAAATATTTATGTAGATTATTGATATTTAAGAAGATTTTCTAGAACTAGTTTAGTATAGACAGTCAAAACTAGTTTTTCTTAGAAGGATATCTCTTATCTTACTGTTTATTGTCTGTCTGCCATAAGTGAATCAAAACATGCATCTAGCCTTCGAAGCTTCATGCTCTGTGAGGTTTGTCCTCTTTCTCGTGTAGGTGATGACAGTGACAACCCTGGCGTTGACTAGCTTGCTTAGAGCAACTTGACCTAGTCCTTCTTCTCCGTAGTGTGAACAGGGTTCTGTCCCCAAATTCTCTTAATTCCATGCACGATCTGAAGGCCTTGATTGTCGATTTCGTCCTGGACTTTGTCGATTATTGATTTAACATGATATGCAGTGCGACATCCCTCCACACCGCCCTGTAGAATCATTCCTTGGAACGAGGTCGAAAAGAGTCGCATTGTAAGGTCATTTGCCAGAGGGTTCAATTCTGGTTTATCCGTGGAAAACAGTGTAACCTGGTCACAGTGAATGAGCCCAGCAGACACAAAGAGGCCATAGAGGGTTTCAGTGTGCCTGTTATGGTTAGATCAATCCAATATAGGTCGCACGTGTAGAGCTATCAAGAATACTCTTGTCTTACCTGATGTCCCGCCCAGATTTGAGCGCAAATTCGATATCAAAGTTCACCATCCCAGTAAAAGCCAACGACGATGGAATACAACTGTATAAGCTATAATCCGAATCCTCCCAAAGGAGGTAGCCTCCAGGCTCTATTGATGTCAAACGATAAGTGAATACTCCAGAACACAGAGTCGGTGACGTACTTAGAAGATAAATCATGTTATGTAAGACGCCCTCCCACTCTGTTTTGAGAAAAGCGTATTTCAGAAACCTTGCATGCACGACATCAAAGGTGCCGGAAATCTCAGCAGGAAACTGGTGCCGTATGTCGTGTTCATGGAGTGTCACCTGGGCAGGAAGAGCCTGCGGTGGTGGGAAGAGCGCCGGTGATACATCGAAGCCCATAAAACGAGACGACGAGAGATTTGGCAGTTGATTGTACACATCAAGCAGCCATTGTCTGTAAGACTATTGTTAGACATGCAATTGTAAGGAGTGACTACTACTCACATACCCGGTTCCTGTAGCCACGTCTGCAATGCGAAGTGGCTCATTCTTCTGAATTGAAAGACACGAAGGAAGCAGTTCCCCGTCAGTCAATATGTTAAAATATGCTTGACCTTCATTGAGTCTACAACGTGTTAGGACCATCAGTGCCATTGGTGGACGAGGTGATACCTGGGCTTCTCTTTAGTGGACTCCGATCCCAGGATGTAAACATCATCCGATAATTTTGGCGGCATTATGGCTGTCGCTGAATGCAGTGGGTTTCTCGAAAGTCGTCGGTGTTGTCCTGTGACTGGATACTCTCCTCCGTAGTGTCCTGAAGAGGGGGCTTTATAATTCGAAATGCACGACTTTCCCTAGAACAGTTAGTATTGATGCCTTTTTCAGTCCTATCCTCATTAGTCTAAGCTCTCATCTTACTATGCTTCCTTCAGGCCACCTAATATATAGTGGAGGCAGTGAGACCCAGCCGTCACAGAAATTGGCAATAATAGCCGACTCCTTGTTGGGGCGACCATGTGGTAATTTCCGGCAAATAAAAAGGATGCGATAAGCACCAATATAGGCGATCTGGGTATTTCGTTCTCAATTTTTTTTTCTAGCCCTCATTGCGGTATAGACATTGCGATGATACAACGAGTACAGCAAGCTGTCTTCGACCCAGAGAAATTCCTAGTCGATATCGAGGAAACATGTCGCGCAATCGGTGCTCCTTACTCCCAGGAAAAGACACGTAAAGTCCTGGAGACTTTCCAGGCCAGCTTCGCCCAAGGAGCTGTCCTGTGGAGAGTCACTGATCGCCCCGGAGATGCTCTCAATTACCGATTCTACGAACGTGTATCCATCGACGCTGTGTCTTGCGCAGTTGGAGCCAAACTCCTACAGCCAAACCATCCTCTGTCTGAGTTGATCATCTCATGGAGCGCCTTATACCCGAAAGCTGCGCAGCAGTCCTGCGATTTTGATGCGGAGCGAGGCTTCACAAAGATCTGGGTGTATCTAGGGGACATGCGTCCTCTGAGCGACATACTGAGTGTACCTCATGTTCCTCTGTCCATACGCAACCACGCAGCAACTTTCTACGACCTCGGCTTGGAGCTAGTTCGACACGTCGCTGCCGATTTTACGTCAAACACAATAAACATATATTTTCGCGCTCAGGGCCCGCTGACGCTGGAGCGAGCAAGGAGCTTAGTGCGCCTGGCCGACCTGGCCTACATCCTGGAGCAGGAGGAAGTGGAAGAGATGCGGCGGTTGCTCAATCCGGTGGGATTCACCTTTGCTGTAACGATAGATCATAACACGGGTGAAATCAAAAGAGTGGGAATATATGCTCTAAAGCTGGCGCCAGGCACCTACCCAGCGATGGCTGAGAGGTTGAACGTATTCTTCACTCGGGCGCCATCATATGATGAAGAAGAGATGAACGCAATTGCATGGTCTTTTGGCAAACGAGGCGCTCAATATGTCAAGGCAGAAAGGAGCTACTGTGGAGGGCTGGTACCGTTGATGAGACAATGGAACAGCGCAATGAGTTCATAGAGTGGTGCCGGTGATTACGGATATACTCTGTAGGTGGCACTAAATAATAGCAGGTATTTCATTCCTTGTTTATTCATAGCATTTTGCATACTTTTGTCACTCCTTGAGCAGAAATCTGGTTACCCAGAACCTGAAAACATGGGGGCCAGCCTCGCGCACTGCACTGTCCTCAGATAAGTAGCCCCAAAGGGCGATTCCCCCACCATCACAGCTGAACCTCGACGGGGGATCTCACCCGCCAAAAGTGGCATTAGCTCTGACACGCCACGGGGAACTCCACCAACCAAGGAGCCAGCGACCCCTGTAGGGTAGTAGTGCCCTTTCCATAGTCCTCCTTGGTGTAGTCCGTCTTATCGAAGTTCGCAAGTTACGAGATATAGTACCCTAACAGATACTTATTATCTATAAAGAGAAGTACTGTATTACTAATATTTTTATCTTATAAGCCCTCGTCTTCAGGCTCTGTCAAGTCCGTATTATATTAGCCATCTTCGATGCTCCCTCTCTCTTTCGGAAGAGTCGCTATCGTCGGATAACGGGTCAACTATCTTTCAGTATAGGCGAGTCATGATATGATACAATACAGTCGACGGTAGATATGATAATAAGGTGAGCGGATCTCGGTGCAAGTCACATGATTTCTTATATAATCAGTCGCCCGAGGTCCGCTCAGCCCCCCCTCCCAAGTATGATGACCTGTATCCTGCCTAAGGCACTGACTGACGCACGCCCCGCATAATCTCATCCCTTCTGCATCCGGATCATGCATCATCTTCCTCCGCCCTCACTCTGTCTCTCTCGCTCTCTCGAGATCCCTCTCTTATCGCTCGGTTCCTCTTCTACAATATCTCCCTATCTACACATCCTCCGGTCGGACCATTCGGTCTCCACCCCCCACTCCCTCAGGTTACTGGTCCCTTTCAAACCATGATCTGCGTCTTCCGCATCCTTCTACTGGCCAACCTTCAGGAGCTCCACGGCAGTTGAGCTTGCATTCATTAGTTCAAAACCTGCCTGCATCATCTCACGCCCCTCACCATCCCGAAATATACACATCACAAACCCCTGCATTACCACCTCCGGCATGTCCTCCACACCGTCCACTCCCAAACAATCCCTTGACGGAGATGAGCAAGCTCCAGATGCACCTCCGAATCCATCCCGCCCGTCTCACATTTCGTATGCCGATGGGCCAGACAGCCCTCGTCGCAAGTCTATTCAGTTCAATGTCGGTGGGGGGAATAACACCCCTACCACTGACACCGACCCTCAGCCTCAGCCTCAGCCTCCGCGTCGATCTGCCAGTGCAGCTGGCCGACGGCGTTCGCAGTTCGATCTTCCTGTTCCCGACAAAGACAAGACTGCCTCCTCGCGAGGACCGTCGCCCCCTCCTCCGCAGTATGTTTCTCTATCTTGACAGAACTCTTATCTTGCCCCCGGAGCTTATATCTTCTAACTCTGCTGGTCCAGGACTTACGAACGAGGGGTCTCCTTTGACACCTTCGACAACCCCGACGCAGCCGATTTCTCCCTCACTCTCAACTACAAACATAAAGGCTACCAGTCCACCAGACGCAGCCGAACATTTCTCTGCGGAATCGATCAGAACGATTACTCCGATTTTGCACTCGAATGGCTTATCGACGAGCTTGTCGACGACGGTGATGAGATCGTCTGTCTCCGCGCCGTAGAGAAAGACTCCCGCATCGCCAGTGATACCAGCATCGAGGCAGGAAAATATCGCACGGAGGCAGAAAAGTTATTCGAGCAAGTCATCCAGAAGAACAGTCAGGATGAAAAGGCCATTAGTATTGTCCTGGAGCTTGCTGTAGGCAAAATCCAGGACATCATCCAGCGAACGGTACACACCCCCACCAAATCCTGATAGAGAAAATCTCCAAGAAAGATAACTAACCAAGCTTTACCATCAGATCCGGATCTACGAACCCTCCCTCCTCATCGTTGGCACCCGTGGCCGCAGCCTCAATGGCGTACAAGCCCTGCTCCCAGGGTCCGTCTCAAAGTACTGTCTACAGCAATCACCCATTCCCGTCATTGTCGTGCGCCCCTCACCGAAGCGAGAAAAGAAGAAAAAGAAACGTCAAGCCGACCCCACCCGTCGCAGTTACAATCAAATTCTCGAGATGAGCGAACAACGCGGTAGTCGCATCTTCGAGGGCAACTCCAGCTCTGAAAGCAACATCTCCAAGCTTCCCGATGAAGAAGCCGCCGTCGCAGCTGCATTGGGTCTTCCACGTTCCTATCAGAACTCGCGCAGCTCGCTCTCAATCTCGGAGAGGAGCAGTGTGAGCCATGACGGCCAAACCTCGCCGCCCAATATTGGTTCTCCGGACGCCACCACCAGCGCCGAGAATACGGAGAGTGACAGCACAACCGATGAAGAGCAGGCCCAACAGAAGACAAATGTGGAGACTATCTCACCGAACCTCGAAACATCGGAACACGATTCTGAGGCGCCGCCCGCTTCAACGGAGCCGAGTGCAAATAGCTCTGGCACATCAAAAGTCGATATCCCAGTCATAATCGCAGATGATATGACCAAGGAGAAAGAGCGATCTAAGTCTGACCCTTCTTCACACTGATCTTGGAACCGCGCCCGTGTGATCACCCTATTGGAACACAACTCAACCATAACCCCCCATCAATCGTTCATGGTATCCCACTTTATCCCGTCGCGATCCTACATGCAAGATTAGGTCTGTGCGTTCAGCGCATTTCAATGACCATCGACTACGACCCTTGCAGTTCAGCACACCACCAGAACAACATACCAGTATGAAAACGGACAGACATGACCGCTGGCATTATAAGGTAGACATGGACTCTTAGGAGGCATATTTGCTACATCAACTTGACGAACACTAGAGTACAGCATGGAAAGCGTACTGATTATTCATTGCATCATTTGCAAGCATCAGGGACCAATCATACAATCCCTTATTTACTTCAAACTATAATTTATCCATCTCTCTCTCTCTCTCTCTCTCTTACAACGATAATCTATACTGTATCTATCTGCATTGACACCGAATCCAATAAATAGTCGTCCAGACCATACGGTGACTACACGTTTACATCCCACATCGTAGCGCAATATCATAAAAGACGAAAGATAAAGTAAATATCATATGAAGCCTAAGTTATAAGAAGAAGAAAAAATGCAGAGACAGAAAAAAAGACAGATAAAAATGCACCCAGTCTCCCCAAACCAGATGACACCCATCCATCTCTTGTGACCTCGTGCAATCAATCAGATGCAAACTCAGTAAGTAACAAAGAATAAGACATCACAGGAATCAGACTATAGAAAAACAACATAATCAATCCAGGAATAGTTAGATTATGATAGAATAGAATATGATGATAGGAAGGAAGGAAGGGACTGAAGGAACGGTGGAGAAGGAAGAAGTAGAAGTAGAAGAAGGAAACTTTTCTAGCGAAATTTTGTCTAAGAACACAAGCAGAAGCAACAGACATGATAAAACATACTTCATCGCCAGCACACACCAATTTCCGGTGTAGATGCAATGCATACAATACTTCGAAAAAAAAAAAAAGAAGCAGCAGAAACGCAAGAAGAAAACAATAATAAGCAAACAAACAAACAAACAACAGAAAAAATGACAACTACTAAATCTCTTGCAAAGTGGATCGCTTCCAACGGGCTCCAAACCAGGAAAAGAGTTGGGTGTGTTTTCCCCTTATAGGTAAGGAGACCGATCTGAGCTCCCCGGGTATTGGAAATGCAAAGAAAGTCGACGATAACGAAAAAAATCATCGAAACGAGAGAGAAATATCGAGGAAAGTAAAAGGAGATCAGAAAACGATGAGGGGGGAAGGAAGGGGAAAAGGTCAGAGAGAGAGAGAGAGAGAGAGTAGAGCAAGGAAAGGAAGAAAAGACAAACGTCCTCCCCTCTCACGCAACTCCCCCCCTTCTCTCCACATAACCTAACCCTGGTTACAGTCTTTTCGCTTTTCGCAGCCTGTTGTTTCTTGCAGGTTTTCTTTCAAATTCCCTTCTGCTTGTTTGTTTAGCGGGGCGGGGATTAGAATTGAACACAACATTCATTGTACAATCAATCATAATAAAGATAACCGGGATGGGATGCTGGTTTATTGTTTTCTTCGGTCTCTGCGCTTCCTGCGGCGGAAGAGAAATAGAAGAAATTTATGTGAGCGACCGGTTTGCGCGTCGAAATCATAGACGAGAAGATTAGGAGAAGAAATATTCAAGGAGAAAAAAAAAACATGACGGTGAACTTTAAAGGGGTAGGTAGGATTTGATGGTGGATGGAGGAAGAATAGAAGGGAAGAAAAGAAGATGGAAAATTTTTCATTATCATTGCCAAAGAATCTATGATGCTTCCTCTCCGTCCTTCGACGGGGTCTTGGATGGTCGGCGCTCAGCCGCGGGTTGTGACTTTGTCAACATGGGCGAGGTAGGGTTCGATGGAGGGGAGGTGGCCATGTTATCGCGGTCTTCCAAGCTAGCCAGAGCACTGTGAAGGATTAGTATTGACCTGAAAATCGGAGTTGGCTGAAAAGGGGAGCCTACCTGAATGCATTCATCGACGAGACCTCCTTGTCTTCCTTTTTAGCCGGGGGAGTTCCAGTACGGCTGCTGGCAGCGCTGTCATCGCTACCACGAACCAAGTTGCCACCGGGGCCAAGGTTCTTACGGCCACTGCTGCTGCGAGAGCCAAGCATGCTGGAAGGTCCGAACGACATGGGCTGAGTAGTATTGCGGGTTGTGCGCAGACGGCGGAGGTCATCGCTTCCAACCTTGCTGGAGGCGTAGTCAGGGGGAGGTGCTTGGTGGCCATATCCACCATATCCACGAGCATCGCCACGACCCATGTAGGGACGACCACCACCGCCACGGTTTGCTTGTGAGCGAAGGCGCTCCATCTCGGCCTCCTGTTGAGCACGAGCAGCCTGTTGGAGTGTTAGTTAGGCATGACATATCGATGGGTAGAATATAGTTAATGAACTCACGGTTTCTCTGATCTCCTGAATGGTCTGGGGACCCTTCTCACCTTCCTTGGTTGCCCAGCGCTTCCGGCGCAAATCAATGATATCCTGAAAATCGAAATGTTAGCCACCAGGACTCTTGTCACTCCAAAAAACTGGGGGGGGAATTCGGATTTGGCCTACCATAAGCATGAATGTCAGTCTGCTAGGCAGACCTTCAATTTGCACCATAAGTTGAATGCGGTTGAAGTAAGCATCCATCATGGCGTGGCCCTTTTCGGAGCTATCCAGGCTGGCACCGATGGTACGCAGGAGACTGGTCAAGCTCTCGACTTCGGCTTCATCAGGCATTCCCTCGTAGTCGACGAGCTTCTTAACACACTCGTGCATGATACGTTCCGTCAACATGCCAAGCTTGTAGAGCTCACCAATGAACTTCACAAGACCCAACCCACGACGCTTAGCAGCAGCGGCCTTGTAGTATTCGTCGGACATCATGGCAGCCTCCTCGGTCTCGCCCTCGGGCTTAGGAGGCAGGTTGACCTTCCAACCACGCTCGAACTCCTCCTGACAGCGGTTAAGGAGGTACTTGCGGAAGAGACTACCACCAGCCACAACGGTGCCATTCTTGTCCCGAATGTTCTCGTCCTTAATCTCCATGCTCATGCTCTCAAGCATGCGCTTGCAAAACTTGGCGTAGATGGACGCCCAGTGAGCCTCGTCGGTGGCCTTCTCGAATGTAAGCTGGATAACTTGCCGCAGAGTGCGTCCATCCGACTCGTCCCGGGACTGGGAGACAATCTCCAGAATCTGACCAGAAATCTTCTCGAAATTTTCCGGGGTCATCTTGTTCAGGGCCGCCTTCACCTTGCGTTGTACCATGTCTGGAGGCATGTGGCCTCCAGGAGTAGGTCCGGCACCACCTGGAGCTTGAGTCAAGCTGCGAGGCTTCCAACCGCTCGAGGAGACCTCGAGAGCCTGGAGATCCATGCCAGCAGTAAGAGGCATAGACTTGGCCATCTCTTCCTCTTTCCTGTGCTGGTGCTTGTCGCGCTTGCTGCTGTTGCGAGTTCCCGAGCGGTTGCTCGAACCCACGCGAGGAGGCATACCCATTGCGTTGGTAGAGTTGTTTCGGCTGATGGAAGGCGAACCCATACCCATACCACCACGTCCACCGAAGGGGCCGGCGAATGGGTTGTTCATACCGGCAACACGAGTAGCGTTGCTGAGAGCAAAGCGCTCCGCCGAGCTAGTGCCTGGGGGCAAGTTTTGTCTGCCGGGCTGGGTGAATGTGCCCATCTGGGAGAACTGGGGAGCACCACCACCGCCACGAGACGAGTTACGGCCGCCTGTGAGCGGCGTCCGAGCAGACTGGGGACGAGAGGAGTCGTTGTCGCCTACTGTCTCACGCACGCGAGCGTCCCAGTCAATCGAAGGCTTCTCCTTGAACACGGCCTGGAACTGCAGCAAGAACTCCTTGTTATAGTGGAACTTGCGATCAGCAGGGGCGTTGGCGTTCAGGGCCGGGTTAGGCGAAACAACGGACTCGGGGTAGGTAATCTGGCTCAGGTCAACAACGAAGCGAGCAGAGTGAAGAGACTTCATGGCCGCGCTAGGTTGGGCAGGCTCGACGCTCTTGCTGGTCTCCAGCTTGAGCGCAGCAGGCTTATCACGCTTGGCAGCACTGGCGGGCTTCGCAGGAGGACCCATTGAGGCATCCGAGGTAGGAGTCAACGTCCCACTGTCGGCGGGGGTACTGGACTCCGTAGCAGTGAAACCACCCTTCTTCAAGGTGGCAAAGAGATCCTTGTTGCTGGTGTCTTCTTGTTCGCCAGCCGCACGCTTGCGCTCAAGTTCCTGTTCCCGAGCTTCGGCTTCAGCTTCGGCCTTCTTCATGTTGGCCTCGTAAGCATCAGCTTCTTCCTTCTCCTTCTTAGCCTTCGCTTCCTTCTCGGCCTCCTTCTTAGCGTAGTAGGCACGCTCGGCTTCAAGCTCCTTAGCCTCGATCTCCGCCATTTCACGCTCGATAGCATCATAGTCGATCTCCTCCTCCTCGTCAGCAGGCGCGGGGGCGGGCTCAGAAGGCTTGCTGGTCTCCTCCTTGGGCTCCTCGGTCTTGTCCTTGAGGCTCAGGTTCTCCAGGTCCTTGCGAGCAGACTCTTCATCGGCTGTCTGTTTCTTGGACGCATCCTCCTCGTCCTTCTTGCGAGTGGCGGATTCTTCTTCCTCCTTCTTGCGACGCTGCTCAGCCTCATCCTGTTCGATCTTCAAGCGCACAGCTTCCTTCAACTCTTGTTTCTTCTCCTCGTCCGTCTTGATGGACTTGGAGTCGGATCGAGTATGATCCGCACTGCTACCAGTGCGTGGGGGAGGGGTGGCGATCGGGGTGGCGATGCGAACAGGGGAGGGCACTACACGTCCGGGAGACGCAGGGGCCTTCTCGAAGGTCTTGACTGCGCCACTAGGATCCTTGATAATAAGAGGACTCTTTTTGTTAGAGGGGATTACAAACTGGGACTTGCCCGGAACTGGGCTGTTCGAGGAGCGGCTGCCGGTATGCGCATGGCCGGGGCCCGGGGCACCCGCTGGGGGGGGACCCTGGCCGAGGCTGGAGCTCGGTCGGTCATTCGACACCTGCGAGGGCGTGCGGGACAGGGAAGGAGCCTGGGCGGGAGGCTGGACGGGGTACTGGCCCTGCTGCATGTAATGTCCGCCCGGGTTGTAGGGTACGGACCGACCTTGCTGGGGCGAGGGCGGCACATATGTCTGCATGTAACCGGGTTGGTAGTAGGAATAGTTGGGATCATAGTTGTACGCCGTCTGAGATTTCATCATGGTTAGATAATGTTCAAATTCGCCGCTCTCCGGCGCCAGATTGGGTGGGGGAAGCGCAAGGCTTGGGGTCATAAAACGAGGGGGAATGGGACCAGAAGGCACTCGGGGGCCTTTTTTTTTGTGGCTGAAGCCACCACCGCGACGCGGGTTTTTGTTATAGGGAGCGGAATGGGTTCTCACGTTTTGGGGGGCCATATGCGGAGCATAGTTCCCATAAGGCGGGGCTGCCATATGGGGGGGCGCCATCGGCACCGCGTTCATCTGGGGAGGCGTAGGATGAGGATGAGCGTTGGCCATAGCGGGGCTACGGTTAGCCTGTGGCGAGTTGGGGAAGGCCATCCCACGTCCTTGGCTGGCGCCATGGAACTGGGGGCCCATGTTGTGACCACCGCGCTGCTGGTTCGTCGAGCGGAAGCTGGGACCTGGCGAGTAAGGCATCTGGCCTTGGTATCCTGACTGAGAAAATCCGCGGCCGCGGCCACCTTGATGGGCAAAACCACCACGGTTGGGGCCACTACCCATATGGTTGCTCATATCACTGTGCGTGGATTGAGAGGATTCGCGGCGGAGGTGGTTCGAGGGAGCAGCGGCACCAAGGGGTGCTTGGGGAGTCGGGCGCATCTGCTAAGAGGGAAAACCGATCTTTTTGTTATTATTCATTCCCGAGAGGAAAAAATTTGGGCGGGTATGCCAAGAAGGGGAAATTATGCTTTGAGTAGATATCCCCCAACGTCTCTCCTCCCTTCCGTGTCATACTCATCGTCACGACTTGACCAAGCGAAAGGCCACGGATTTTTGGGTGGAGAGGGGCAGAGGAATGGACACAAAAATGGAAGAAGAGCGCTGAATAGATAAAGCCACTTACGTTATCGTCGCTGAAGCTACCAAAGCTAGGCGCGTTGGCCTGCGACTGGTATGAGGACGGCGGTGGCCGGCCACCGCTTGAGGCAGGCTGGGGGATAGGCGAAGGCGAGGCCGACGGAGATGTGACACGGGGGCTCATGTTAGGAGCGACACCCAGGCCGGACTGAGACTGACCAGCCAGAGCAGCCGGGTTGCCCAAGTTCGGGGAAGTAGGTTGCTGGTTGGCGAAGCCGAACTGCAGACTATTGGGACGACTGTTGGGGCCACCGTTCGGGATATAACCTGAGGTGCCAGCGGACGTGATGGTCACCGACGGCTTGCGCGAGTGGTCGGCTGGGGCCGGAGCGCCATTGACGATGGTGACGCCGGGGGTCTGAGATGGTTGTTGCATGGGTTTGCCGCTCACAGGAGATGCTGAGGTCGACTTCCCATGTTGCGCTGGGCCACCCACGGTGACGGGAGCGGCGGTAGAGTCCGTCGCGGACTTCTTCGTAGCGGCGTTGGCGTAAGACCGAGCCGCGGCGGGAGCAGGCTGCGAAGGGGAGGAGGGGGCGGCCTGGGTCGAGGTGCTCTGTCCTTGAGGTTGAAGACCTGACTTGGGAGGGATCGAGCTCATTAGACAGGTCGGGGGTGGGGGATAAGCCGATATGGGAGGCGCAAAAAGATTTTCGAGTGGTGATTTCGGTCGGTGAGGTGTAGGTGAAGAGGATCACTGTCAGTTAAGAAAAACCAGTGATATGAGGCTGAGAGGTGTGATGTCAAGGCGTGTGACGGCTAGACAAGGCGAACACTCTCTAGAGAATCCCACATCCAAAAATGGATTATTATCCCACGCAGGAATAATAATACTCTCGAGGAGGGGAGAGAAAGAGAGGAAAACTCGGTAATCTCAACAAAGAAGATCACCGAAAATCCAAATCCAAATAAATCCCGTCGTGATAAAAACGACGATGAGGGGAGTGGAGGGATGGGTGGAGAGGGGAAAAAAAAAGAAGAAGAATCAGAAGAAGAAAGAGAGGGAAAAAGGGGAGGAGAGAGAGAAAGAGAGGGTAAGAGAGGGCAAAAAA
>VCAU01000153.1:1675-62548 GCA_015844325.1 Aspergillus nanangensis | reverse complement strand
AAAAAACCCCCCCCCCCCCCCCCCTGCCAGTCCCCTTCGACACAGGCCGACTGGAGGTTCCGGTGGATTGTTTACCGTGGCCCAGCGATCGCGAGGAGCGCATCAGCGTGAATACCTCGGGGATTGGGGGAGTGAACGTCCATGTAAGTGCATTTACAGCAGCATATTTGCGAGTTTGTTCTGACCAATTGTGAAGATCGTGTTGGACTCCGCGGCGTCTTTCCTACCAGAAATGGCATCGCGAGGATCTTCTGCTCCTACTGGACGACAATTCCGGATACTTCCGTTCACAGCAGCTCACCCAGACGCCGTCGTGCAAATGGCAGAGGCCCATGAGAGATATCTGCAATACCATCCTGACGCCCTCGATGCCCTAGAGTACACGCTTCTGAACCATCGACAACGACTCCCGTATCGGGCCTGTTATATAGGGCACGCTCGGGAGTCGATCAAGCCCCCCGGTCCGGTGGTCTACTGTAAAGCCACCGAGCAGAAGGCTGCGTTTGTGTTCACCGGACAGGGCGCGCAATGGGCTACGATGGGCAGGGAACTATTGACAGAACATCCGTCGTTTCGGGATGATATTCGGGCCATGGACGAAACCCTCCGAGAGGAATTCAACGCCAAATGGACCGTTGAAGGTAGATATAGCGCACTCCCATCCTAGTCGCATTCCCGACGCTAACCGGGAAATAACTATGAAGGGGAAATCCAAAAATCCGCCGGGGAGAGCTTACTCGATCTTCCCGAATATGCCCAGCCGGTCTGCACCGTCCTACAGATAGCCTTGGTCAACCTTCTCGCTGCGTGGAACGTCACTCCCGTCGCGGTTCTCGGCCACTCCAGCGGCGAGATTGCAGCAGCGTATGCCGCCGGGATCTTGGATATGCGAGACGCTACGAGAGTCGCATACTTGCGGGGAAAGTCCTGCCAGCATGTCTCCAGGGACGGGGCGATGGCCGCCGTGGGGTTGGGGGAACAGCAGGTCACGCCATGGTTGAAGCCCGGGGTGGAGATTGCATGTATCAACAGTGCATCGAGCACAACCCTGTCTGGAGACGCTGAGGCGTTGCAGCGTGTGCTGGAGAAGATCCAGGAAGACGTCCCGGATGCCCTCGTTCGACGACTGCAGGTTTCGGTGGCATACCATTCCCGTAGGTGCTTGAGCCACGTCTATTCCGTGTTCGATACTGACGAGACATTCATTCCTCACAGGCCAAATGGAACATCCGGGCAAAATCTACTCCAACTCTTTACAACCGTTCCTGACCGCGAAGCCTCCGCATACTCCGTTCTATTCGACCGTTCGGCTGGGAGAATCTACAATAGACCATGGCCCCGAGTACTGGCGCCAAAACCTGCAACGTCCAGTGCAGTTCTACGCAGCAGTCCAGCGGCTGTTAGCCGATTATCCTGACAGCCACATCCTGGAAGTCGGCCCCCATGCCGGCCTCTCCGGCCCTCTGCGACAGATCTTCCACGACTCCGGCCAGTCGCGCACCTACTCCTCGACTCTGAAGCGAAACGAAAACAGCGCTAAAGCCTTCGCCCAGTGTCTGGGTGATCTGCTCCTGAACGGGATCCCAGTCCAATCGCCATCGAATGTCCCCGTACTCACCAACCTCCCAGCCTACCCCTGGCAGCGCGACCTGGTCAGCACGACTGAGTCCTCGATGGTCCACCGCCGCAACCACCGCCAGGCCCCGCCCCACGACCTCCTGGGTCTCCGCACCCTCGAGAGCAGCGATCTGGAGCCCGCGTGGCGGAAGGTGCTGCGTCTGCGCGACCTCCCCTGGCTGAAACACCACTGCATCCACCAGGATGTGGTGTTTCCTGCCTCAGCGTATATTGCCATGGCTGGGGAGGCGGTGCGTCAAATCACCCAGGTGGCAAGTTACACGGTGAAGGACGTGGTGTTTTATACTGCGTTGGTTCTGAAGGACAGACGGCCGGCGGAGTTGGTAACCAGTTTGAGGCCAGGGAGGCAGACACTACAGGAGGATTCGGGGTGGTATGAGTTTAGTATTGGCTCGTTTGATGGAGAGCGGTGGGAGAAACATTGCGCGGGGAGTGTAAGGGCTGGGTGCCCGGATATGTCGCACACTACGCGCTGCTCCATCACGGCGTTTCCTAGGCAGATATCGAGCGAGAGGTGGTATAGCGCGATGGCGAAGGTGGGATTCAATTATGGACCGCGCTTTGCGGGGATGAGTGAGATAGAATCGGGGACGACGGAGTCTGTATGTTCGGCTTCACTGGTGGATAGGCAGGAAACAGAGTGGTCGTCGTACACCCTGCATCCAGCGACACTCGACATGGCGTTCCAGTCGTTGTCAGTGACAATGTGTATGGGAGAGCCGCGGCTGCTGAACAGCCTGTGGGTTCCGACCTTCATCGGCGAACTGTGTGTCACAGACGGAGCTGGAGGAAGTGATATCCGGATCACTAGCCGCATGACGACCAATCCAGGAGGGACCGAGGTAGGTTGTGTGCAAGGTGCTGCTGGATCTCGCTTGGTCTTGTCCGTGGTAGATTTCAAATGGACAGTACTGGAAAGGAGTGCTGCTGCCTCGGAGAAGTATGTTGCGTCGTTGCAGTGGAGAGCCGATCTGGATTGCCTGAACGCGAAGTCGGCGTTGATCAAGAAAGGATATAATCACAATACACGGCTCATCGAAGAAACCCTGTTCCTCCTCTGCGCAATGGAGACAGTCACCGTCATAGCCACGATGGACGCTCCCCACCCCCATCTGGCCCAGTATCGAGACTGGCTCAACGGCCATTTAGAACGCGCTCGCTCCACTCCATACCCACTGGTAGACAATGCGAGCGACCTGTTCGCAATGTCCAGCACCCAACGCCAGCATACAATCCACACAATAGCACGAGAAATACCCAACTGGGACGAGACAGAGACGCCGTGTGTCTTGGCCATCCTACGCTGCTATGAGAATGTGCAGCGGATCTTTGCCGGTGCCGTAGATGCACTAGAAGTCATGCACCAGGGCGACCTGATGACACGGTTTTACGACTACGGCGCCGTTCGCTGGGACTATCGGGATCTCTGCACACTCTTAGGCCATCTCCGGCCGACGATGAAGATCCTCGAGATTGGCGCCGGCACGGGCAGTCTCACTGCGCAACTCTTGACACACCTCACGGGGGACGCTAGTAATCGGTTATACGCTGAGTATGTGTTCACGGATATATCGCCGTCGCTGTTTGCGCAGGCGAGGGAACGGTTCAAGGACTGTGAGGCGGTGCAGTATCGGGTTCTGGATATCAGTCGTGATCCGCTGGAACAGGGGTTCTATCGGGAGGAGTTTGACTTGGTTATTGCGGCCAATGTAAGTCCTCAGAAGACGACGTTGCTGCGGCAGTCTTAACAGTGGATGTGGATATAGGTCCTGCATGCAACCCCGGATATCTGCCAGACCTTGCAGAATGTACGACGGATCCTGAAGCCCAATGGGCGGCTGTTTATACAGGAACTGTGTCCTGGTAAGTCCGACGGTGTTGAAACAAGAGAAACAACTGTTCTGACAATGTGTATAGAAACAAAATGGGTCAACTATGTTATGGTATGTGCTTCTACCGGCGTTGCCTGATGTCATCAGCTAATATCATCCAATACAGGGTCTACTTCCTGGCTGGTGGAATGGCAGCGAAGATGGACGTCCCAACGAGCCATACATGCAACCCGAGGAATGGGACACACGACTGCAGAAGACCGGTTTCTCTGGCGTTGTATGGGAGTACGACGATGACGCCCCTTTCCATATGAACGCAAACATGATTGCCCAGCCTGTAGGAGCAGCAGGATTAAGAGGAACAGCACCCGACAGCCGTGGAAGCATCACGCTCCTATCCTACGAGCGAACCAGCGCGATGGCATATGCAGTGGGAGACGCCCTGCAAAACACGGGGTTTGCCATCCACTACGTCCTCTGGGGATCACCAGTCCCAGCAGATCATGACGTGATTTCGTTCGTCGACTTGGAACTCGCCTACTTCGACTCCATCGACGAGGAAAAACTCACCCAGTTTATCACGTTTGTCAAACACCTCCAGCACAAATCTGTGCTGTGGCTCTGTCCCCCGTGCCAAATGCAGGTCCAGGACCCGCGATATGCACAAACCCTCGGAATGGCCCGATCCATCCGGTTCGAGTTCGGGATGGCGTTTGCAACCCTGGAGATCGGGGACTACTTCACGGCCCAGGAGCCGATCGTGCAGGTGTTTCTGAAGATTCGGCGGGCCCACGAGACCCAGCAGTCGGACTCCGTCAACCCTGACATGGAATATATCTGGGATGGGAGGGTCGTCCGTATTGGCCGCTTTCAATGGACCTCCATCACAGATAGTTTACTGGCAACGGCACCAGAGGACGACACCAACAAGGTCAAAGAGCTGTCGATCTCGCAGCCCGGGCTGCTCCAGACCCTTCAATGGACCCGGCGTGTCCTCCCAGACCTCGGACCAGACGGCGTGCAGATCCAAGTCCACGCCGCCGGGCTCAACTTCCGGGACATCATGCTTGCGACAGGCATTCTCCCTCACCGGGAGTCGTACGGCATCTTCGGCAGCGAGGCTAGCGGGGTTGTCACCAAAGTAGGCTCCCAGGTCACCTCCCTCGCAGTGGGAGACCGCGTTATGGCCGCGACGCATCAGATGAGTGCGCTCGCTACGGAGTTCCAGACTGTTTCCGGCCTGTGCATCCGCATTCCAGACAGCCTGGGGTTCAAGGCGGCGGCCTCGCTGCCCGTCGTGTACATCACGGTCCTCCAATCGCTGGTCCACAAGGCACAGTTGAAAAGGGGACAGACGGTATTGATCCACAGCGCCGCCGGCGGGATTGGGATTGCGGCCATCACCATCGCGCGGTATACCGGAGCTACTATCTTCGCGACTGTGAGTTCCGAAGAGAAGCGTGCATTCTTAACGAAGACTTTTGGCATTCCGGAAACCCACATCTTCAACTCGCGGTCCTCCGACTTCGCCCGGCACGTCCGCCAGGCTACGTCCGGCCGCGGGGTCGATGTGGTGCTCAACTCGCTCTCCGGGGAGTTGCTCCATACATCGTGGACGTGCGTCGCCAGCGGTGGCTGCATGGTTGAGCTAGGGAAACGGGATCTGCAGGGCAAAGGCCGGCTGGAGATGGATCTGTTTGAAGCCAACCGGGCGTTTATCGGCGTCGACGCAAGCCGGCTCACCACCGAGGATATTCCGACGGTTAGCAAGCTGGTTAGAAGATTGGTGGATCTGTACGAGCAGGGGGTTGTGGACCCAACCAATATACCTATCACTCTGTTTCCGGCGGCAGAGGTCGAGCGCGCGTTCCGCCACATGCAGAAAGGCGTGCATATCGGGAAGATTGTCATTGACCTGGGACTCCCCGATAGCTTACCGATGACACCGAGCCTTCCGGCTGTGGCATTCCGTACGGACAGAACATACCTGCTTGTCGGGGGTCTCGGGGGCCTGGGCAAAGCCATTGCAGTCTGGATGGCTACCCACGGGGCAGGGCGGTTGATGCTGATATCGCGGAATGCCGGCCAATCCGACAGTGACCAGGTGTTTTTGCGGGAGCTTGAATCCCTGGGATGCACCACGCAGCCATTCCCCTGCGACGTGACCGACGTTGCCCAGGTTGAGAAAGCGGTCCAGGCTGCCACCACGCCGATTGCCGGGGTCATCCATCTCGCCATGGTGATCCGCGATAGGGCACTGTTTGACATGGACATGGTGTCGTGGAATGCCGTCGTCGCGCCCAAGGTACAGGGGGCGTGGAACCTGCACCACGCCTTGCCCTTGGAGCTCGACTTCTTTGTTCTCATGAGTTCCATGTCGGGCCTCATTGGATTCTGGGGCCAGTCAAACTATGCGGCTGCCAACTGCTTCCTGGATGCATTCACGCAGTATCGACAGGGTCTGGGATTGCCAGCATCTGTCATTGATCTAGGTTGTGTTGGCGAGGTGGGCCACGTGAGCAAGAGACCGCAACTACTGGAGAAATGGCAGACGGCCCTGGGCGAGATTATATCGAAGAAGGACATGCTGCATTGCCTCCAGCTAGCGATTGCGCGGTCCCAGCCGCCAAGTTCCACGAAGAGTCACAGTGCGACAGCCTTATATACCAATTTCAGTCAAATCGCCAACGGGTTGTCCGTGCAACAAGGCCCAGAGGGGCAGATCGACAACATCTTCTGGGGGAGGGATCCACGGATTACGGCATGCCACCGCCTGGTGGACCAGTCTCCGAAGAGTAGAACCAATACATCAAACTTGTCCCTGATTCGGTGGCTGTCAGCCCTCAAATCTGCGCCGGAGGAATTGGCCCCTGCGAAGCATGATCAAACAAGGGACTTTCTAGCTAAGGAGATTGCCATCCAGGTGTTCAAGTATCTGCTGAAGGAGCCACCTGAGGAGATCGATATCTCGTTGGACCTACTAAGTCTGGGGTCAGACTCGCTTCTTGCGGTCGAGGTCCGAAACTGGTGGCAACAGACGTTTGGAGGGAAGATTACGACTCTGCAGCTGCTCCAGGCGGGAAGTTTGCAGGAATTGGGAGATCTCGCAGTGAAGCATCTCAGACAGCGGCATCATATCTCCCGGTGAGATTCTTATTCTGCTTTACATAAGTAATATCGTGCTATTTGCAGAAAGGTGTTTACGATAGACGGGGGTGTATATACGTGGGATGTACTCCTGGAAATTCAGAATTATTACACCAAAAGCCGCTTATTCTCCGTCTCCAGAACACGCAAAGTAGGCCAAACCAATGGTGGCGTTGTATATAACAAGAAAGAAAACACCCAGAGATATCCAGCGGATTTTTCCCATGGCGACACCACTGCTTTCTTCTGAGTGATGCCACATGCTCCAGTAAAGATGGTTTCCACCACTAGTGCCAGGGCACAGGAACAGAAGAACCGAAGCACGGGCAACGTATGAACCCCAGCAGTCGTCCAATATACGTAGTCCGTCACGCCATGAGTGACGCCAGACAGGAAGAAGACGCAGAAGGTAAACAAAACTCGAAGTTCTTTCTTTCGCCAGTGTGGCATTCTGGCCACTATCGCCCTGGCCGATCCCACGAGAGGCTCATGGAGTAGCTGGTGCCAAAATTTACTAGACACCATTATCAGAATAGGGACTTTATTGCGTGATATAAGACACTCAGGGAAATCTTACCCCCAGAACCGCCTGACCGAATAAGCTTGTTCGAGACGTCCGAACAGTGGCGGCCATGTATCCGGTACAGAGCCATCCACCAGCACCAATACCGCCAGCAAAAAGCAATCCAAGAAGTCGACAGTGACGTACGTCACGAGCCAGAAACCAACGGTAGCCACCAACCGGGCCTGCAGCTGCCGAGAGCTTTCCCCAAATACCAACCACTCTGTCCCAGGGGCAAGCAACCGCTGCCATTCCGGGGTGCCAGCTCCAAACCACCACCGTCCCAGCAACCAGGTCACCTCTGGAATCAGAAAGTTGCCTGCAAACCGAAGGATCAGATGACAGCCAAATCTGACTTTCTCCGGTCCATCCAGCATTCTCCGAGTAGATCGTAAGGGAGGAATCCCCCGAACCGCGCAGAGGACGTTTTTGACGACGCACAGCAGGTCCGTCCAGGTCGATTTCATGAACGAGTGCGGGACGGCCGCATCGATCTTATTCGTCAAACACACGTAGTAAAACAAGCAAAAGCACGCCGGGGAGAGGATATTGCCCGCCAGGATCTGCGCGAGCAGGAGAGGGCAGAAACTCTGCACAAGATACATCTGGCAGGCCCAGGTGGCCGGGAGCGTTAGACTCGCGACAAGCCGGGCTTTAGATCCGGTTGGCGTCCATGAGGCGATGAGGATCGTTTGGAGGAACAGGTGGCCGAGGCTGAGGGCCATTATGGCGATGACCTGGAGAGCCCACATTGCCTTGGTGGGGAGGGGGGGACTGTCAGATGTTTTGTGTACTTTAGTTGCTTCCTAATCTCTTCTGATCCGGGGTTTATATGGACTTGACTGTCGTGGTGGGGGTGGGATACACAACCAAGGAGCGTAGCCCTAGTATTTCGTGGAAATACTCCATCCTGAATGATTTACACTTATGCACGGCATGTCACTCTTTCTGACGTCTCTAGAGGGAGACGAGGAAGGGGGAGAAAAAGAAAAACAAGAAACGAAAGTTGAGGGCTCATAGGTAGCTCCACAAGGTATGTTGAAGATGTACGTTTGCCACACTATTGAACTCTCCTTGTTTGATATCTTGCGCGATTTCCTATTCCGTGAATTGCTTCCCAGCCACGCAGGATATCTTACGTATGAAAACCTGAAATGTGGAGTGAATCGTTCAATCTCTGTTGAAGTCCCCATCTCGATGATCATTCCGATTCAGGTTTTGACGGGACCTGGAGTAGACTACTTGTACGACAGACTCCCAGACACACTGAGCAGATCATATCAGATCACCATTCGTCCAGCATGCAACGCTTCATCACTTCCCTAGTTCTGTTGAACATTCTGTTCATTTCTCCCATCCTCTCCCTCTCCGACCATGCCACTCACATCCTCGCTCATCTCTCTGGGATTTCGTCCGCCCTCGAAGCCGGTCAAGATGCCGGCAACGGATACTATGGAGGTCTACTGGCGGCGATTCCCTCGGGCCAAAGAACCATGGATGTGTGGGCGGCCTTAAGACAAGCGAACGAAGAAATCCAGTCCAATCCTCTTAGCGAGGAAGACTCGACAGCCGTGGTCGAGAGCCTGGCCTCGACGCACACGCTGTCCATAGCTGTCATGGAGATGATGGTCGAAAAGGTGTGTCTCCTGTTTCTCTCTCTCTCTCTCACCCTTCTCACTCCGCAGCTGGGACATCCTTGTTCGATTTTTCTTAATTTCATTTCGATTTTAGGAACCGCACTTCCGCGCCGCAAAAGTTCACTTCTTAGTGCCCATTGCGCTCGACGCCTTTTACAAGGAAGTCGACGACCTGTTGACCACTCTGGCGAAGCAGGTCTCCCCTGGTCATCGTCACACCGTGCAAAGGGTTGGGGCGGAATTTACGCAGGCCTGGGAAAAGGTCTTTGCGGCTTCGATGGCGAATACGGACGGTACGGCAGGTTCATGGATCAACTATCTACCGTTTTTTGATACTGTACAGCCCATCTTGGGGAGGTTGCTTTGAGGCATATGACTTGTTCTCTTTCCTTGAGACCACATCACTGCAAGGACAATATGAGTTTGTCTTCGGGTTGAGATGTAATTCATTCATGCCATCGTAATTTTGATTGAATTCCATATTTAATGGCAACAACTGCTTCTCTAGACTCTTAGCTCAAAATTCCTGGTTTCATGCAAGGGACGACAAAAAAGAAAGAGAAAACCGGATTTGAAGCAAACTTTTGGGATTTTCCACTGCAAGAAAAGGGAGTCGATGTATCACATTTCCTTCCTGATGCGATCTATCATTTGTTCATGCATCAACTGTCGCAAACACTATCTCACCCAAAGGTATCACAAAAAAATTCAATCCCCATGCAGCATGATACACCGATGTGAAGTACACTAAAGTAAAGCCATGTATTGTATTGGTAAGTCAATGGCCAGAAGCCATAAAGTAGCTGCAGCTGTAGGAGGAAGACAGACCCCCACACTCTATCCACGAACGAAACGACTGCCTATCTATTCACCTTCACTACACATCTTTTGCCAGCAATTAATCCAGTCGCTATATACCCTCTGAAACTATATCGATCAAATACATGGCCAATCTCGACGAACCCATAGCGATAGTCGGGCTGGCGATGCGCTTGCCCGGCGACGTCCATTCCACCGATGATTTCTGGGACATGCTAGTCAACAAGCGAGATGGATGCATGCCAGTTCCTACGACCAGATACAACGCAGAAGGGTTTTTCGACCCTTCCACCCAGCCTAACAGTGGGAACTTCCTCCACGAGGACCCGGCGTACTTTGATGCCGCGTTCTTCTCGATCTCGCCGCGCGAGGCCACCCGGCTGGACCCTCAGCAACGAATGCTGCTGGAGGTGGTTTGGGAGTGTTTGGAGGATGCGGGCGAGACCAATTGGCGGGGGTCAGATATTGGATGCTATGTCGGCGTGTTTGGGGAGGATTGGCTCGAGCTGAATTTGAGGAGCGCGCAGAAACCAGATCGGTATCAGATTTTTGGCACCGGAGGGTTTGCACTGTCGAACCGGTTGTCCTATGAGTTTGATCTTCGGGGTCCAAGGTAAGGCGCATGCAATTATCCTGCTTCTTCTTGAGATAAACGCTCGTGAACCTAACCACAGACACTTTTTATCCTTATTTTTTGCCTTTTAGTATGACTATTCAGACAGCCTGTTCCTCGTCCTTGGTAGGGCTGCACGAAGCGTGCCAGGCATTGAAACTAAACCATTGTTCGGCCGCCATCGTCGCTGGCACAAACCTGATCTGCGCTCCCACGACGACATCGCTGATGGTCTCCGTTGGTGTCCTGTCCCAGTCCGGCCACAGTCAAACGTTTGACGCCCACGCTGATGGCTACGGCAGGGGCGAGGCAGTCAATGTCATTTATATCAAGCGCCTGCGAGACGCCCTTAAGGACGGGGATAACATCCGCGCCGTCATACGGTCGACCGCCGTCAACTGCGACGGCAAGACGGTAGGGGTAACTCAGCCCTCCTCGGAAGCACAGGAGGCCCTCATTCGAACCGCATATCGGCATGCCGGTCTGACGGATCAATGGCATCAGACTGCCCTGTTCGAGTGTCATGGAACGGGCACGGTAGTTGGGGACTCGATGGAGACGACCGCCATCGCTAGAGTCATTGGAGCCCAGGAAATGATTGTTGGCAGCGTATGCAATTCCCTACACATCCTATCCAACAAACACAACTTGGTTTAGTTTCGCGATTAATCAGAACTCCAACAGGTAAAACCGAACGTTGGCCATTCCGAGGGAGCCTCCGGCTTAACGAGTATCATCAAAGCTGTCATGAGCCTGGAACGCGGCACCATCGCCCCCAACGCGCATTTCCACACCCTCAACCCCGACATCTCCACCAACCTGCGAGTACCAACAGACGCCATGCCATGGCCAAAAGATCGACAGCATCGTGTCAGCGTCAATTCCTTCGGGGTTGGTGGCACCAACGCGCACGCTATCCTCGACGCCGCCACGGGGTTTGCCCCAGCCCGCACAACCGAGCATACCAACCAAAACACCTCACACCTGATTATCACCTCTGCGAAAAACACGGACAGTTTGAGAAAGCGGATCAGCAGTCTCACCGGGTACGTTAACAAGTACCTTGCCTCCGTGGCGGATATCGCGTACACGCTGGGTCGTCGGAGGGAACATCTCCCGCACATGGCCTTCGCCATCGCACATCCAGGCATCCCTTTGGAGGCTTCGAGCTTCGAAGTGTGCCAGGGCCGGCTGGTGTCTCCTCATGTTACCTTTGTGTTCACCGGGCAGGGCGCCCAGTGGGCCGGAATGGGTCGCGAGCTGCTCGAGACTGAGCCTGCCTTTGGCGCGGTGGTTGAGGATATGGACCAAGTATTGCGGGGATTGCCTATTCCACCGCAGTGGTCAATCAAAGGTGGGTAGATATTATATCTGGTTTCCCGTTGTTTTTTTTTTTTTCTTTCCAAACTGATAGCAATGTAGAGGAGCTATCCCGTGATCCCATGCTATCGCGCATCAACGAGGTGGAAATTGCGCAGCCACTCTGCACTGCAATCCAAGTCGGGCTGTGTGCGGTTTTGGCGGCAAAGGGACTGAGGCCAGATTCAGTGGTTGGTCACTCCAGTGGAGAATTGGCTGCTGCTTATGCGGCTGGGGCGATCACCGCCAAATGTGCCATAATTGCCGCCTTCTATCGAGGCAAATTTGCCTGCTCACAGGACGGTCTGGGTGCTATGGCGGCAGTTGGCTTGGGTAGGGGTGAAGCGGCCAAGTATTTGAAAGAGGGAGTGATCGTTGCGTGTGAGAACAGTCCACACAATGTCACAATCTCCGGGGACAAGGAGGTCGTCGACGATGTCCTGCAACGTATCAAGACGGAGTCTCCAGATACGTTCTGCCGGAGGCTCCGAGTCGGCGTGGCCTATCATTCACGTAAGTTTTATCACACCCTGAGGATTTCGATGCATATACTAAGGCTAACATTGCAAAGCCCATATGTCTCGTGTTGCAAGCGAATACGAAAGAGCAATAACTCCATATATCAGCCCCAACGATAAGATGCTGCCCATGTTCTCCAGCCTAAGTGGTCAGCTGGTGACAGACCCTGTCCATTTGGACGCCAAGTATTGGAGTGCAAACCTCGAATCACCAGTGCTGTTTTCTCAGGCCGTGCAGAATATGCTGGTAGAGCATCCCGAGGAGCAGATCTTCATCGAAGTCGGCCCTCACTCTGCTCTGGCTGCACCTCTGCGCGAGATCTTCCGATCCATCCCCTCGGGACATACGCCGACGTACATTCCAACCTTGATTAGAAACGATGACGACTGTCGATCTCTGTTGCTGACCACGATGGGACGAGCTCTCGGAAGAGGCGTCAAGCTGGATATGTCGCGTATCATGGCACCGGGAATCGTCATGGCTGACCTTCCTCGGTATCCATGGCAGCATGAAAAGCGCTACTGGCATGAGGGCAGGTCGTGTTGGCAGTGGAGACAACAGCCGACACTACCGCATGAGCTGCTAGGCTCCCCTCTCCCCGAAGCCAGTGATCTAGAGCCGAGCTGGAGGAATATCCTCCGTCCACATGACGTTCCATGGCTCGCAGATCATGTAGTAGACGGCCAGGTCACCTTCCCCGGGGCTGGGTACATCGCCATGGCTGGGGAGGGGATCCAGCAGCTTCATGCAGATCCCTCCGGCGAGGGCGGCTACTCGATTCGCAATATCCAATTCAAGTCTCCTTTGGTTCTGAACCGGGACCAGGAAATTGAGATCCTCACCAATTTCCGGCCGCTGGAGGTTGCCGACGGCGTTCCCTCCGGGTGGTACAAGTTTGCCATCTCCGCCCATGGCGCCTCTGGATGGATGACCCATTGTGAGGGCCAGGTGCGTGCGGGCTTCGAGCACCCCCCGCAAGCCAAGTCGATCGATCCTCTTCCCCGTTCACTTTCCTCTGGCAGGTGGTACCGAGCTCTAGCCAAAAATGGGATGGAATTCGGCGACAGCTTCCAGGGATTGGAAGATATCTCCGCGGATCCTATGCGTCCTGCCGCTGTAGGGACTGTCACTGATCGAGGGGACTCCCATACAAGTCGATATGTCATACACCCCACTGCTATTGACCAGTGTATAC
The DNA here is from genome assembly GCA_015844325.1 of Aspergillus nanangensis. Lineage (NCBI taxonomy): Eukaryota > Fungi > Ascomycota > Eurotiomycetes > Eurotiales > Aspergillaceae > Aspergillus > Aspergillus nanangensis. Next base: position 49,227 of record VCAU01000153.1, on the reverse strand, counting down.
ATCTGGTGGGGATATCAATCATCTCGGGTTCCCTTCAGGGCACTCCCAGTCGTTACCTCCCGGCCATGATTGAGAACCTTTATATCTCGAGAGGAGCATCCCGCATACATGTGGCGGCCACTTCTCGGCCGGCCACGCGAGGATATCATGGGGATTTAACAGGTATGGCAGGCGAGGACGTCGCCATAACCATCGGCGGCCTGTTTCTGCTTGATATCGGAGCCCCAGAGGGCCCCGAACATCCTGTTCGTCTTGTCTCCTGGACGGAGGTGAAGCCGGATATAGACTTTGTGCCTCCGAAGCATCTCCTCGCCCCGCCGGTCCTTTCCAACACCGTCCTAAGTCAGAAGAAACTCACGGACGTGATGTGCAATCTGTTCATCCTGGCAATTGCAAATCGGATCCGCGGCACTAATTCTGATAACCCAGACCTTATGATTTGGAAGGCCTTCATTCTCCAGCAAGAGGACATATACCGAACTCAAAAGAGCCCCCTCATGCTGGAGCTGGAGGACTGGATTATGAACACCCAGCTACAGGACCCTTGCATCCAAGTCACCCAGGCCAGGCTGCGCGCCGTCATTAGCAACGACGACAAAACAATTGCCCCAACTAAATACCCAGCGCTACAGAATCTGAGCTCAACCAAGCTGGAAGAGGTCATTGTCCAGCTGGCTACGGAGATAATGCCGCATCTAGGGGACTACGCCCCCGCAATAATGGGCTTGAAGCTTGTGCTTGAGAACGGGGTGAACTTCCTGAACGGGACGCTCTCACCCACCGATATCCTGATCGGAGACACCGGGCCCATTCCTGAACAGCTCTATGAGTTGGGGGTCCTCCATGCCGATTGGGGCGGATTTCTCCCCCTGCTCAGCCATTCCAATCCTACCTTGAGGGTTCTGGAGATTGGCGCCGGTACGGGCTCTGCAACCCGTGCGGTTCTCAATCATCTTAAGTCCACCACCGCGGATCCTTTGTATGCCCGCTACGTTTTCTCGGACATCTCAGCGGATTGTCTGGTCCGGGCCCGGGAGAGATTTCAACAGGAAGATAATTTTGAATGCGTGGCGCTGGACATTTGCTCGGATCCGGTGGAGCAGGGATTTGAGCCGACGAGCTTTGATCTCGTCGTTGTATCCAATGTTTGTTTTTTTTCCTTTCCCCTCCCCCCTTCATCCCAGTATATGGCCCCTCGTCTGATGATTTATTGTTCAGGCTATCCCGGCAAATCCGTCTCTAAGAATATGGCTCGAGAATATCAAGAAGCTCATGGCGCCTAAAGCCCGCTTACTACTCCACGAGAATACCGAAGGTAAGTCTACAGAGAGGGTCAGTTTCTCCATTATAAAGACTAACCATGCGCTTGAAGCGATGTCTTTTCTAAAACCAATCCTGGTAAGACCGACATACCACCACCAATTCTATTCCCTTGCTGCTACCCCTACTGACAAATCACAGGGTACAATCTCCGGCTGGTGGGTTGGAGAGCACGGCACTACACTTCAGGCGCAATGGGACTCTGAACTCCGTGCTGCCGGGCTCACCGGAATCGACTCGATAGCCTCAGACCCTACCGGATCCATAACAATTCTGTCCAGCTTGCCATATCATCCAGAACGCTCTCCAGCGGTTACCATTTTAGCCGCTGCACACAGCCAAGATTCACTCTTCACACAAACAGTAGCGAAGCGATTCCACGAGGGTCGCTACGATGTCCAGTACTCGAGTCTGGACCAGCCACCACCCAAAGACCAGCAAATGGTAGTCTCCCTACTGGACGAGGGGGCCGCATACTTACGTGGCCTATCGGAAGCGACGTTTGCTTCTCTTCAGAAGTATCTGCTCGAAGCCGAAGGTGCACGGCTTCTTTGGGTCACCGAAACAACCGAGCCGGCCTGCGTCGATCCAAACTTCGGGGCCATCCACGGACTAGCCCGCACGCTGCGGTCAGAGATCGGGCTCGATATCTCGGTTCTCCAGGTAGACAGCTGGGATGCAAGTGCCGCACAGGCAGTCGTGGATGTCGCCCAGAAGGTCAACGCTTCGCGACAGCTGGCTGATACGGACTTGGATTACGAATTCGTCTTCACGAGTGGGAAGATCCAGGTTCCTCGCTTGCATTGGTCGATCCTATCGCAGGAGTTGTCGTATGTACCCTCTGCGCAGAACGAACGTATGCTCTCGATTGGCTGCTTGGGGCGTCTGGATACCCTCCAGTGGGTGCCGTCTCCGGCTATGCCGGCTGCTTTGGGGGCTGGTGAAGTGGAGGTCAAGATTGAGTATGTGGGGTTGAATTTCAGAGTAAGTATACATCAGTCCATCAGAGATTGTTATTGTCATAGACATTTCGTTGTACAAGATGGGACTAACTGGTGACAATACCAGGACCTCTTAGTTCTCCAAGGACTGGTTGGGAAAACAGACGAATGTGGCGTGGAAGCAACCGGAACTGTCTGCCAGGTTGGCTCCGATGTCACGGGCCTTCAGGTAGGTGATCAGATCAGCATGATAGGCGCTGGCCTCTGTCAAACCCGTGTTCGTGCGGATCAGAAGATCGTGAGGAAACTTCCACTCGGACTTTCCCTCCAGGACGGGGCTGCCATGGGGGTCGTATATATGACTGCCATGTACTCATTGATCGATATTGGAAACCTTCGTAAGGGACAGGTAAGAGTGTGCCGCTATATCTACTCGATCTGAGCTAGGCCATTGATATTGAAGCTGATCTGTGTCTGATAGTCGGTGCTGATCCACTGTGCTGCCGGCGGAGTCGGAATCGCATCCATCAACATCTGTCGGATGATCGGGGCAGAAGTAATATCCTCATTCCGTCACACGATCTAATCATTATATTAATCCAACTTGTCTAGATTTACGCCACCGTCGGAAGCGAAGAGAAAGCCAATTATCTCGTCCGGGCATTTGGAATCCCCCGCCATCGCATCTTCAATTCTCGCGACAACTCCTTTCTCCCGGGTGTGATGAAGGCAACCAACGGCCGGGGCACTGATATTGTGCTGAACTCGCTCGCCGGAAACTTACTCCATGCCAGTTGGGAATGTGTGGCCCCCTACGGAAAGATGATTGAGTTGGGGAAACGAGACTTTCTCACCCACGGCGTGCTCAGCATGAGCCCATTCCTTGCCAACCGGTCCTTTGTGGGGTTGGATCTCAGCTCACTGCTTAAAGATCGTCCCGATATTGCTGAGAGGTGAGATATACAGTACCCATGTGAAGGGGGATGTTATTACTTACCGCATATAACAGGAGTCATAAGACTTTTTGTCACGCCTGGTTGCAGGGTTTTATCAAACCCATTAAACCACTACAGGTGTTCGAGGCTGAAAACATGAGCAATGCACTGCGCTCCTTGCAGACCGGCTCACATATGGGCAAGCTCGTACTCAGGATTCCGTCCAAGGAACCAGAATCACTACCATGCCCGTCTATTCAGGCAGTTCCATCGTTCAGCCCCGACCGCTCATACCTCCTCGTTGGGGGTCTCGGTGGAATTGGGCAGGCTGTGTCAACATGGATGGTCAAGTATGGGGCCCAATCTATCGTCTATCTTTCCAGAAACGCAGGCGAGGGCGAAGGCCATCAGGCTTTCATTCATGAGTTAGAGTTACAGGGCTGCCATGTCACCTGCGTCAAGGGCTCTGTTACAAATCTTGCCCATGTCGAAGAAGCTGTCTCTTCTTGTCGTAACCCACTAGCTGGTGTTATACAGATGGCAATGGATCTCAAGGTATGGAGACCCTCCGTCCCAAGATCTAACCCAAATAGATATAGTGGAGGACCAAGCTAAGCTTCACTTTACTTTTCCTCCCTCATAGGACCGCACTTTCTCCCAAATGACCTACGAGGAATGGACGACGGCATGTGGGCCCAAAGTCACCGGAACATGGAATCTTCACCATACCGTGAAAACACTGGATCTGGATTTCTTCGTCATGTTTGGGTCCGCATCAGGAACCGTCGGCATGGGAGGCCAGACCAACTACGCCGCAGCGAACACCTTCATAGACGCCTTTGCCCGATACCGGCGCCAGAACGGCCTGGCCGGTTCCGTGCTGAACCCCGCGCTTGTTGAGGAGATCGGCCCTGCCAGCGAACACCCCGAACTTGTCGAACGGGCACGTCGCTCGCACTGGCTGGTGCTATCCGAAACCGACGTTCTGGACTCTCTCCACCTCGCCATCCGGAACAGCAAGGGTCCTCCCGCTACAACCCGTAGTTCCTTTTCCATCGGCATCGGCAGCACCGAAGCGATCGAGACGTCTACGGCGCGGTTTCAATGGGGCCGCGATGCCCGGTTTGGGCAGTATAAATCCCTCCAAGGCAAGCCGTCGTCGACACGGACACATAGGAGCGAAGATCGACTCCGGGCGATACTTGACCGGGTGGGGAGAGAGCCTACGCTGTTGAACCAGGATGAGGTCGTCACTTGTGTCAAGGCGGAGCTCGTGGCGACTATCACGGACGAGATTGCCGCCGGCGAAGAGATGGATGAGGAGCAGCGAAAATCCGTGGTGATTGATTCGCTGATCGCGATTGAGATTCGGACGTCGGTGCGTCGTGCTTGTAAGGTTGATATTCCGACTGCCGAAATTAGCAAGGCGGGCACTGTCGGTGAACTTAGTGTCCTGTTTATACGACATGCAAGGCTCAAGTATAACCTAGATGAGGAGGTGGATATGAGAGGGGTTTGATTGATATCCCCATGGACAGTTTATCATTCTTCAAGACTAGGTAGACAAATAACAGAGAACCAGTGCTACTGTACTAATCATACACGATGAGGGTAAAATTCCAGAAGCCTGTTATCAAATAGGTATTGGATGCGACTGATCTAGATGTAGCGTGATGAACCTCTCCTTAGATTGTGGCACCATCAGCATTGCTTTTACGATATGATATTATCGTATCTGGGAATAGAAGACATTCCTATTGAATAAATCATACAGCCTTCCCCCTGCGGCTTTTTTTCTCACACCTGGTGTTGTTGATATCTCAACGTGGGTTTTTATAAAAACGAAATAACGCATTGCAAACGATCCACATGAATTGCAAGGCCAGTAATAAGGGATGAAGTAGGAAATAGCGAACAGAGGATTTGACTAGACAATATCAGAAAGCAGTTCCTCGAGACTGGCTACTTCTTACCGGCCAGCCCTAATGCATCTGTCACCGTGCCCATGCCAAATCCCTCCAGAAGCTTGTCAATCCCAAGGCCACCCAGCAGACTCTGTAGAATTCCGCCGAGCCCGAGTCCACTCAAAAGTTTATTAACCAGGCCAAGCACTCCACTCAAGAGGAGGCCAACTGCCGCGATGATTTGGAACAACGGCTCCGAGAGGAGCACCCACAAGGGGTTGAGTTTTCTTTTGGCGTGAGGCATATCGGCGATCATTCGACGCCCATTCTCGATGGTCTCCACCACGGTTTCAGTCAGTTCCTTGAGGAGCTCTGCTAGCTGATATTCTTCCGGGGCAGCTTCATGGGAAGCACTTCGAGCTTTGGCAGTCTCAGCGACTTCGCCATCCGGGTCAAGAGCGCGAAGCGTACTTTTACACTCCTGCAAGGAAGACCCAGCCTCCTCGATTAAGGGCTGCACATCGTGGACTAGCTTTTCCTCGTCCAGGTCCTCCTTTGACGTGTTTTGGGCTGACTGAATGTGCTGGAGATGATAAAAAAAAGAAATGGTCAGTTATCTTTCAATCGAGATGTCTATCAGGGAAAGCACGGGGTTACCTGTGTGATTTGCTTGCAATAGCCTCCAACGGAATCGAGGGTTTGCTGTAGAATGGAAGACATCTTCTTCGCTAAATCCCGATCCTCCTGCTCCTTCTTCTGCTGTTCGACTTCTTCGGGGGATAACTCAGGCTCTGCCACCTCCGGCTCATCCCCCGAGGGCTCGGCACGGCCTATAACATTGCCAGACTTGTCCAGGATTTCGCCGTCTTCGTCGACAGCCCGTCCGACCAGTCGATCCTGATCGCCTTCGACTAGTTTGCCGACGGTCTGACCAGCAGGGTCCACAACGCGTCCATCTTTGGTCAAAACAAGCCCATCAAGCCCGAAAAAAACGCCCTCTTTCTTGTCCTCGTGGTCGACAAGCTCAGCCATACCTATCACCTCGCCGGTGTCATTCCAGATCTGGCCTTGTCCATCTACCTTCTTGCCTGCCATCTTCTTGGGGTTTCCAGCAACTATATGGCCGAAAACCGTACCTGCAGAATCAACCACGTTCCCCAACTTGTTCACGGTCTTTCCATCCAGAATAGACAAATCTTCTTCTTCTTCTTCTTCTTCTTCTTCTTCTTCTTCCTCTTCTGCCCCCTCTTCCTCCTCCTCCTCATCTTCCTTCTTTTCCCCTTCATCCACTTGGACGGTTTCCTCCGGCTCGTAAGGTTCAGCATGACCGAGAACGTTGCCCCTTTTATCCAGAACGTCGCCGTCGTCATCCACAGCACGTCCAACGAGCTTCCCAATATCCCCGTCGACAATCTTCCCTACCACTTTTCTATTCTCATCTTGAACCCACCCGTCCTCAACGACAAATAATTCGCCGAGATTGGCAAAGATGCCTGCTTCCTCTTCCTCCACCGCGATTGATTTTACCTTGCCAATAACCTGCCCTTTGTTGTCCCAAAACTGGCCTTCGCTATCCAGCTGGCACTTCGCTCGACAAAGTTTCTTGGCTTCTCCCTCGACAAGTTGGCCAACTGGAACACCGTCCGTATTCACGACAAGCCCAAGCTTGTTGCAGGTCAACCCCTCCAGCGTAGATATGTCAGGTACCTGCTGAGTTGTAGCGTCAGCTATAGCTTCGCCTGCGGTATCAACACCTTGCTCTTGGAGCTGTTGAAACGCCATGTCAGCGGCCTCCCCCGGGCATATCTGAACCTGTCCAACGACTGCGTCGTCCTCGTTCAAGATTTGCCCTTGTTTATCTATCCGATTGCCTGCAAGGGCGCTGGGGTCCTGATCACCAACAACCTCCCCCAGCACGTTCCCTTTTTCATCAAGAACCTTCCCGTCCTTGTTTAGCGACTTGCCATCGAGGATCCGTCCCTTTTGCATCATATCATCGCCTAGCCGGTTTGCGTCGGCCGGCAAGGCTTGCGCGCCCTCCTCCGTCTCTAGAGGGAGAACTTGGACTCGTCCAATGAGGTCCCCGTCTTCATCCAGTATCTCCCCCTTCCCATTGACAATCTGGCCAATGAGGTCCTCTGGGTCGCCTTCGACGACTTCGCCAATCTGTCGTCCCATATCATCAAACATCTTCCCTCCGTCGTGGACTTCCAACCCGTCTAAAATGGATAAATCGAGGGAACCACTGGGAAGGTTTGTTTCGGGAACCTGGCTGGTCGTTTCAGTGGCCGTGGACTTTGCCATCTCCCCGCCTTTCTTTATCGTGTCTGCAGGAGCCTTCATGGTGTCCCGTGCTTCATCGAGGGGGCCAACATCACCTCCCATGTCCTTGGCGCCTTTGGTCAGGTTTCCAAGCTTTTTTGCAGGCGCCTTTGCCTGGTCCCGGATCGAAGAGGCACTCGGTGCGGATCCTGATGCCAACGCCCCAACTCCACCTTTCTGACTACGCTGCTCCTGGAGTTGCTTGGTTGCCATGTCTCCGATTTGTGGATAACTCGCTTGGTTTGAAGAAGATCCTGCCAAGGATGAGCTGTGCGTCTTTTCTCGGGATATTGCGAGACTCCTACCCCTGTCTGTCTTGAATGATAATGGATTTCTGGTCGCCGATCACGGCTTATGTATTCTTGTCCTCCTATTGAAAAGTAATCGTTTCAATTGAAGAAGTTTTTTTTTTGCCCCGTGACTACAGTCGGTGCTTATCGCAATACCAATGGTGTTCAATCTAACACATTGCCAGTGATAAGTATAGAAACGAATGGTTCTGGAACAGCTAGCTAAGATCTTTCATATTGCTATTAAATATGATTCAGCGAGCCTTATGGTTCTGTAACGATCACCCGACAAGATATCCTACCATCACTGCTACATCATTGGCGTTTTGTGGAGTAGATTGGAGGTTCGATCCAGGATTATGTCAATGGAATCCGTCGGAGTTGAACCCGCCACTCATATACGGCTGGAGAACTCTGGGCTCCGTCATCTTTCTTACTGGGAAACCTCGTGTCCGTTTGACAATTTCCTCTTACATGGAAGATGAAAGCTTAATGTCTCGTCTCGCCCTGGTTGGCGGCTGCATAGTCCGAACTCCGGGGATCACTGTAACAGTATGTTTACAGCAAAATATCTAGTGATGTTTCGAATTTTTTGGTATCCAAATAAAATAAGTCCTCATTTAGAAATTCAAGTGAAGGGTTCTTACCAGTACTGGCGTCATTTGAGAATCGATCGATCAGATTTACATATTGTCATGCATCCAGTACTATCTTTATTTATTGGGTGACGTACGGTACCTGCGTCAATTATATCCATAAACTTTACAGTTTCATAATCTTTGGTCTATCGCCATGTCTGAGGCGCGATGTTCAAGTAATAGTGACGCCGACTATTCAATCAAAGGCAGACGAATCGCAAGTGGTCGAGGATTATCAAGTTACGAAACCTGCATTATGAAATAATAGAGATAGTATCATTTGTGTATATGGTGTTGGAAAATTCCCAATGTCCCACGTCGTACAGTTTGTCACCAGTAGTAATATTAGAATAGACTACCTACATGTATATGCTGTGATATACGCATATAGCACCGTTGAAACGAAATCAATGGACCACAGTTCAATTCTACTATGAAGAGCACGACACCCATAAATGGCAACATATATAAGGAGGCAGCATGATCCTGGTGCTCTGTCTGAGAAATAGCGGAGTCTGCTGTGCTATTGACGAGATTGACGTGTCACTTCCTAGATGTAAATATCAGGAGCTTTGAAGCATCAGGACCTCATCTTTCAAAAGACGTTTATTTGGTGTAAAAATTAAAGAAAGAAAAGAATCGAGCACCCACAGTAGAGATAATGTAAGATCGCCATGGATCCTAGCTTTCAATTCAACTTCTATATCCAGATTCAAATCCAGACGTAATTTCAGTCCCGAGTCTTCATCCTTTTTCTGAAGCTGCTGGTTCTCGTTATCGGCATATATTGTCAGTTCTTCGGTGGGCGTGTCCTGATCGTGAGCCACAGGGCCAACCGTGGAGATTTCTTGGTCTCTCCTGCGATTTCGTGGCTCTGTGACCTGAAGGTCGGCGTCGGAACTGCGATATCCTGTAGGCTTAAATTGTCTCTGTCGACGACCGACCTGCTGGGTTTGCGGCTGTGTCTCCCTTTGTTGCTGGGGTTCGGTTTCGGGTATAACTTCAGATCCACTCTCATATTCGGAGCTCGGATAGGTCACCTCATTCTTATCATAATCCCGTTTATAAGGAGTTTCATATTCTTTGATGGATGGAGAAGGATGCGGCATATTTCGAGGATGGTTGAATGGAGCGATATAGCAGATATATCGATCGCTCCGCCAGATACACTACTGTCCCATAGGCCTCAGTAAAACTATTCTTATGTATCATTTTAGGGTTCACCAGTGACATGTATCTGACCGGAGAGCACAGCATACTATGAGAGACCACACGTAATTGCTCATATGAATTTCATCTCCCTACTCACTTGTTTGGGACAATTTCGGACTAATCTCATCTTGTTTGGTCGGAATGATGGCCGACCAATAACCATGGATTGATATAAACACTATCGCGCAAGTATCTGGGTAAATAACATGATGTCAGTACCGGTATGTGATGCCACAAATAGCGATAGATCCCGTCAAATGATAAGTTACATATGAGTCTCGAGATGTTGAACGGTATATTTACGGATGCTGTGGATTATGAGGTATATGGCTACCTATTATGGCTATACATGTACAACCACGGTAGTCCAGGGCTGGCAGCGTGCGACCGAGATGCTTCTTTTTCTTCTGATTCTCTCATTTTGTGGTCATCTTAAGTTATTTCGCCGATAGTTCATAAGATTGCCACGTTGACATCACTGTGGCACAAACACCTAAAACCTGTACTGATCAATACATGGTGAATTCAAAGCTGTTCGTTCGTAAATTATATTTTCTCGCAGCCATTCATTATTCAGCCCTAGCCATTAAAGCTTCATACTTTGATCCCACACCTAGCCATTACCTGATATCGTGATGGAACCGACACAGGAAACTCCTAGTGCAGATACGGGTTCTCCTACGCCTGCGCTCAATAACCCACGCAAGCGAAGACCACCAAAGCTCAAACAAAAAGAGGTCATTGAGGAACAGGGCCCATCGAATAGTGAATTAGATGACAAGTCTGACGCGAAACAATTTCCTGATACCCCCGGCGACGACCCCACGAGCATTGGCCGACAGTCTGCCATGGACAAGGGCATGGACAAGGAGTACAACGATGACCCCGACGAGTTGACCCCTGAGGAGGAGATCCAGGAACCTCGTCAGGAAATCCAGCCGCATCAAGCCAGAAAAGCCGCCGTTGCTGATCGCCCTGAGACCGCTCCTGTGAAAAATTGGCAAAGGCGTAAACACGGCAAGAGTGGAACCCAGCAATTGGTTCCAGTTGGCGACGTCGGGGATGTGGGGAAGACAGTGAACGAGACAACGGATCTTGTTCAGGATGTTGGCTCAAAAGCAATTAACACCGTTGGTAATACGGCTGGTAAAGCTTTGGGGGATGTTGTCGGGGGGACGAGCAAGAAAGAGAAGGACGAGCAGCTGAGATTACGCTTAGATCTAAATTTGGATATTGAGGTCCAACTGAAGGCGAAAATTCATGGAGATCTGACTCTTCAGTTGCTGTAAGTGTCTTGAACGCCTCTTCCATCCTCGGGAGACGAAAATTATTATACTAATATATTGGCAATATTAGGAATTAGGAATCGAAGTTACGTGTTACTGCCGATGTTCATTATGTGTTGTCGCCAATATTGGATTCGTTAGTTATCCTCTGCATTTGTACTACGCATTTCCTTCCTTTGCCATGAAATATGCAATAGTTCCTTTGTGTCATCCTTAACGTAGCCCATAATATAATGTATAAGTGTTTTGAATCAGCAAGGAAGGGTGATACATTAGAAAAATTCGGTATAGGATACTTGGTTAGGAAAGCAAAATGTTTGACATCCCAAATCAATCTAAACTAGCTGCCATGGTTTTGGTTGTCCCGTTCCTGGTTGTTTCCCGTATGATTCTCAGGCCTGGTAGCATCAGTCGAGAATGGACGATGCACAACTGCCCCTGGCTCGTTCTTCGGACCCCGATGCTGGGATGAATCTCCTATATACCGGCTCTTCTCACGGTCATTGACTAATATTTGCTTGGCTGAGTTACTTCCGTTGATAGGAAGTCTCTCGACCCCTTTGTGACCTTCTGCGATAAGGGTTGGATCCAAGAGGCCAACCTGAAGAAGTACACTTGCTTGGTCCCAGTATATGTTTTCGGAGTAAAGGAGCCCACCGCGAAGACTCACGATGTTGATTATAATCACATGCACCTCCTTCCAAGTTGGCGGGATGTCTGGGAGAATCCAAGGCATGTGTTGAGTATGCTTGAAATGAACGTATATCTCATCCACCACTCTGTCGGCACCGATTGTGCGAGAGAGCAATCGCATCTGCATGTTGTCTGGTTTCCCAAGCACAAACGATTTCTCATAGAAATCATGAATTGCCTGTCTACCAATGGCTCCTTGCAGGGTTGGCGTATAAGTTATTGAAGGGACGCCCTCGCGCACATAGCTTGCTAGCGGATCCCAGATATTCGACGAAAAGTACCTGTCTAGGAAACGTGCCAGTTAGCTTTAGGCCGACTTTTCATTTACGAACAAGGGAGTAAATGCGATGTTAATACTTTCTTGGATCTCGTCCCATTGAGTCTCCAAATCTGAACTCTTTCCAAACCCTTCCTGAAGAGTCGCCAAAGTCCTGCTCCAAGCTAGATTGGCAGCTATATGGTTGTAGCTTTCCTGGTTTTGCTCCGCAAACCCTGGGCCAGCCCCACCATATACGAACGCCTGGTACCCTAGTTTCAGGTGGTCTCCTGTACCTATCCCTGAGCGAACGTGCCTTCTTTCTATATACTGTCTCTTTTGAGACCCTTTGTGGCTCTGAGGCACGTCAACATTCTGGTTGGCTAGATTCACGAGAACCCGCATTGATGGTGGATAGTACGCTTCCGTTCCTGGGATTTGTGTGGGATAGTAGGCGATTAAAGCACATATTTTACTGGTATTCGGAGGTTTTAGATAATATTCCAAACAGAAGGCAGCAGCACTACCGAAACCTCAACATGGTGTGATAAGTTAATGGATATATTCTGGATAACACAAGAGAAATACCATAACTTACTGATCACAGCATATGATTCACCAACACTCAGCTCCGATTTTATCTTATTCAGCGTCTGGACAAATTGATTGTTATCACTTGTGAACGGTACATAAACAACATCAAACCCTTCAAGCTGCCAACTGTGCAGGAATCTCCTATCAACTTCTCCGTCTGTCGTGATACACAATCGAGCTGCCTTATGCGAGAAAGACAGGAACTCTGCCGTAGATATATTATTGCTCATTGCCAGGGGGGAATAGTTCACCACTGATACAAAAAAAAAAAAAAAAAAAAAAAAGAACTGAAAATCCATATGTATAGTTAGAATTAGATGATAGGTTCTTACTGAATTTTATACCTGTCTAGTTGTCGGCCAGAGAACACTGATCTTACAACCAGCCTTGTTGTTATGGTATTTTATTTCATACGCGAAAAGATATTGCCATGGATAAACAAACTCAAATCGACTATCCTCAATGCAAATCCTTTGTCCATAAGCTATCAAGAAAGTGGAGGGAGTAGTGCCGATAAGTCTGGCCAGAAAGCCATAGGTTATGACTGAGAACAAGCCGATTCCCTGTCCAGCTTGTCTGGTGCTTGTTCGACCCTAGGATCGACTAGCTGGATACCTTGTATATATCAGACGCATCTATTATTCCTGGTACCTAATATCGATGGGTATGTTGTACCGGATTTGTAGCCCCTCTGAGCATAGGTACTTATAAATAAATAAAACAAAAACAATGCGCGATCATCTCTAGAATGGGGTTGATTACAATTCATGAGAACACGGGCAATAATCTATTTTTGCCACCCTATTCCAGCATTCAATTTACTTTTCACCCTCGTCTGAAAACCCCACTATCAACTAGGTTATTTCGAATGATGTTGGCGTTCGCTCTCTGACTCCTTCTCTTCCGCGTGTTTGAGTCCCTCACCATACTGCTCCGCCTGCGACAACCAAAGCCTAGTCAACATACCACCCAAGAAGAGTTTGTCCGTCAACTTAATAAACCCATAGACAATCCACCCCCAAGTCCAGAGGTATACTCCAGTAGTACTGGCCACTAACAGGACCGGGCCAAGGATCAACAATGACAGAACTGCCCAGAGCAAGATGCATACTGCCAGAAACAGAAATGTTCCAGCCAAAAAGACAAGTATGGGGACTCCACAGCAAATGAGTTGGCATATGACGAACGTTGCCGCGATGGGGTGTGAAACCGTCGCCTCATACACTGCCAGTTGTTGTTGAGGAGGGCATATCCATAAGGCAAATCGCTTCACGCCGATCTCGAACAGGTCTGCCGTGGTGGGAACGGCTCCTTTAATCCACGTCGATATAATTGAAGGGAAGGACGACAATGGTGGCATGGAAAATTCCCGGGTTTCATCATCCGGCGTCTTGCCTGTAGGAAAATCCCCTGGCATTTGCAGGTTCGTAGGGTCATCTGCCACCCCATTCAGAGGTGGGATTATCCCCTCTGTTGAAACACCTGCCGGGTCATTGTTAGACAGGCTGCTGTTGAGACCTTCTGAGACCGAGTTCAGAGACATTTTTAAAAAAAAAAAAAAAAAAGTCTGGTCGAAGTATTCTTTCGCACAGAACTCCTGGAACTGTCTACCAATATGATATCTCGTTTGTATACTGGTGTATGGCCGCAGCTCTATCACTTATCGGAGCCTCAGGTACATATACTACCACTACCATCTAATCGAGAAAGAGCATTGCATGTTAATGACGTCTTGGGCTCTGGACCTTGCCAGGAGCCTAGAGACTCTTACAACACGCGAGCTGAGCAAAAACAACCATCGGTGTCTGCCATGTAATTGGGTGGCATCCTATGCCTTGAGATTGCGTAGGTGTGGCGATCGATACATGGAGACATGTCCCATACCAAAAGTCAAATATCTTCGGAGGTTTGGGTTTCACCATGAACCATCAATAGAACCTTACGACCCCAGACCCAAAATATTGTAGAGTATTTGCTTGATTTGTGAAGGGCCTGTGGTAGGAGATGTAGGATAATTATTTGATGATAGTATGTTGAACTAGTTGCAGTCTTTTCAATACAGAAACAAAGGCCTCCAAAATTCGGGTAAATATATTTTATATGTAATATTATAACAAAATTAAGAATTATTTTAGTTATGAAACTCTTTCTACTACTCTAGTACGTATTTTAATACAAGACAACATATATTCAATCCATCAAGTAAGGTTGGTTTGTCTCGATGTTAAGTTTAAAAGTAGTCAATATATATCGCAGTGTCAGCCTGGATGCACAGAAGTCTATGGGTTCGAATACATTCGAGTGTTCAGTTCTTGATTCATCTAATATTATATGAATTACATTCTTTTACCTCTCAGATTACTATACATGACCAAACTTTATTAAAAGGCCTTCCTTAAACTACCAGAACTTAGATGTCAGATACCCCGCGTGTTGAACGATATTTAAAAACTATACGAACAAACTTAAAATTTAAGCAAGCTAATAAATACTAATAAGAATTTTTCCATTATATATATATATATATAATGGAAAAAGTATATTAAATTAATAAATATGTTTTTAAAAAAAATTAGATAGAAATGCCGCTCGCTAAATTACTTATTAAAATATATAAATCCGGAGCTTCCTGTTGCGTTTCCTGGTCCCGCGGGTATTCTGCCTCCCATGACCACGGGGCCGGTATTACAGAAGGTCCGCCCAGGTGTTATCCTGGTCCACCCACAACAGACGGCTTCTTCTCATATAATCAACCATCTTCAAACGTCATCAAACGACCTTGCGTCTAACACTTCCAATAAATCGCCTAGGATTTCTAATTGATAGATGGAATATCTCATAGAATTTCATCTTGATAAAGAAAATATCTTAGAGAATAAAGGAGCAACCTTCTTGACGCACCCATATGGTATATATATCCCAGGGCCCATCTTATATAATCATCAAATTCTTCCCGGTGGTTATTGGTAACTTGAAATCAGCCTTGATAATTTACCCATTCAAACTACCCTGACATAGTATCTCCCGCAAGAACCTCTCCGTAACATCCCTAGCTATGAGCCACCAGCTCTCGATCGAAATCTCCGGAGCCGGCGAGGATCCCAACCATCGCTCTCACTGGGCATTTGCCGTTCATCAGCCTTCAAGCAGGACAGGCGATCTCCTGCACGTCCGCGTCCTCGATTTAGATAGACTATGGTATGGATTTGAGTTCCGGAGGGGAACGAGGCTTGGCGCCATGCAAGGCGTCGGTCTTTGCAAGTTAGCCCCTCTTGATGCCCGCCAGCGACAGCACGCGGAGGAGCTGATCAGGAACGAGCCCCCTCCGACGGATGGGAAACGAAAGTGCCAAGACTGGATTGTGGACGCGTTGATTGCATTGGAAGTAGAGGAGCTTGTGCCGGGAGGGACGGCAGAGTTCTGGAGCAGGATGGTGGGGAAGCCTGCTCGTCTTGTGTGTGAGGCTGTTGGGGGGGATTGGACAAGTTTCTAGTCTGGACGGTTGGGAGATGGAAGTTGAAATGAGATGGGTGGTGTGGTTTTGATGGGAACTTCCCGTTGCAAGCTCAGGCGCCCGACATTTGCTGTCATTTGGAGCGTGGCTCAGCTGCGTCCTGCGGCTTCATTTAACAAACCCATGTCGACGGAAATGACACAGGGGGGGCGTCCTGCTCGGTCGTCGAATAAACCCGGTGGTTCCTGACTAGGCCACGATCCTTTTCGACAGATCATGTCCGAAAACAGATGGGCCATCTGGTAGTCTAGGTACATGACTACCTAGGCACCTAACCCTTTACCTTCCACTCAGTGGTAAGGCGTTGGGCGTTTTCACCGATCGTCGCACCATGAAGTACATTTGCTTGGCTACAAG
This sequence comes from Aspergillus nanangensis, assembly GCA_015844325.1. Classification (NCBI taxonomy): domain Eukaryota; kingdom Fungi; phylum Ascomycota; class Eurotiomycetes; order Eurotiales; family Aspergillaceae; genus Aspergillus; species Aspergillus nanangensis. The sequence continues at coordinate 32,965 of VCAU01000153.1, read as the reverse complement.
ATCGAGGCTTATTCTCCTTAGGGCTTATTTCCTCGCCCTATAACAACTGCCCGTCTCATGAAAAAATGGACCCCAAAATTAGCTTGAGAGCCTCCGCACTAGTCCTATCTCGGTATCTTGGATGCTCGACCAATCAGCGCTGGATTTTCTTGGTTTCCTTTTGGCCCCAAAGGGCCAAAGGAGAGCTGAGATGTTGTCCAAAGGAGAGCTGAGATGTTGTCTGGACTCGGAGATAATCCACAGCTCGCTATGGAATCAACTCAGCCTCAAATGGATGGGTCGGGTTGGAAAGCGAGCATATATGCGACCTTCAATACACGGGTCAGGAGAAAGTTATAAAAGGCGGATCCTCGCAGCACTCAATCGGTAGTATTCAAACACAGCGATCACTTCTTCCTCGTCTTGTCCTCCGGTCCTGATCATGAAACCAAGCATGAAATTGTTTCTGTCGGCGGTTTTGCCCGCTCTCAGTCTGGCAGCATCAAACTCCACCTCGGTCACAGTTGACGCCGGTACAATCCAAGGTGCCTATTGTGAGGGAGGCCAAAATGCCGCCTACTACAAGTCGATTCCTTATGCCGAACCTCCCATTGGAGACCTCCGCTTCGAGCCTCCGAAGCCCTACAAGAAGCAATTCCCCAATGGGAAACTGGATGCCACGACTCCTGCGCCCTCCTGCATTCAGTTCGGCAACCAACTCGTCCCACCTGGGGCTAAATCTGAAGACTGGTGAGTCGAAACATCAAGATATTTTCTAGTCCTCGAGTTAAACCATTTTCAGTCTGTTCTTGGATGTTTGGACTCCATCGGGCGCCAGTAAAGACTCCAAGCTTCCAGTCAAGGTTTGGATCTACGGTGGATCAAACACCAACGGCGGCATCTCCGATGGTCTCTTCGATGGCTGCAACACTGCAGACGATGGGTCAATCCTGGTGTCCATCAACTACAGACTTGGTCCCCTAGGGTTCATGGCTCTCAGCGGTGCTGGCATCAATGGTAACCAGGGAATCCAAGATCTGCTTCTCGGCTTGGAGTGGGTTCACAGTAACATTGCTGCTTTTGGTGGTGACCCGGTATGTCGTCTTCGTAATCAGTTGCATGTCACTCAGCTGACGAAATTACCTCCAGGACAAGGTGCTTCTCTTCGGCCAATCGGCCGGTGCGGAAGACGCATTTATTCTTGCCTCTCTTCCACAGGCCCCATCGCTCATCCATGGCTTGATCTCAGAATCAGGCGGCGGGAAGAGACTGGCTTTCAATTCGACTCTTCAAAGTGTTGGAGCCTCATATTCTCAAGCCCTTCACTGCGACTCCGACATTGTGAGTGTGGAAATTTCATTATCTTCACGTCGCGTTAGTACTGACTTTTCTCCGCAGAAATCCTGTCTTCAGTCCAAGACCGTTGCCGAGTTACAGCGTGCCTATGCCACCGATGCGTTCCTAGCCCAGGGAATCGGTGCGGACGGTCCTATCAGTATTGGGACCCCAGGAGCCCATGTTTTCTACCCCTATGTCGACGGCAGTGTCATCCCTGAAGAGCCTCTCCGTCACGGGTCAAAAGTCCCAGCGGTTTTTGGATTCAGTACGTGCATCATCAAACCACACCTATTAGATTCTACCCCTGTCACGTCACAGACTAACCAAGCGAACCTCAGACAAAAACGAAGGCGTCATCTACGACCTCGCGCAGTGGAGCACATACAACACCACCGCCTTCACCCCCTCCGTATACAAGACCTTCCTCCGCAAGAACTTCGGCCCCGCCGCCTCAACCGTCGAGAAACACTACAACCTCTCGTCCTTCGGACAAACCAGAGATGGTATCGCCGCCGCCATATCCGCCGTCATCACAGACTCCAATTACAAGTGCCCGGCCTACGAGGGCGCAGTGCAAACCGCCCGCAGCAACATCCCCGTCTGGTCATATGAATTCACCCACAACAACACCTGTGCGTGGATGAGTAGCCTGAGCGTCCTTCCGAAGACGGCCATCCCGCTTATAGGAGCGACGCACACCGCTGAAATCCCCTTCGTCTTCGGGAACCTCGACAGACAGCCGTTGCCTGGTGGGAAATGCAATGGCACTGAAGAGGAGTATGCGCTCAGTGTGCAGATGATGGGGCTGTGGACCGCTATGGCGGAGAATGCCGATCCTTCGACGGAGGCTATTCAATGGCCGCGTTTTGTTGCAGGGGAGGATTATACGACGCCCGGGGTGGTGTTCGAAGACGAGGCTACAGTTGGGGAGGTTGATTTCTCGGCTTGCGAACTGTGGAGTCAAGTGCTTGCGGAGTTGGGTGCAAATGGCACTGTGGTTACGGCCGAGCCGACGAGTTCGCCTTCGAGTAGTGGTGGAGCAACTGTTTTGCCCACTTTCGGCGGGGTTCTCGCTCTTGTGGTGTTGTTGATGGAGCTGGCTGTGTTTGCATAGTTGTTAAACTGATGTGTATATGTACTTGTTTATTTATACATTAGATATTCTATTGTCTTATAATAAATGCTTTTAATTCATTGCAACATAAGATACATTCCACTGGCTAGGATCACCTGTATTTAATATCACCAAGATCTTTAAGAGTCAATGGCAGAGCGTAGACTTCTACCGACAAACTTGCAGCTGCCACTAGCTCAGTCAGGTCTGAGCGAATGACAACTCGTCTGTTGATATCTAATCCGCTGGCATGCTATATGTATAAGTTATCCACAGATACAGTATGCCATAATGGCGTCATGCATAACACAGAGTCGTTTTCAGAACAATTATATTCCCTCCTCCCGGCATGAATCGAACGACCTCCAGCCATGACTCAGATCCACTGTCTTCATCAATTCGGGTGCAGAATTGCGAAGGAAGAATCGGTTTTCTAGAGTAACAAGAGGAGGTAACTTGTTTCATACCTGAGAACTTTACTAGAAGTGCAAATACCGAGTCTATTTGCCAGATAAAAATATTAGATGAAAACCCCAACGACGGGCTTTCGAAGTCGCAAAGAAAGGGCACTTCTTTCAAATTGTATACGAGCCGTTGGACTTGGATGCCGTTTCATTGCCCGCACCTTTTGGACACGTATGTCTACATATGCAGGCCAATTTACAGGGCCATCTGAAAGAGATGACACAGATATCCTGGCGCAGGCAGTGACTCAGTATGTGTGCGAACCGTTCATGTTTGTATAAAACGGCTACATGGCATGACATCTTATGATTCAAGACCTTGCCGGGAACGTAGCTATGGACTATATATGTCTATGGGTTGAAATTATAGTCTTTGTAAGAGATTGAATTATTCTGAAACCAACTTGGTGTGTCCTGGTCATCCAGCTCTGTATAAGGCTACTCGATCAAGGAGGATCATGATGGCACATCTGCTCCATAAGGGGGGTAAAGGAGACACTTGGATCAACTATCTAATTAACATTCACTCCCGCCCCCCCTCCAAACCTGATGAAGTGGCACGCCTGCTCGAACTATAGATCACTAAGGTTGGGTCCAGCATGGTCAAAGAAGGTTGCGCAGCTTGAGCATGGAGAAAGTGGGGAAGCTATCTCGGCATGCATTGCCACTTCTCCTTTCTCATTGGGAGAGTATTGGCCCAGTTGGGCTCTGGTTGGGAAACTCTTGAATGGATTGGTTGCTTCACTATATCGAAGGTACTGGCGGCCACACCAACGACAATTATGAGTCGTTTATTCTGGTTGCATTCATCCGAATCCCCCTCAAAAACGCTTAAGAATCGTGACAGCGATGCTCCAATGAAAGGGCTTACCCCGCAAATTGAACGTGGTCTGTGGTTAACCAATAAGTGCATGTATCTTATCAGCCTTGTCCCAAGTCAGTGAACCCCCATCCAGCAAGCTACGCCACACAGAACTACCCGTGCTACGTCACAGCTTTCATGGATAGGATATCTCTTGGAAAGTATATAACTAATAAGCACTATCAGCATGTGTCCAGGCTTTGGTGTTTCGCGAAAGTCGGTTATGCATAAAAATGCAGAATGACTGCGCCGCTATATCCCGGTACCCTCTATGGCTTTCCGTCGGCCCCCATCCATGCAATGCAGCTAAGATGGCATTATCCCTGCATTGGAACCAGCTTGTATCTTTTCTTGGCAATCACAGAAGCCCTGTGGAAGACACGCCACGTTCATGGAGCTAAGTGGAGGATTCGCCCTAGCCTCCCCTCCATCTGGAGCCCCATAGCTCTGTGGTCTAAATTACTCCAAAGTATCGGGATTTGTCATGTACGCCTCTTCCAATCATGCTGAACACGTCAGGTGTGATAGCTGCTCGAAATACACCGCTACGTGTTTGTGATTGGAAGTTGATGTCCCCAACCTCACTTTTTGAGACAGAATGATTTATGGCGAATGGGATACGTAGGGTTGCCTCGTGTTGGTGATGTGAATGACTTGCGTGTGCATGAACCCGCGTATAGCCTGATCACACCATTCCAGAACTTAATGGGGTGAAGCGTCTCAAAAAACAACAACAACAACATTGAGATGAAGCAGCCTAACCACACCAATATGGTCCTACCCGATTTGAAGGTCGATGAAGGCTTTCTTCGTGCGAAGTATAAATAAGTTCAAATCGCCTTGTTTTTGAAATCATTGACCACTATCTGAATATTCCGTGTCATTATCGCTGTGAATCTCATGGTCTCGCACACAAGAAAGGCCCTCTTGATACATCTGATCACAAATCTCATCATGATGAATGGAAGCACGCAGTCCTCGGCTGAAAGAGAGGTACGCAAGCTCTGTCATGTTACGTGGTCCAAGTTAACCTGATTGCAATGTAGTGTCGCGCACCACAATCGCGGCGCGAACAACGGCTTGAACGAAGAGGAAAAGTCCCCCGGGCTACTCGAGAAAGCAGCAACCAGACCGTTGACACGCCGCAAAAACCTATTGATCGTCTTCTTAGCCTCATCCAATTCCTGGAATCGTACGACTGTGACGTGGGGCAGATTAAACAGGAGTTCGGAAAGCTCATGGAGAAGGATCAACGAATCAAGGACCTCACTACCACAGTCCAGGAGCTACAGCATTCTAATAATGAGGTAGGACAAAGACTAAAGGATGAATCAGCTCAGTTGTCTGCGCAACGAGAAATATTTGATGAGCGGGAGACCTCTCTCCGAGACTCTGAGCAATCTTTCGAGCTGGAGAAACAGCGATGGAAAGAGGAGTACAAAGCTTTTGAGAAGAAGCAGAAGGTCGAACATGATAAAATGGTCGAAACACAGAAGAGGACAATTGAAACTCAGCTCAAGAAATGGAAAGAGGAATATGCCAGAGAAAAATCTTCGGAACTCGAGCAAATCCGTAAGGAGCTTGCGAAAGTACGACAAGAAAATACTGATCTCACGAAGAAGAACGAGAATGATAACACCACGCTGCAACTGTATATGAAGGAATATGAGAAGCAGGGGGCTGAGATTTCGGAGCTCAATTCGAGATACTCCGTTCAAACTCTCCCTATTCTAAACTAGTGAGTTTTGCTGGCTTGTGGCACATATTGACGGTTTCTAATGTAGTTCAAGTGAGAGAGACTTCAGCAACATCCATCAAAGCATTACGACGATTATGCACACCTACTTCGAGGAACTGGCATTAGACAGCCTTGTGAGTTTCACTTTTTAATCGTCCCCGAGTATTAGGCCCTACAATCTCTGACTCATGAACGCCAGGATTTGGAGCAGCCACAGAATCAGTTACACGATACAGATGATATATTCAAATGCATTCCCCTTACTGCGTCTAACGCATCCAAGTTCCTTCGTATCCGAGGGGCGCAGTGTATTGTCTCCAAAGCCATATACAGCAGCATCTGGCAACCGTTTAATGTACCTGCAATGCCTCTTGGGCCTGAAGCTGGAGAAATTCTCATTCAGATTTCTAAAGTGGTTGGAAGGCAAGACCGCAACAAGGAGAATGTATGGCGAAACATTACGTTCCAGGGTTTGGATTCGATCTCTCAAAATCACAGTGAGCAAGTGTATCAGCAGATCACTACGATTTTAAATGTCCTTCGGCCTCTTATTCCCCTCAATCGACATGCTGACTTTAACCGTGACATGAATGATGTTATTAAAGAATCCGTGTTGCTGTGGGACAGGTTAAAGAGAGATAGCTGCATCGTCGAATTTGATATGCAACCTCCCCGGCTCGCTACAACAGACTGGGACGCAGAGCCGTGGTTACAACGGGATTCTATTGAAGTTGGTATTCCGCGAGAGAATGGTAAACATCTAGAGTCCTGGTGTTTATTTCCCAAGATTGTCTTCAAGCCATTAAGCGGGGAGCAGAGTACACTTCCTGGTCATGCTCTCTTTGTTGACTCCCCTGCGTTCCAGGAAGGATTAGATGAACTGAACCGCCAGGAAGAAGAGATAGCGCAGACAAGGAGAAATTTTGCCAGACGGGGGACCATTTCGCGAGGTAGTCATTAACTTCTTATTATTTAGTGTTATGAAGACAGGTTTCACTGCTTAGTACCATGTCCTCGCTTTTCAAGACATCATCATCATGGTGACTTATCACAATATGGCACGAAACTTCGAGTCCTAGCTGGGTAAAATGAATCCTCCACAACAAGTCGTTTCAGCCGTAAATTACCAGACACTTGACGGTTGGAAGGTGATGTTAATTATATGCCTCTTAACTCTAAAGAGTCGGAGAGAGTTTGAACATTGCGTCAATAACTCATGTCCCCGATAGGAAATAGCCTTCATGATACTCTTCGTTTTCTAAGAGGTATTATAAGATAACGCCCCGACAAGGGCCGCCATCCCTTGACCACCTAGATACTATCATTTCTTTCCTCATACTCTAGTTCTAAGTTTCATCAAGAATACTAACCACCACCATTTGGAAATGTGGATATCTCGCCATGAATTGCACATCAGTCCAGAAACTAGCATCCCTCTCTCTTACTTGTCCCTATCAGCTCGAACCATATTCCTATAAGGATTATTCGGGTCCTTCTCCTCCTCCTCCGCCGAAGGAAGTGTCTTCCGGACTTTGCACGGGCTCCCCACCGCCACCGAGAACGGCGGAATATCCTTAGCTATGCAATCTTACAGGGTATTATTGGGCTAGTCCTTTAGAAGTGGAACCTGTCCGAGACTGTCCCTTCGATTACCATTCAACAAGATGAATTATGATTATTGAGCATAACCGAGGATAAGAAGATGGAATCAACTGCCTAACAAGCCAAGTGGGTCGGGATGGGGACAGTTGGGAGATTTACCCGATTCGGCAAGAGAGCCACTCCAAAAGTTACATCTAGTAATTTTCATATTGATCCTCCTGCTTTGTTTTGCTGAATCCAGTCCAAAAGAAAGCTGCCTCGATAGGAAGCTCTCGTGCGCGAATATCTGCCCCGCACTGTAATCCCCGGACAATGCGAGGAAGGTGAAATTCAAGAATTACTACCATATCTGCCGGTAGGATGCCCTGTCTGACCTTGTCCTGCCGGACTGGGTGAAAACATTAGAACACCTTGCATGACAGAAACACCCCGTGACTTTATCTAACCCTAATTGGGGTTTGTTTCTTCTCAACATAACCCTCTCATTCCTCCTTGGATCAGATCTCCCATGATGAATACTTCAACTACCAAAAATGGCAAGCGGACCAACTCTCTCGCCTTCGCCCGGACCAACTGCCATACGTGTGCCTCCGCACATGAATCCTGTGATCGCCGACGACCGCAATGTACCAACTGTCTCAACGGGGGTCGCCCGACTCCAATGCTCATCATCCACGCGGGCCCTCGACTCCAGCCACTAGTGGACTGGTATTTCAGGATGTTACTGGCGTGGTAGTTGCCTCGACACATCACGAGACAGACAATAACGACGAGCACAAACCCCACAATGGACACAGACATGGATACCTTTGTGAGTCGGTCGATGTGTCTTTGGTGAACAGTGAAGATGGGCACCACTACCCACATGACATTATTAGTTTCAATAAGAAAACATGGGGATGTAGAAACGAACATGTAAGCGCCAACACCAGAACATAACACAGATACACCTGCCACTGCTCACCCGTAAACTCCGGATACCAAATCTTGGAAATTGCAAACGCCGAAATGGCCGTGAAAATCGTCCCCGAAGCCGTATTGATCCACCAGGCCAAGATGTTGAGGATCCCGACAGCATACGCGGCAAAATTCTTGGAGAACGTGGGAGCGACAATATATGTAAAATGATACTGGCCCTATAAGCACCGGGTGACCAATAGTGAGTTTAGTTCTTCATGATTCACCGGCCGTCAAGCGACTACTTAGGTGCCTAACTTACCCCCGAAGATGGCAGCGCCGAACACATCTCCGCCCAGAAGAACAATCCACTGCGTACAGGCGGCGATCAACACACCAAATACAGCCATGGGCGCTCCCCCATGGTTAAGCAGTATACCGAAGCAAGAGGCGTATGTCAGCCATGAATTGATGATACTATATCAGAATCAGCAAGGAGAAAGTTCGAAAAACAACACCACAACTAATCGACGAGACCTAACTAACCTGTATCCCAGACCAATAGCCCCAACCCAGGAAAAGGATCGTTTGAGCTGCGCATCGTGGCCTTGGGCCCGAAGAACCGCATCGTCGATGTCGCCAGTATCCAATATCTGCCCTACTCCGTGGGGTTTGTTGTGATCTGCGTGCGCAACGGTTGGGTCTTGTTTGGTATCGCTCATTATTCCTGCTTTCCTCATGTTGCCAATGCTGGCTCCCGTTATCAACAAGTCGGCCGGGTGGCCCAATGGTAGGGCGTTGGTTTCCGGTACCAAAGGCTGCGCGTTCGAGTCGCGCCTCGGTCGCTTACAATTTCTTTTTTTGTCTTTTTCTCTCTCGATAGAACAGAGGCAAAATAAAACGGAAAAGGTTTTTTTTTTTTTTGTCTGTTGTGTATGTATGTTGTATATTGCTTGTTGTTTAGCATCGTGTGAAGTATGAGGAGTCAATTTTCGGATTGGACGGATGTATATACTTACCCAACACATCGGGGCAGAAGAATATATATATCTGCCTGTACCCACTGCGGAACCGGTACTGCCTCTTGAGAAGTCTAGCAAGGAAGTTAAAAAACCAAAAAAAAAAACAGGAAATAATTCCCCTATACTCATGGGATATGTCTATTTAAGCCATTCGGGTCTGGGGAACCAACCTCAACCAACAACCCGTCTACCAGAGCTATCGCCGGCTATCCTTGGCCCAAGACCAAGACTACACCCCTAGCGTCCCCAGAAAGTTTCTTTCCCAATGGGTGGGAGAGTTCCTCTGGGGATAAATGCGGGGGAGATATCATGGAGGTCACTCCATGGATCCCTCTCCGATCCTTTACTGCCTTACTGCCAGAACCCTAAGCTATGCCTGTAAGCCATGTCTGTCAGTGACCCGGAGATAGCCTGAAACGTAGGTCCTTATTTCAACATGTAAATGAAGAATGGATGGCATTTCCGACATAAACGGAGAAAACCACTAGATAGAATGAGGAGAATGAGGCTTTACAAGCTCCCCTAATATCACTGATTTCTCCTGTTTTCTTCCCCCCTAAGGCTTTTAGAGGCTCAAGAAGAGATTACCAACACTTTGATCGTTATTGCTCCGGATGACCTCCTCAAGTCAGAAAACTCTATATGGCAGTGGAGCTGGGGCGGTTATGTTTGATGTTTTACAGAGCTACCTTACTGCTAGGTACTTTATATGCAGCTACCACGTCGTACATCGGCCGTTTATGCCGTTTACGTCGGACCAGAGTCAGTTCTAGTACCCAATGAGAAGCACTGGCTGCAGCCACCATTGACATACCCCGCTTGATAAATGATACGAGCCTCACGGCGATGTCAACGTTGTGTCAGGCATGTCTCAGCATTTATCAACATAGTACGAATTACCCACTCTCCAGGCCGAGGGAGTCAACTTGGAGCATAAATCCTCAGACTCGGCCGCTTCACATCCCCTCCCCAATTGTCTTTGCCATGGCGGACCCTTTGTCTGTGACCGCTGGAGCCGTTGGGATCCTGTCTTTTGGGTTACAGGTGTGCGGCGGTATTATTTCCTACTACGAATCCTGGAAGGCCAGTGACCAGGATGTCCATAAAATTTACACCAAGTCGATAGACCTCCTACACCTTCTAGGGAGCCTGGTGAAGATAATCCAGACGAATACCATCAGTCCCGTTGTCGCAACTCAAATAAGTCAGCCTCTCCAATCGTGCAAAGACGCCGTGTTTAAGCTGGATGCAATGGTGCAGGAACTGCAGAATACTGGGGAACCGGCAACCCTCAGTGCAAGGTTGAAGGCTCATGGGAAACGCGCCCTATATCCGTTTCGGAAACAGACTTTATCGGACATGATGGCACATTTAGAGGGGCTACAGTTGAATCTAAATACGGCCCTCAGTGTGTGAGTGCCCTGAGCGGAGAGACTGTATGGCAGACCGTATAATCGAGTTTAGATATGGCATTAACGGACACAATCAGGGCCAATATTTACCAGGGGTCGGAGATCCTGACGTTGGTAACACAGATCAAGAGTGAGACGGAGAGTTCCAGCAACCTGATTACTCGCCTCGATACTCAGGTGGGCAATGGACCTTCTTCTCGATATTGTTATTCAGTCTGAACTGTCTATAGGAAGCCCTGATAAACAATTTAGGACCACATGGACTGATTGCACAGCCTGCGGCCTTCCGGGATATATGGAATGAGCACGAAGCGCTTTTGCAGCTGCCCGAGGCTACACGACAGGCTTTAGCTGGGTCATGCACTTGTCCATTTTTATCGCCTGTTAAGGGTATCAGCCGAGATGTTTCACCTCGAATTCATACGCCCAGTTCTCGACGACACTTACAATCTTGCATCTACTATTCAGCGGCCCGGGAACAGAAGCTGGTTCGGAAAAAACTTCAATACTGCAGCAAGAGACTAAAGTTCTCGCTCACATTCATGGTCAACTTAAGCAGTGGAGCTGGAGGGTTTTCAATCGGCTCGTCCTTGGACTTCCATGCGATTGTGCCTAGCAACTCTGCATCTTTCCAGGGATTATACGGCATAGGCGGGAAATCAAATTGGGACATTATTATCCCAGAGCATATTACAAAATTACAACGATTATTTCGGGAAGAGAAAGCAAAAGCGACAGATACTGGAGATAACGGTTACACTCTTTTGCACGTAAGTTTTCTTGTGGGGTCCAGACTTATAGCGTCCTGACTGATGCAGTCTAGATGGCCTGTTCCAGGGTAGGGTGTGTGTACAGTATACAAAATCGCCAGCAATACTCCTATCTCTATCTTCTTATTACATTTCTTCTCGAATGTGGGGCGCAGGTGAATACATTTAATGATCAGGGACAAAGCGTCTTGGATGGCTTAATCTACAGTCTGCGCGAATCACAAGAATTTCTCCCACTAATACACCGTTTCATTGACCAGGGAGCTCTTATTACTGAGAAAGCCCTGAGTCCCCTGAACAAAGCCCCAGTCAAGAGTCTCTTATTGAAACGGGATGAAGGTAATATTATCTCTGTATTCACCTAACACCGGTTGTTTGCTAACTATCGAAGCGTTTGAAATCTCGGATTTGGCGAGATGCATCATTCTGGAGCGGGCAGAAGCACTTCGGAATTTACTCTCCTGCGGACTTGCCACGAGTAATGACCTGATAGGGAAGTTTTCGCCCCTTCAGCTTGCAGTCGGATGGCCGGAGGGTCTCGAGATCTTGTTAGAAGCCGGGGCGGACGCAAGGCGACCTCCTCTTCATACGTATGTTGCCCCCGGGGGGATGTCTGTGTTCCCATTATCTTCGCTTGAATGGGCCATTTGCATCAACTGCACCTTTTCCGCGAAGGTCTTGTTGAAGGCTGGCATCCCATGCGGCGCTGAGTCCCTCACCTACTCATATCATGAGGATATGGAAGAATTGCTCATCGAGGAACTTGTGTCCCGAAGGCGCGAACTCAAAGACCAGGGGAGGCTCTTTCTCTCACAAGATCAACAACACGGTATGGGGTTTCTGGAGGAGGATCGCCTGCCAGATTCACACGCCTGCACCCTCTACCAGGCTTTGCTGGCCGGTGGTGCTGCTGTTAAGGCGGCCCTAGACCCCCGAATACCCTATTTCACATACGCAATGGATCGTGCCGATTACAGGGACAAAAAATTCAGCCCGGTGGACGTTCAGATGTATTACAAAATGATTTTTCATGAAATCAGCCTTACCTCTGGACAAATGCAAAAACTGTATCGTGCTGGATTCCGTGATTGTTGCAGCCAGAATGAATTTAATCGCACGCCCTTTACGTATCACGGGGAGCGACACTCTGTCCCCAAACTGATTAGCAGAGCAATGTGGCTTTTTTCAGCAGGCCAACATTCGTTTCAAGATCTTTCCGATCAGGTTCAGAGGGGGTTGAGGTGTTTCATCGCCGCCTTGGTCGATACGAACTGGGCGATCTTCGAGACTGTCCATCTGCATCATCGAAGCGACCTGCACGAGATTTTCAAAGAGCTTGAACCACCCAAAAAGGAGTTCCTGGCAAAAGCGCTCTCCACAACCCACACTGATACATGTTCTTGTGCCTGTTCCCCCGGCGGTTGCTCTGTACTGTCCACTGCGTTACGCGTCATCCTACCCCGTCACGACTCCCCGCGGCAGGAGGCCATTTATTCTGGACTGAAAAATCTGCGGGTTATTTTGAACTCGTTCAACTATAGCACCACTATGTGTTATTCGATCATTCGGTCGCTGACCTTTCATGACCTGCAGTTGACGCATACCTGCTGTAGATATGCAACGGAGTGGGATCATTATCCCGTGCCGATTGATCCCGAAGAAGCTCACCGTATTCAGTCGGAGGAGGAGGACCTTTTACATGAGCTTGATAAGCTGGTGTCCGAATTCCAGACGACGTATGACCAGCTTAGCCTTTCCCTTCCTGAATACCTGATACAGCATTGGAGCAAGGATATGAAAGACTATCTGCTGCAAGGGGGGGAATCATTGTCAACAGATCTGCAAACTTGTCAAGAGATGGGCGTGTATCTGACGCCCTATGTGTTTCCTATTCAGAATTCGATTTGTTTTCTTTTACAGGACAGAGTGGAAGGAGACGAGAGTCATGACTCGAAAGAGGATACTTCTGGTAAATGAATGAGGTATCTTGGAATGTGGGACTATTATCTGGGTTTTATAGACGAGTGCCACTTGTTATATATAGGGGCGTATGATACAATATTGGACAAATTTGGCGGTGCGTCCGACTCCGGGAGGGGCTGTATATGCAGGAGATACGTCAGTGTCCTTGTCCCCCATGACTATAGTAATAGGCAGATATTATATCCACGTGAATTCTGGCACGAGAAGCTGCATCCACCGAATGCACCAAGATGGAAGATGGTGGCTGATATGGCGAAGTGATTGATTAGGGCTTGTACGCCCCGGCAACATCATTAAGTTTACCCCAACCCATGTCATTCGAGGGAAAGTCCAGGCGGACCCATCTTTTCAGTCAAAAAGAGGATAAACAGCCGACCCGAAGCTTCAGATGTCGATCACCATCGTTGCTTTTGCGGGGTCCCCGACCTCTTGCTCACGCAGGTGAGATACAATTGGTGGTACGTAGCGGTATTTGATCTGATCGCACAGGATAGTCGAAAAATCCAAATGAAAAATCACCGCAAATTATCGAAGGAAAAAATAATATATAGGTTTGCGGCAGAGGCCGAAGTGCATGAGAGGGAGTTGGCCAATGTTCACGTCTCTGTGCATGCATGCATCACGCCATCCAGGGGACGGCTTGCCCATCCAGAGCCAACCATCACCAACCCGTAGGCTAAGAGACTGGATCTGCTTGGCTATGATGCTACAGAGCTCCCCTCTCGTCGGCAATCGGCTACACTAGTGTATGTATAGCCATTGACTGAGTTTCATGGCGACGATCGCTGCGCCGTCGGTCACACAACTGCAGGGATATTCAAGAAACAAGCCTCGAGCTGCACATCCATCCATCCTATTTATCTTTCGATTCCCCCGGTCTCTCAGACAAACTCCGACGGACCGGTTGTAATCACAAAAAACAAAATAAGACTAAACAAAAATGGGCCGCAGACTGGGCCTGCTGCGCGCCATCTATCTGGTATCGGCGAGTTGCATGGGCTCTTTCGCCTTTGCGTTCGACACCGGGGTCATCAGTGCGTTTCCCTCCTAATACAAAAATCTCAGCCCCTCCGACCGCATCGCGCAGGCTAACCATCACCCGACTGACCGACACAGGCGGCGTCCTCACCCTGAAATCCTTCAAACGAGACTTCGGATACTCGGCGCAGCAGCAAACGACGGTCAATTCCAATGCTGTGTCGATCCTGCAGGCGGGCGCCTTCTTCAGTTGCTTCTTCACCATGCCCATCGCCTGGCGACTCGGCCGTCGCATGGGGCTCATTGTCAGTTCGCTCGTCTTCACCGTCGGCACCATCCTCCAGGTCATCAACGCGCATACGCTGGCCACCTTCTACGCCGGACGGGTGATTGCCGGCCTGGGCATCGGCGGCGCCACCGTCCTCATCCCCATGTACGCCGCCGAGATGTCGCCGAAGGCCATCCGAGGACGCCTGGGCGCCTGCTTCCAGCTATTCTTTGCGACCGGTGTCATGGTAGCCTACTGGGTCACGTATGCCGTGTCGAAGGACCAGCCGGACTCCACGCGGCAATGGCAGATTGCGCTCGGGCTGCAGCTCCTCCCCTCGACGCTGCTGTTGATCGGCATGTGCACCGTCCAGGAAAGCGCGCGGTGGCTGGCCCTGAAAGGCCACAAGGACAAGGCGTGGGAGTCGCTGAAATGGGTGCGTGGCGGCGACGAGACCGACGAGCTGCGACAGGAGTTCGACGAGATCCTGGCCGGAATCGAGGAAGAGGTCCGGCTCCAGGACAGCTTTTCGCTGCGCGAGCTCCTCCTGCCGGTCAACCGGTACCGGCTCTTTATTGCGGTCACCATCCAGCTGGCGGCGCAGTTGACGGGTAACACGTCTTTGGCGTACTACGCGACTCAGATCTTCGAGGCCGTCGGCGCCAGCTCGTCCGCCAAGCTGGTGACGGGGTTCTTTGGGCTGGTGAAGGTCGTGGGAGTGCTGACGTTTCAGCTGTTTGTGCTCGACCGCATTGGACGGCGCGTGCCGTTCATGGCGGGCGCCGCGGCGATGGGGTCGTTTATGCTGATCATCGCCTGCGTGCTGGCCACGCATCCCACCACCTCAGCCGAGACAACGGGAGGAGGAGCTAGTAAAGCGGGCATCGCGATGATCATCATGACCTATGCCGAGGCGTTCTCGTTCAATATGTCCTGGGGCCCGTTGCCGTGGCTGTACGTCGGCGAGATCTTTTCGAGTCGCACGCGCGAGGTGGGCGTTGCAGCCGGGGCCGCGTCGCAGTGGCTGTTCAATTTCATGATGTCGCAGGTCACGCCACATGCCATTCAGAACATTGGATGGCGGATGTTTCTGATGTTTGCGATCTTCAATTACGCTGTGGTGGTGTATTCGTATTTTTTCCTGAAGGAGGTGAGTCACTACTACTATGTTTTTTCCTACCACATTTCCCGTTTTTTTTTTTTTCCCTTCGTTTCACCCAACCGTTTCTCCGGGGGGGAAATCTAGATCTATCAATGATCGCTAACCAATGTTCTAGACTTCCAACCATTCCTTGGAAGAGATGGAGGCTGTGTTTGGCGGCGACGGACGCCGGCCGGAGAAAGAGGCGGCGGCCGAAAAGGGCGACATTACGGCGCAGGAGAACGAGAACGAGAGCGTCACTGGGTCGAAAGCCGGTGGATGAGTCGACAACGGAGTGGAAGAGTTCTCCTCCGGGGATAGTATAGTAGTCCTTGAAATCAATGCCAGAGTCTGGGGACGTGAATCAAGCAATTGTTATTTAGTTACTAAACTACCTGTTCGTTCCCTACCTATCGCATAACATTCCGTCATTCGCTTAGCTGCTTTCTGGTCCGGCATCGGCTCCTGGTCGTGGCATGAGCACGCCGGTCAACTTCGGTACATGGAATAATGAGCCTAGATTGAAAGCAGAAAAGAGGCGTAATTATCCCATTGTCTAGAAAGTTTCCACAAAGTGCGGTGGTGCCGTGTCATTCTATGTGGAATAGGCGTGTATGACCTGGTCTATGGAATGCCCGATGATAGTATTGTTCGCGTGATCAGGGTCCAGGAGTGGATGCCGAATGACGCGAATCCGCGTCCAACTGATGGACGAATCACGATGGTTGGGGACGCAGCCCATCTGATGACATCTTGTAAGTGCAAGGAGAAGCGAGAGACATCCCGTGCAAACATATACTATATATTCGTCCTGTGTCATTGGCTAACCAAGTGATACCCACTTAGTCCGCGGTGAAAATGCGAACAACGGTGTCGTCGATGTGGTCAAATTACTCGCACTCTTAATGCCTAATAGCAGCAAGGCGACTGATTTGAAGGATATTGTGAGCAGGTATGAAGAAGAAATGATTCAAAGATCACGACCAGCAACTGCCAAGGCTCGACAAGCCTGTCTGGGTGCCAATCACTACGCCAAAGTCGCATCTGGCAGTCCGTTCCTGTCCCGACGTACCATGCTGGATGAGGAGGAAAGAGAGCTTTTGAAGTGATCTACTGGGTCTACTACAGATTTATCCAACATGGTACTAGTGTACTGTGAACTCCGTTTCATGACACATCTCGGCGGATTTGAGTCACGGCAGCCGAGGATTGTTTTTTGATTCTTTACTTTGTGTATACGATTGTAATGAAAAGTATGATTAGACTGCGGTCTGCTGAAGATGGTGTGTTGAGCGAGAATCAGATTTCCGCATCCTATTATGCATGCCTGCAGGCCGTAGCACTACAGTATATGCCTGTTAGGTTGCGGTAGAAGCAAGCTGCGAGTAAGTGCATGATCATCGGAGCTTTTAGGGCAAAGCAAAAACACAGAACGAAGATCCCAGCTCCATCCAGACCCGCATGGGGGGTGAAACTCCGAGCAGGCGTCCCGGGATAAGGCACCAAGGCACCAGGGGTAATTAGGGTTGCCGGCCCCCATCCGCATTGGTTGGTCACTCTGCACTATAGACACAAGCACCAAAAGATACAGTTGACGGAGTTAAGCTTGGCTGCTAAGACTGCATGCGGATTTAATAGCACGGCGCCAAGCTCTAACTCCGGACCAACGACAACCAAGCCTCGTCCAGCAACTGGTAGTTAGTAGTTAGTCCTGTCCCAGTATTGAGGCCGGGGTTCCATCATACGTCAACTCAACCAGTAAAGCCAGGTCTTCATACGACCGGCCTGTTGGGAGGTACCGGGTTTAGACCGAATTCGAGTTCCTGTGGAGGGCCATAATCAGGAGTTGCTGAAATATAAACCGTCGTGATTGCACACCTCTCATCCGTCCAACCAGTTTCCACCTTCTATTCCTCTTCTCTTCTCCATATATGCTTCGTCTGCTCCGGTCGAATCGTCTTCAGAGCAGAAAAGCCTCCCTCCCCATAGCAGCAATCTCCACATCCATTCGTCTGACATCCACCATGGCTGGAGAACACGAGGCGGCCATTCTTCCCCAGCCGGGCGGTCCCTTGTCTGTGGGCAAGCGTCCGACGCGCGAGCCCGGCCCCAACGAGGTGCTCATCGAAGTCAAGGCCGTGGCCTTGAACCCCTGTGACTATTACCAGCGGGACTATGGCATGCCTCCCGTGCCCATCTACCCCGCGGTCATCGGATCCGATACGGCGGGCGTGGTCGCCAAGCTGGGCTCAAATGTCACGACGGTGCCAGCTCCCGGCAGCCGAGTGCTGGCCTTTGCCTCCTCCTTCTACCAGAACGGCTCCCCCGATCATGGTGCCTTTCAGAAGTACACGCTGGCCCAGCCCGAAGCCGTCATTCCTCTGCCCGACAGCCTCTCCTTCGAGGAAGGGGCGGTCTTCCCCCTGGCGGTTTTGACGGCCATGACGGCCTGGACCACCATTGGCATCCCGCTCGAGACACGGTACACCCCGGCGGACAAACAGGCGGTCCTGATCTGGGGCGCGTCGAGCAGTGTCGGCACATTTGCGGTGCAGTCCGCCAAGTCGCTCGGCTTCACAGTCTACGCCACCGCCAGTGCTAAGCATCACGACCTGGTCCGGAAGCTCGGCGCCGATGCGGTGTTCGACTACAAAGACAGCGACATCGTCTCCCAGATCGTCAGTGCCGTGCAGGAGGACGGGGTCCACTTGCACACGGCACACTGCGTGGTTGACGGGGCTCTGCAGCCCACGTTGGATATCCTCAAGGAGACCAAGGGCGATGCGCCCGCCAAGGTGGCCCATTCGCCTGTGCTCCCCGCGGATCATCCGACCCTCGACAACACGCTGATCGTGTTCAACTTCCCGTCGATGGACGAGGTAGTGCGGAGCAAGCACACCAAGGAGGTCTTTCACGGGTGGCTGAGCCCCGGTCTGCAGGCCGGGGAGATCGTCCCTAGCCCCAATATTCAGTTGGAGGAGGGCGGTCTCCGTGGAGTAGACGCCGCATTGGACAAGCTCAAGGGTGGTGTCAGTGGCACGAAGATTGTCGTTCCACTCTAAGAGACTGTCGTTTGCTTCACGAGCATCAGATGGGGTATAGGATATCAATGAGGAAAGCTCGGCGGTCACTTGTTTTTGATGATTAGGCTAGAATACGATTCAAAACTCATTACAGTTCCAGGATAGATCCTCTCCTCTACCTCATGTTCTCCACCACTCCTTACGTGTAAAACATCTTTCAAGGACCATCAAGTCAAACACCGCGGCACGCTGACACCGATGTACGAACATTCCACCGTGGTAAGGTAGGGCCCTAATTGTCCGGCTCTCTCGGCCTGAAGACTCACGCTAATTGCAATACTGATTTTAGAGTATGGCACCAGATTGCCAAATTCTATTAGTTTAACGTGCGGTTGGACAGACTAACCTATTATGTTCAATTCGACTTTCCACCTCAAGTGGGAGAAGCTCCGCATCCTCGAGTGTGTACTGCATAGTTCATAATTGCTGCGGTATGGAGTCAAGATTACGGGGAAGCAGTATTCGTCGACCTGGAAAGTCATTATCTGCCCTCGGATTCGCAACCGTTGGGTCAATTGCTCCATAGGGCGATGGTAGCTTGACTCTCTCGCCTGCCTCAAGCCGCAATTTTGATAAGCTCCATTCAGCCGCGTGGATGAGCATTCCTTCTACCCACTTCCTCGGAGAATGTAAGGTGTCTAGATAGAAGATGCGTTGGTATGTCAGTAATTTGGGCTTTCTCAATTTTGCCACTAATCAATGGCTATCTACCTATCCATGTAACTACCTTTTTCGGATTATTCTCTTAAAAATTAATGTATTTCTTAGTCACACGAGTGTTTTCTATATTTATACACCTTATTGCTTATACTTGTATACCACCAATATTCACATAGATCAAGAGAGTGAGACATGATTTTGTAGATATATCACTCTTTGTTTCTAGACGGATGTGAATAATAACTTCGAATATATGGATATTAGTTTATTTTCAAACTTTCGAATTCAATCGTATACAGGGAATTCGCAGGAGGAATTCGCTAAATTGGGGAGGAATATGGGCCCTAAAAATCTATATCAGGGGGCAGTCATGTAATTATAACAAGTCTTATTGTCACTGAGCTTGAAATCTCAAGTGAAGCGCCACACTTCCCGATGGGGGTAGAGATGAATATTCTTGAATGACCATATCAGCACACAAGTTATTGAGTAGAAGGGCTAATTCTTTCCCTTGGTAGGGACTTCAATGTCATCATATTCAATAGTAGGAGTGAATATTGAGTTGAAGCAGCCATCATGTATATCAAGGGCTTTGAACCCCCAAACTTCGCTCCCTCACCCCACCACGCAGATACGAGGCAATTTCCTGTATGGTCTCCTAGGCCCCGTTCACTGATTTTATCTCTGGAGGACCTTCTAAAGGATCCTTGTTGCTGTTCATGTTGGTAGGTGTCGGCTACCTTGTTGTGGCCGAGCCTCCTACATAGCTTCAATTTATCATCTTTCTCAATACACATATTCCAAGGATAACAATCCTGTGGGAGATACACGACCAACAGGGCCAATTTGCAGAAAAGAATCGACAGCGCTGCTCTACGCTGCAGTTTATCTCTGTCATATGGGTCAGCCGCTACAGACCTCCAGGTTTGTTCATATGGCATCCACATCGGTGCGATTTATCTTCACTCAGTCCTTCCTTCATTTTCTAGAGGATTTAGAGGCCAGAAGCCATTGATAATAAACGTCATTTTCATCAAATCTAGGCCACTTCGTCTTTCGTGTTTCAACCTTTGGCACGTATCTGTCTCATAGATTGACCTCATACACTTACTCTGCCTGAGAATGGTGGACCCTCCCGAATTGCTATAGAATACCTGACGATGCCTCGGCGTGTCCTTCGCACAGCGGCCATTTGCCCCAAGATATTCTTTTGCATGCACTCTCTCAGAATCTCTCTGAAGGAATACGTGTTGGACCCCGTCAACCCCGTGCCCTTTTCCATCAATTGCCGCCTCGACGCAGGTGCGTCTGTCTCATGTGCGCAGTGTTCAACTCAATATGTGCTCGGGTATGTTTATCCACGGATTCGGCATGGTTTCACCAGACTCACTGTTCATAGGCATCGATGGTATGTTGGGAGACGCCCGTGAACTCAGGAGCATTTGTATCAGAAACTAGGAATGCAGGGACTCCTCAAAGCCGTCGAATACCGTCCGGTTCGTGTAGGTCAGTGACGAACACCTCGGGGCGTGGGATACTGTGAATCAGGTAAACGCCGTTATTCTGGGAGCGATGGCCCCATATGCTTCTTATGCTCCGGAGACTGGTAATTCCCTCAGCAAGTCCCTGAGGATGATGGCCCCATGCCCTCCCGCAACCGGAAAAAGGTCGATTCGAAAGAACTGGAACAGGCCAGATTGGACCTGATTCACACCAAGGGTCATGCTGTCGAATCAAATTGGAACTTCCAGGCTGCATGGAGGACCCTGGAGCGAGATAATGAGTTACTCCAAGCCCACAAGTCCGATTTGCAGGTACTCATTGGGAAATTAGAAGCTCGCATTGCTTTTCTAGAAGACATCGAACTCGATCGAACAGTGGAGGACGCTACTAAAGCTCTGGAGGAGCAAGTCCAAGGACAAGAGCAGACAATCAATCTTCTCAGGGAAGAAGTCGAGGCAACTCTACAAGAGCTAATAAAATACTCCGGCCTGGCAGGGGATGACCGTTCTTTGTGATTGAGGCGACTGCCCCCGCCAGTGTCACTATTTCCCCGATCCGGACCCCAACGCGCAGTTCCGGATCTCGGTCTACTACGCCAGATGCCCCGCCTGCTATGCCCGCTTTCCAGAGAGATACGAGGGCTTGGTGTGTGGCCGGACTCACCGCGCCGTCTGTAGAGTACAGGGTTCCAAGGACCGGTCGTGCGACAGGGACAGGTACGTCAGACCCCACCGGGGCTCTGTCACCCAGGCTACCCCAAACACCGTGGTCAGTCGGCTAGATGACCTGCGGGGATGCCAAACAGTGAAGGCGAGATGAAGGGCATGAACAGGGCATGTAATTACCGGTCTCTTATAGTGAATATGAACAGCCCTGCATGCGGCAGACGTGGCGTCGTCAGACCACCACCCATGAGCCAGATCCGGCGGCGCGCGGGGATTGGGTGTCCGAATCTATGCCGAGATTGCGGATGGATGCCGCATGGTGGTTTACCAACTCAAATGGGACGTCAGACTCGTGGTCTTGATCCAAGTCGACAGCCAGCGCCGCATGGTCACCATCGAGAAGTATGATCGATTTCAAGTCCAGCCGACTCGGACATACCCCTCGCCCTGGAAACCACGTCTGCTCCGAACAATCTCCCTTAACCAAGGAGTCACCCCGGCCACATGCAATGTACAAGTGCCTCCCAATACACAGAATGGACCAGCTCTCATCCTGGAATTTGATCGGCTCGTGGGTCGGGCGCCCAACCCTCCCTTTGAGCAGAATGTCGAATTCACCCCCCAGGAGCTCATTGACTGGTCTGTATGCATCTTGTAGTAGCTATCTACTGATGAGGAATGGACTGAAGGAGCATACCCTAACGATGCAATACTAGTCGTGCCTCAAAAAACAGAGTCCTCACTTCGTTGCCCTCTATCATGGCATCCATTTTCTCAACTGATTTCCGTAGAGAAACCATGAGTTCTGTCCCAGTTTTTTCAAACAGCTGCGGCGGATTATACAATTCTCACTGGTCTTCAAGGCGGTTTCGGAACAATTGAAGACACTATTCGATTCATTAATTTCAAATGCGACAATATCAATAGTGGCTACCATATACAATGTCACCCCCGAAAATCTCCACCAGTTTGATCAACAACATTGAAATGGAATGAGGACCACTTCTTTCGAATCAGAGAAGACGCCGCCAATATTCCTGCGCGACGAGGACGTCGGCATACTCGGCCCCCTACTGTTGCACCTTCCATATACTGGCCCACCGTACCCCTGGACCTCAATTCAATTCAATTTATTCAATTCAAAATTCTATTAACCTGATGCAGCCTATCTATTGAAGCGATTAGCTATGCAGGCGCTTCGTAAAACGATGCAGAATTTCATGTAGAACGCCGTATTCAAATCCCACTGCAGTAGACAAACACCGAAAAAGTAAGAGTGATTAAACAAAGTAAATGCAAAGGAATAATCGCTAACACGCTCGAATTACTCGAATCGCTTGAATTGCTTGAATCGCTTGAATCGCTCGAATCGCTTAGCTTGCTCAAATGCAGAGAAAATGAATAAAACAAATAAAACACACTAAATCAGCCGCTATACGCCTGCTGCGTGCCTACTGCGCCATCCTGGCGCCTCACTATTCCGCTTTCTTCTGTAGATTCTGTGCTTGGTATGCGTTATTCAGCCTGTCTTACCCGTGGCAGGCCTTGGGGGCCGTCTAATCATTGTTTTCCATGTCTAATTCCAGGCCTTTAAGAAGGCTTTCGGGGTCTGTAGGCTGCTCTGGCTCCTCCGGATCCCCCAGGGGGATGTGGCGGAATTGGTGCAGCAGCCCTGTTTGGTGCATGAAATCGGCAACGTAGCGAATTGCCTGGGGATGAGCTATGACTGCGTCGTAGTCCTCAGTACGCAGTCTCTTGATTGCACCGAGCCCATCCATCATAGTCTTCCGGTGCGAGGCGTGCAGCGAGCACTCCAACAGGATGTGTTTCGGGGTCTGTGACCCTTCATCATACTCGCACCGATCTGACTCTGCCCG
Organism: Aspergillus nanangensis; assembly: GCA_015844325.1. Classification (NCBI taxonomy): domain Eukaryota; kingdom Fungi; phylum Ascomycota; class Eurotiomycetes; order Eurotiales; family Aspergillaceae; genus Aspergillus; species Aspergillus nanangensis. Next base: position 9,609 of record VCAU01000153.1, on the reverse strand, counting down.
CTTGATTTTGTAGAGGAAGTGTCGCAACCCAATTCTCATTGTACGTATCTGAATGATTATGGACGTACGTGCCTTCGTGAGCCCTGTGTAGAGCTTCAGATTCCTCTTATCTAGTTTAGGAAGCAGCCGCCGTATCGACTTTTCTACTGTTTGGGCCGCCTACTGCTTGGCCCAGCGTTCCTTGATTCGTTGGCGGACAGCCCGTTTGGCTGCGGCTGCCAACCGGATAATTGATTGATCCGTCCCGGCAGCTGGCCCCGCTAATCTTAATCTAATCTCTGGCTGGGAACCCTCTGCACCACGAGGGGGTTCGGAGCTCTCTGCGCCAGGCGGTTTTCGCCCCAACTATGTCGGAATAGCCTCAGAGTAGAATTATTCGATAGCGGCTGGAGTTAATGAAAAGAGTCCTGAATATGAGACGAAAGGAAGTGGTGATAGCCGAGAAATTTCAAAAATTGATTCTGCGTCGAAGTTGTTGTGTCGTACCCCTGGACCTCATCATCTCGGAATACCTTCATGTAATTAGACCAATACAATCATCTTCTTCTTCGCTTCCACACATCCGTGTGTAACGAAACTCAAACTGTGTACTAGATATCGGGTTTCGCTCTACGTTGGCCGGAACGAAAGTCGTCCCATCTGATGTCCATGAACGAATCACATCCAGCCTTGACAACTGCATTGATCGCAAGTGCATCCGCCTTCCCCATGGTTTAGGTAGCTGAGAATATGAGTACGGTGTTTTCGTATTCCCTTTGGCCGAAGCCGTATCCTCTCAACGTGGAAGCAGTATCAAAACAAAAAAAACCCCCCCCAATTTCCCCGTGTAAATATCTCAAGACGTATAGAAAAGGTTCGGATACAAAAGGAGCGAAACACAAAATGACTTCCCCAACGATTATAGAAACAGAAACAGACACTGAATTGTATTTTTCTACTTGCATTTCTACATCATACACAATTGCATATCTCTCTTCCACCACTCATGAATCAGTAGCCGCCAACTGGGACGCAATAGGCCCACGCTGGTAGTTATGCGCAGTTGTAGTATTATAATCCCAGAAAAAAGACAGATGCTGGGGATACGCAGCCGGGGTCTTGCACACGTTGTCAAAGTGAGGGATCCTCTTGACCAAAGCCGCGTACTCCGAAAGAGGGCACGAGTACCCGGGCCCACTCTGGCAGGATGACCAGGGCACGACGGCCTCGTTGATCACGGCACGGACGAAATGGCCCGGCTGGCTGATGGCAGTGGCGCTGCAGGTCAGACGTTCCAGGACTAGATGTCCGCCCATGGGGACGATGTCGGTGACGTGGTAGGTGTGCGGGAAGGGAATCGTGTTGTTGGGGAGGTGCTGGTCGGGGATATCAATGCCTAGAGCGGCGACAACGGGGGTGATGTTGGCGTCGTGGGAGCTTAGCTTGGTTAGTATGGATGGTTTTACATGTCTAACGAGAAACGCTATGTTTGGGCGACTTACAAACTCCAGAACATGCTTCCTTCCTTGGGGCCGGCTACTAATAGGCTGAGGGTGGCGTTCGCGTAGACTTGGCCAACGGCAATTTGGTTTGGGTTACCAGGACTATGGGTTGTTAGTATAGTTGGAGGAGCCAAAAGAAAATCAGAGGAGGCATACCCAGCGCAGTAGTAATATTGCAGGTCCTGGATGTAGCCGAATGCCACCCATTCGTCCATGGTAAATGCGTTCATCCATGGGGTGGAGGGACGAACATTGAGTTCAAAGGCGGCCATTTCTTTTGCAAACTATTAGCACTATACCAATGATACCCAGGACCAATGAACATACCCATGAGGGCAAAGATATCAGTAGAGTTCAGCTTCAGCCCCGGGTTCTGCGAGTTGAATCGGTGGGCAGCAACCTCAAACTGGGGGGAGGTGCGGGGTTGGAAATAGCAGGCGAGCAGGCCCGTATCAGCAGCACAGGAAGGGGTCAAGCTGTTCGCTCCCCAGGAGGCATCCTCTGGGATGATATTAATGGCGGCATTGGTGGAGTAGTTATATCCGAAGAAGCCCTCTCCGAACTTTCGGGCGGTCTCAATGACGCGCTCATACCCGGAGGCAAAGATGGGGACGATGGATTTCCCGTCCCAGAGATTCCCATATCGGCTGCGATATTCAGACCCTCGGTGGTAGCCATTGAGCAATCCCGCATAAGGCCCCGTGGTGGACTCCTGGGAGTAGAGGTTCGAATCGGGGACGTAGTACGTCCAGTCCTTGAAGAAGGCCAGATCTCCGGCCCAGGTCTTGACCTTGGAGTGGGACATCTTGTCCAGCACTTTTACAAAGGGCTCGGCAGAGAACCAGTCGGGGTAACGCTCGCCATGTCGCATCAGCATGAAGACCTGATCAACCTCGCATCCGGCCGGTGGGTTCCTGTCGATCCCGTAGGACTGACGGTCTGAATAGGGGCCGAGACCACCGGTGTATTTCAAGAGGTTGTATCCATCGTAGAAAGTCTGTTCGAATTGCTTTTGCTGGAAACCTTGATGGAGGGGAGCATTGCCGGCGCTGGCGACTGACGCAGCGGCCAGACCGGTCGTGAGTGTTTTGAGATAGCCCATACTCGTTTGTCCTTTGTTGGGAGAAATTGGCAGTAGTACTACTTCCTAGAATACATTTTTCGATTAAGCACCAGGGGACTATCATTTTATAACCTTCTCATGCGACAGTCACTCCCCGGAAATGGGCAGGCGGATCTTGAGTCTGGTCATTCTTGATCCTGAGGCGGACAGCTTCATCATTGCTTCCATTCATCACAGCACGTGGGCGACTTCCATGTCTAGATTGACACGCATTAACGTGCATGCCAATGCACGTGGCTCTGGGGATGCCAAGTAGTGGACTCAATTAGCAGTGCTAAGTCGCGTGCTAACAAAATAGTCGACCTTCGCTTAGGGCTAGCGCGACCCCGCAGGATATGTAGTGGTTTCCATACCAAGCATTTTCCATCTATCATTGGCAGTAACCAAGGAACTAGTTTGATTACTAGATTGGAGTATGACTACCAGGTATAAGCTATCTTTGAAAATCCCTCGTCTTAGCTCGGATGCGATTGTTTTCTAGAAGGCGGAAAGAAGGCGGAAACCCCCGCTGTTCATGCCGAGAGATTCCGCGGCGAATTATGTCGTCACCGCCGCACTTGGGGAAATTTATCAGTGAACTTTCCCCAGCAACATAAACATCTACAGTCATATATATACCTTGAAAAAATACCTGAAATCACTGGAGATCCCAATTCCCACCCCGTGTCCGAATTCGCCAACGGACTCTCCGGGACTTGTCTGTGCGGTTCCATCAACGTCACCATCAACGACCCGGAGCTCTTTTCCCGACCACGTGGGCATATCTGCCACTGTGCCAATTGTCGCAAGGTCGCCGGGAGCTACGCAGCAAGTAATTTGATCATCGAGGAGGACAAGGTGGCCATCGAGGACCGCCAGGGGACCTTGAAAGTCTTCGTGGACACGCAGACCGGCAGCGGGAACCCGCTGCAACGGTATTTCTGCTCTCAATGTGGAAAGTAGGTCGTTCTTCCATCTGCAGTAAGGCAGGTTTTAGGATAGATACTTACCTAGGTACCTACCAATCTTGAATTTGCATCCTGACGCATGAGACAGTCCGATTAAATCTGTCACGCCTCTCCGGAAAGGATGGGTGATTGTGAAGATGGGAATCTTTCCCCGAATCCCAAACCCCGAGTTTGAGAGCTTTGCGTTGCATAAGCATGATTGGGAGGATGTCCCCAAGGGAGTCACCCAATTTAAGATTGCTTTAGGGGGGGAGAGGGTTTGATATGAACGAGGGCTTGACTATCGCTCCTGGGTTGCCGGATCGGTAATTGGAAACGGGAGAATCAAGAAGGTTCCTAATTTTCGCAGGAAGCATGCTTTCTGGAGATTCAACGAGAAGGGAACTATATCAGCTAGCAATATGGATTGTATTTGATAATCTGCAGGAGGAAGGGATGATGTACCGTAACAATCTAAAGAAATATGGAAGGGAAAAAAAAACCAACTCACGTGAATAACCATGCCCTAAGAAGAGTCTAACTTGCAGGCCTTCAAAACATGCTTTCAAGAGACGAATTCACCATCGCCAATTTTAATATCATTAGTTTTGGTCATGCTCATTCTTCTTCCTTGGCAAATTAGCTTATCGTTCACGCTTGGCATTGCCAAGGGAAAGGATAAGTGACACCATATTTCCCTTTCCATTGGGTAATTCAGCTAGATAGCTGGTATTCCTGCGACTGGCTGAGAGGATTCTGTGTAGCATCGACGATGGCGACCCACAGGCTTTCTCTATAAAAACTTCACTTCCATTGGCTCTGTCAATGATTGGGCCATTGGGTGGCGCTGGCGGGTGTCTTAATATCCGACCAACAACGGCCGCGGATAGGCCCAGACCTTTAGCGTGTGCAAAACAAGCAAGCCATGCTCAGCACTAGAAGCAGTGAAGGATCCACTTGGGTATACCGATATTTTGGTGATTATCACGCCATCATGCAATAATACTGGCTGTGAAAAGGAAAAAGGAAAATTCCCTCTTCCTATTTCAAATATGAGGTGTTTAGTAGCCTTCTCGTTCCTTCGTTTCATGCAGGGTCCGCAGATCAATCGACCCATCGCTGATCCAGTGCGAATGAATCCTTGACCATGTCGAAGACAACGTATATCAACGAAAAGAAGGAGCCTACCTATGTTCAGGGCATTGATTCCGAAGCTTCCAGCTCTTTGGATACCCTCACTGCGCTGATTGCAGAGGGTGAGTGGTCTCTTTCCTGCTGGAAAAGCAATAGGCTTACTGACAATCTCTCTCTAGATCATGGCCATGAAATCAAACTGCGGACCATGTCCTGGCAGAAGGCGGCATGGTTGCTGGCTGGAGAACAGGTCTGTCTGGCCATCATGGCCCAGTCCTGGTCTCTCTCGTGAGTCTCCCTCTGCAGAACAGCCCTGTTATGCCTGTCAAGCTAACCATATCGCCGACTGCAGGGTCCTCGGATGGGTCCCAGGGATCATCACCATGGTGGTCGCTGGTGTCTTATTCTGGATCACCTCAATCACCATGCACAAGTTCATCATGAAACATCCCCAGATCAAGGACATCTGTAAGCCATCCCCTGCCTGTCTGCCTGCCTTACTACTTACTAACCCCCCCAACCAGGTGACTTTGGATACTACGTCTTTGGCCAGAGCCGAGCAGCCTACATCTTCACCAGCATCATGTTACTCGCCAACAACATCCTCCTCATCGGCTTCCACATCCTCACCGGCGCCAAAGTCATCAACACGCTGTCCGACCACTCGCTCTGCACCGTCGCCTTCTCCGCCATCGCCACCATCATGGGCATCATCATGTCTCTACCCCGAACCCTCCACCACGTCTCCTTCATGTCGATGTTCTCCGCCGCCTGCATGGCCCTCGCCATCACCCTCTTCCTTGTCTTCGCCGGCCTCGAAGAAGCCCCCCTATACGGCTACACGGGCAACTACCCCTCCGCCGGACCTGTCCATACCTACGCCTTCCCTCCCCCCGGCACCTCCTGGGTCGCCTGCATGAACGCCGTGCTCAACATCACCTTCCTCTGGGTGCCCCAGATCCTCTTCCCCTCTTTCATCGCCGAGATGGAGCGCCCCCAGGACTTCCCCAAGTCCCTCGCTGTCCTCGCTGCCATCTCCTCCGTTCTCTTCATCGTGCCCCCCGCCGTCGGCTTCAGGTATCTGGGCCAATATGCCACCGCCCCTGCGTTCGGCAGTCTGAGCAATCCCGTCTGGAAAAAGGCTTCCTTCGGCTTTGTTATCGTCCCCACCCTCATTATTGGCGTTATCTACGCTAACGTCACGGGGAAGTTCATCTATGCCCGTGTTATGGGCTCCTCCCGCCATGCTCACAGTAACACCCTCCAAGGATGGGCTGTGTGGGTTGCTATCATGGCTGCTGTCTGGATCGTCGGGTTTGTCTTCTCGGAGGTCATTCCGAGCATGGGAGATTTCTTGTCTTTGTTGGGCGCGGCGTTTGATTCCTTTTTCGGGTTTATTTTCTTTGCTGTCGCGTACTGGCGTTTATTCAGGGGAGGACTCTTTGCCGGGGTCGGAAGGTCGGTTATGACTGTCGTTCATGGCTTGGTCATGGCCTGCGGGCTGTTTCTTCTGGGGCCGGGGCTGTATGCCGCCGTCGAGGCTATCATTGCGGATTATTCGGGTGCGACGACTCCGGCGTTTACGTGTGCCAATTTGGCCATTTAGGGGAGATTGTGGACTTGAAATTTAATTGTAGTTTATCTACAGTTTCAGAATTGGTGTTGTTGTTCATATGTAATGTAGGTAACTATCAGTTCTTGGTGGCTGCTTGGATGATATACTACATACACCCTGCGCCTCCACACAGCATATAAACAATAAACAGTTTCACAGTCTCCACCTAGAGCCAAAATATCTCCTCCCACCCTAGCTCAGACACTGAGAATAGTAGTCATTCAGCACCTTACAGCTGGCCCCAGACACACAACCCGTGGCCCCCGTCCACCCAACCCCGCCACACTGGCCATACAAAGTCTGCGCCGCCCCCGCCGCAGAGGAAGTAGTAGTACTCACCGTCTGCTTAGTAGTACTACTACTAGTAATAGTAGTAGTAGTCCTACTAGAACTCGACGACCCAGACCCAGACCCAGACCCCCCCACCAACCCAACAGGCGTCTCATCCCCCTCCGTCTTCCCATAACAAACACACGTCTCCCAATCCGTGGTTGCCTGGCCCGGACACGCAACCGGCTCAAAATCCACCACCACATTATCCCCAAAAACCTCGCTCTGGGCATGGATATCGAAATGGTATCCGTAGCCGTAGGTGTTCGTGCTGCCCGGGTTGGGACACCACTGCTGGTTCCCGTTGTACGGACACAGGTTGGTGACCATCACGATGATGCTCTGGCCGGCTGCGCCGCCGGTTCCGCAGCCGCTGCAAGGGGCGGAACCGGTGGAGGTTAGCTGGTAGCATTTGCCGCAGCCGGCGCCGCACCAGGAGGCGCCGGCGGTGTCGAAGAGGGCTTGTGAGCCGGCGGCGGTGTAGACGTTGGCGGATATTCCGAGCTGTGCGGGTAAGGGTTAGTATTTGGGGTTGGTATGTTTTAAGTACTATTATGTATAGGAGCAGGGGGGGAGGGGGGACTGACCTGCCAGGGAAAGGCGCCGGAGGAAGTACCGCAGCCACAGGCACCTTCTTGGCCATCATAGTAGCGCTGTTGGATGGGATGGTGTTAGTTTGGGGGGGCGATTGAATGAAGTCATTACGATGGAAGTGCAGGTGGGCTCACGGTTGTTGTGGCTTTATACGCCGCAGCGAAAGTGACGAGTCCCAGAGCGACGGTGAGCTTCATCTTGACGGGAAATTCACAGTGAATGACAGTGGGAACTGCATTTTGGGGGTGGTGGGTTCAGGTTGTTATAATTCCTGTCGTGTTTCAGGGTAATTGCTCTCTCCAGCAGTCAAGCTTTATTAAAGCCACCAAGAATTGGGACTATCGTCCTGGTTAATTAGACTAATCATCCATCTGAAGACGGGCCGCCGGGCCGACTGAAGATGGCCACGAAAGTATCTCGATATTAATTGTGATTCTTTTTTTCCCCCTTCTTTTTCCTTCGGGGTGATACGAAAGGGTCAGTGCAACACTCGGGAGAATTCCTCCATTGATCTATTCTCGATATGAAGGAGGAGATCTCGTGAACAGAGATCGTTTATCCTATACTCAACTAGGGCTAAAATCCTCAAGTCCGCACGGCCTGAGCCCCGTTCGTAAGAACTCCGCCAAAACATTCCCAGTCAGCTGAGCAATGTCATTAGTATAGTTCTCCCACGCCAGCGAATTATTCCAGTTAATACTGCCGACGCTGAAAACCGGGGGGGGGGGGGG
>VCAU01000152.1:48773-63342 GCA_015844325.1 Aspergillus nanangensis | reverse complement strand
GTATCCATCAACAAAACTGTCTTACACTAATCTCCAGTGTTTTAGACAAACAAGGGATAATACATGTAAGGATGATAGCTGTATGATTATCGCAATTTCGTCCTGTGGTCATTTCGGTTGACAATTTATATACTACTGACTTTACGGTCTTGCAATAGACTATTAAAATAATATAGTAACAAATTAACTCTAATAGAGACAAAACTAAAAAAAAAAAAAAAAACGAAAATCATCAACCAATTGTAAATTTTTTTTTTATTATATAATAACCTCATATCTACTTCTCAGAGAAAAAAAAAAAAAAGACAAAATAACTACTTCAAAAACCAAGCCGGCACCTCAGGCCCCCAAACCGCCAACGACTCATCCCCCGCAGGCCCATACCCCACCGGCGTCTCCTCATTAACAATATCCCCATCCGCATAATGCTCAATCATATTCCCCGTAGTATCCCACCAGTAGTCGAAAATCTGCGACCCCAGGATATGTCGCCCGACTCCCCAAACCGACGTATACCCTTTCCCGGCCAGCCACTGATGGCCCAGCTTCTGGGTATCGAAGTCATGCACCTCAAACGAGCAGTGATGGACGTGGGAAGTGCTGTTCGTGCTCATGAAGAAGGTGTGGTGGTCGACGTAGTCTGTGCCACGGTCGATATGCGCGAAGACAGCGACGTTGGTTTTGTCGGCGCCCTCGCCTACGTGCAGGAAGTCGGTGGGGACGAGGTTGAAGGTTGTGGTGTAGAAGGTGACCATTGCGGGGAAGTCTTTGACGCAGAGGCCGTAGTGGCCCAGCTGGAGAGAAAGGGGGTTTGTTAGATAGGTAGAGGGACTTTTGGACGTTTATCTTACGCGTACCTTATGGATGGGAGCCGGCCCCTCCACGAACCGTTGAAACCGGCGGATTCGCGGCTTCTCCTTCTCGGTGTTGAACACGAGGCTGATCGGATACTGCCCAGCCTCGGCGGGCGTTTGGCCATAGATCAGGTTGACAGGGAAGCCTTCGGGGTCGGTGACTGTGACCATCGATCCTCCGCCGGGGGCGTCGGTGAGCTCTTGGATGGGGGATCCAGTGGGAAGTTGTGCAGCTCTGGGGGATGTCACGATTAGTGAACAATGTTTGATGTTTGATTGTTGTAATATAAGATGGTAGGCAACTCACTTTTCCAAATCCGCCTGCGATTCAACCTCGAAGGCTCCGCCGAGGAATTTCTTCTCGCCCTTTCTCACGTAGTAAACATACTGGTCTGTGCCGTAGCCTCGATACCAGATTTGATCGTCGGTTCGCTTGGCCACTTGCATTCCGAAATCTGTGGCTCCATTCCAGTCAGTTTCAATGTGCATTCTAGAATATGTTATGGGTTCACGTACCCTGCAGGAAGACGGTAATCTCATCCAGATCGGGATGTTGATATCGCATGTGCGCCAGCTTCACCAGCCGGACTTGCTTGTCGGCCTGGATGCCACATCTCTGTTTCCAGGTGACGATCGACTCTTGGTCGGGGCCGATGGCGGTGATGTCGGGGATGGAGGCCCCATGGCAGTTGGGAGGGGTTTCTGTCTGCAATATCTATCAGTCAACTGTTTATCTGGTGAGAGTTAATCAACGTACCACGGTCATGGCCTCGAAGAATATGCGAACTAATTCTCTCTACATAAGCTAGTGTCTTCTGCCCGGTAGTTGCTTTCGGTGTATGTGTTTATATTCAACGTATGTCTTCCATGTCCCGCGATTCTGCCGGAGAGTGTGGATGATGAGGATGAGGATGAGGATGATGATGATGGAGATCTACTAGTCTCTCTCTGACTGTCCCGCAACTCCACGTCCCGCAGAAAGTGTGGAGAAGAAAAAGCGGGGAAAGACGGTCGGGCCAACTTAGATCTTCCGTAATACCGAGCGAGGGTTAGAGACAGTATTCTACGGTATTCTATGACATTGCGAGGAAAGCAGGTTGAACCGAGTAGGAAGTACCTATACATGTATGTGTGATGCATTGATAGTGACAACTTGGGAGTAACTTAAAGTAATTTACAACATCGATTTCAACCGAAGTATTCAATAAATAATATAGACAGCTATACATTCGTCTGGTGTATATACCCCAACATAGAACGAACAGCACGATTGAACTCAGTCTCGTTATTGCACGCAGCAAAGACGAACCGGTCCCCGCGAACAAGCACATACTTCCCCCGAACCTGATCCCGAAGCAGATACTGATCGTAGAATAATGGATCAGGTCGCTGATGACACAATGGAGATTGGGCAAAAGTCTCTCCATTGGCCAGTTCGAAGACATTTGCGTCTCCGTGCCCTGTCCCATCCGATTCCATGCGCTCCACAACGAAAGGGACTTTATCTGCCACAATCCCCGCCTCAGAAAGCTGCTTGGCACCATTTACTACCTCTCGAGCTGCTTGGAGTTCCTTACTACTTCGCAGGTATACGAATAGCTGGAATATCCCGTGAGAGCCGAATATAATGTCATCCGTGAAGCGGACCGTCCCGCTTGCATCCTTGCAATATACTTGGGGGAGATTGAGCCCTCCGTTGAGATCTGGCATGAACGGCATCCCGTCTGAATGTGTGTATCTGACCAGGCCGTCGCGGCGATTCCCCAGCTCCAGCTGGCGTTTCCAGCTGGGAACGAGTTGCACGAGCCAAAAATACCAATCACGCGCGGCCGCCTTCAAAGGCTGACCCTCGGTGACAAACTTCCCGTTTTGAATGGTCGACGCAAGGGATTTCTCCAACTGCTGTTTACGCTCGAGATACCAGGCCTCGAAAACTTTGTGGTGTGCCTGAGTGTCGGAAGGATGGTGTCGACACAACATAGAGAGTCTCCATGCAAGTGAAAGCGAGTCGCGGAATCCCGAAGCTATCCCCTGACCACCGACTAGGAGTAAGGTTTGTTAGGTGTTGATCTTGATGCAGGTGAAAGTCGGCCAGAAACTCACAAGGGGGGAAAACATGCGCGGAATCGCCGCATAGAACAACCCGGTCCTTTGCCCAGACATTACAGCTTCGGGCAGAGAATGCAAACGGGCGAGATCGAAGGATATCGATGCAATCTTCAGGAAACTGGATGTCTTCTGACAACCTGTAGGTATGCATTAGGATACTGGACGTAGAAAGCAAGGGCCCATACTCACTGGTAGCGGTTCCCACTATGTGTAATATAGGGAAACACAATCTTCCGTATCATTTCTCGCGAAGACATGTGATTTCCGTCCTCGTCGGGGCGAACGAAAAATTCAAACCTCCAGAGCCGGTCATCGGGAAGACCAAACCGTCCGCAGACCGCCGGTCGATAGGAGTTGCACAGGAAACGGAATTCTTCGGGAAAGAACAGATCGTAAACTTGTTCCGGGGTATATCCCAGCTGCCAGAGTGGGAAGTTGGGATGCGTCTTGGGCGTAGGAAGGGTGATGTGCCAATTCAGAGCCACCCATGTTTCGTCATAGAATTCACTGGAAAGTTCAAAAATCAGCACGATAGCTTCGATATCCACTATGTTGCACGATGTGTTCTTACTCGGTCACCTTTTCCATGTGGACTCCTTTCCTCTCTAGGTATTGCTTTCGTGTGTAGCCAGTTTTGCCATCGGTGCCGATGAAGAAACGCGCGCGGATGTTGTGTCGGTCGCCCTTGGAGTCTTCGTAGGTACAATAGGTCCACTGGTCGTCTTCTCTGAGGTCGACCACGGTGGCTTCGGATCGCAGGTTGCAAGAAGGAGAAACCCCCATGGCACCTCTTAGCTTCTTCTCGAGAATGGGTTGTTTGTGGCAGATAAATCCGACATGTCCGGTTCCTCCAGCTGTCTGGAACGTTTCACGATCAACAACTGGAAAAGAACAGAAGGAAGGAGACTGAAAGTGCTTACCGTGCTGTAGTCCAGCGCAAGGAAAGGATCCTTTTTCAGATCCGTATGAATCCCACTGACGAAGTTAAACCGAGTCATACCTGCATTTCCATCGCGTGAGTTTCAGTTCTCCAGGAGACGAGACGAAAACACTCACACGTTCCAATCTCCGTATAGATGGAATCATATAATCCCACGCCTTGCAAGACGCGAATCCCATCCTCATCCAGGGCGATTCCTCGAGGGTCGGTTGTGATATCCTTCTCCTTCTCTAGGACGACGTTGGGGATGCCCATCTGCCCGAGATAGGCAGACAACGCAGCCCCTGTCGGTCCACACCCACAGATTATAACATCGGTGGTTTCCCAGTCTTGCATGTTTATGATTCCCGCTTGTGTCAGAGTACGTTTCGCAGAGCAAATGAGAAACTTCGCAATTCTTATTGGGACTTGAAACACGACATTTTAACAGCTAACCCCGGATCCGGGGTGACGGTCCCGACCGGTTTGTTCCCACTTTGCTTGCTCGCTCCCGCCGGGAATTGACAGGGTCGCATGATGCAGCCTGTGGCTCCCTCATTAGTGGTTGAGATGGAAGACGTGAGGAGGTCATCTCGTTGCGGGACCGGCGGGACCGGCGGGACGTTAGGGTTAGGCAGCGGCACGTGTTGTTCATCTTCCTTTTTCCAGTGGCGAACATACACAGCCAGCCATCTTCTCATCATATTCCTCGGATGAGAGAGATTATTATAAAATACCAAGAGAGAACCCCGTAGATTCTCTGGTCTTTGTTGCAAACCTCCCACAGCTCCGTCGGTGTAGTAAGGTAAAGACTGAGTAGAAGAAGTTGACCTGCGTAGACGTAGAATCAGCCTAGTAGTTGTTAAATACACTTGAACTTCTCGCCACAACCAACGAGAGTACAATATCCCAAAGATGATTAAGACCAATTTCCAGAAATCCATGGCTCTCTGAAGCTTGACCCAGTCAACGTAATGTGTCTAGTGGAGCAACCCCACACAGCCAGAAAACGCGGTTGTTCTCCCCGCAAAATCAATCTTCTGCATCTTTCCCCTAAGTCTTTTGCCTTCTCAACCTGCAGCAGCCGATCATGTCGACACGCGCCCAAAAACGACGAGAAAGAATCTGCCCGTGGTGCTCTCAAATATTCTGGAAAGAAGACCATCTCGCCCGACATATTACTCGACATACGCGAGAGAAACCCTTCACCTGTGGCGATTGTGTGAAGTCCTTTACCCGCTAGTGCGTTCAACCCGAAACAAAACCCACTACTACTTTAAGTCCAAGTCCCATAGTTAGATAGCGGACTAACTAAATATCTTAGTGATTCTCTTCTGCGACATGCTCGCTCACACGCCGCTCCCAGCTCCCATCAATCAAGACAGGACAAGCCAAGTGGCCGGTCTGGTCATCGGAACGCGGCGGCCCAACGCGGCGCTGCTGCCTCGTCTCCAGGTCCTGCATCCCCAGACCCTCCCCGAGTCATGACCGCGTCCCTGGAAGGAGAGAATGGGGAATTCCACGGGCCTTCGTATGGCGATAATGAGCTGAGCTCGCCGTCAGTCGCCTTTCACTCGGCCCCGTTGATGAGCCCCTACATGCCACAGTCGGAACAACCACCGTCATTGTCATTGGCACGAGATCCAGTGGCCGGGCTTCCTCCTCCTCCTCCTCCGGTCGCCCAACCAGACCCAACCCTTCACCTCCCCTCGAACGGGGATTGTTCCTTTGATTGGGAATTGCAGGCCTCGACGTGGCTGGCGGACGATGATTTCGACCTCGAAGCCTTCAACGCGTCTGTCATCGCATCGGCGGTGCAGTTCAATTTCCCGCCCCACGTCCCTCCGATAGAACCAATCCTGTTGACTCCACAGTCGGCGGAAAATGCGCACTCTTTATATGAACCACATGAAGATGTCATCCGTCGACATTGGTTTACGTATCTCGACAACAATCTCACCGATGGGAATAGCACTGGTTATGACACGCCGGTGGAAAAGACGCAGGTGGACGACATCTATCGGGAGAATCTCGCGCAACGTCTGCAACAGCGTCTTCCTACGGAGCCTTTGCCTTCGACGGACTTCTTAGTAAGTTTGAAGTAGTTTTTTTTTCTTTCTTTGATTTCGTAGGTGAAAACAAGACTAACAACTACGACAGAATATGTGTCTGCGGATGTATTTCACACGCTTTCAACCGATCTTCCCCATCATTCATCAACAAACGTTCCGACCTTCGGTTAAGAGATCGTTGCTCCTGCTGTCGATTTGCTCGATGGGAAGCATATTCTTGGGGTCGGCGCATGCAACCCAGCAGGGTGTACGAATATTTGAGACCCTAAACAAAGCAATCCTATCGACGGTGGGTCATTCCGGTGCCTGCGCCGTCTCGCTGCTGTTCTAACCTGTATAGTGGGAGTCATATATCTCCCGGGGGAAATTCGAAGCTCTGTCCATGATTCAGGCCGCATTGATCGGCCAAACATTTGGCATGTTGACAGGGGTACGTATGATAAATAAACCCAACAAGTCATGGTCGATACTTATCACGTCTATCTTGCAGAGACCGAAACACCTCCTGACGGTACAAACATTCCACGGCACAGTTATCACGGTAATCCCATCACACCCCTAACCCTAATCCAATAACCGCTGAGTTGAATTTTTTTTTTTCCAGTGGGCACGAAGAAACAAACTCCTTCCCACTCGACGAGCAATCGACGAAATAACCATGGCAGATCTGGAGCACGCACCAGAAAAGGCATGGCGAACTTGGTCCCAAGCCGAAGAAGAAATCCGGTCAGTAGTAGCAGTAGCAGTCGTAGCACGACCAGTTTCGATTCGTCTTTCTAACAACGAACCAGATTTTGGGCCGCCCTCTCAGTCCTCGACGCCGAATTCACCGACCTATTCCTCACCGAACCCCTCGTGCGCCACAGACCCGTCGACCTCATCGCCGACGACGAACTCTGGACCGCCCCCAACGCCCAACAATGGAGCAAAGCTGTGCACCGCCAGGCCGAGCGCTCACAGCACACCCTCTCCTACGACCGCCTCATCCCCCCCTCATCTCCGACAGGATTCCGCGCCTACGCCGAGCTGGAAGGCCTCACCGCGGCGATCTCCGAGGCCACCAGCCTCCGCAACAACCGACTGCACCTATTCGACGACTTCGAGCCCAAGCTGGTCGAGTTCTTCGAAAAGCACCTGCGCGTGTTCTTCTTGCACACCACCCCCGACCGCCAGGGGGTGGTGGTCGATAAATACTGCCTGCAGGCGCTATGGCACGCGAACTTCCTCGCCCTACTAGCGGATTTCGACCGGCTAGAGCAGGCGTTGGGGAGGGAGGGGTTTGAGGATGCGAAACGGCACGGCGAGTATGCGACGAACTGGGCGAATTCGGCGGATGGGCGCAGGTGTGCGGCGCATTCGGTGCTGATTCTGCAGATGCTGGAGAGGTTGCCGGTGGGGGTGGAGCCGGCGATTCATGTCCCGCGGGTGCTTTTTCGGGCGACGATTGCGTGGTACTGTTATGTGAGGTTTGGGCGGAGGGAGGAGGAGGAGGGTGAGGCTGTGGTGGCGGCGCAGGATTCGCAGGAGTTTACGGAGTTGAGTCTCACTGGGACGAACTGTGGGAAACTGCTTTTTGAGGCGCAGAACTTCCAACGGAGGAAGCCCAGGGTGTTGGAGTGTAGTGTGCTCTGTCGATGTGTGGATTTGTTGGGGAGGGTTGGGCATTGGGGGATTGCTCGCAGGCTGAATGGCATGTGGGATGTGATATTACATGGGACTTGATATGTATCTTATTCAATTGTCTTGATATGAAAATAACGACCTATATGATTCTGTATCTTTCAAAACCCTCCTAATTAAGTCTCTTCAAATGTTCTTCTATACACAAGTGCAGCGGGTGGTAGTCAAAAGATGGCTGACAATATACTAACTACCAAAGACTACATAAGGCAGACAAGGGAAAAAGCAAAAAAGAAAAATACTGACAAGCCTCCATATTCGAACCCCAGTCATATTCCAACCAATTAACACTGCAGAAGATCAACGAGGCTGTAGTCGAAAAGCCTAGCGCACCGCCCTGGAACAAGAAAAAAAAAGCGACAGAGGATGAGGACGCATCTCACCACCTTCATTTCCCATCCTGTTTGTTTCGCAAACAATGGAACCCTTGCATGGATATCGCCATCAACCACCTTTACATGCTTTACAGTGGAAAAGACATTTTACCATTCGTCGAACAACCCTTTACCACGGTCAGGACAATCGCCTAAGGGTTCCGCTCGGCGGCTCTGCGATTGATGAATTTTTCAAAAATCATAACATCAACTTTGCACCACCTCGCCGCTATGAACTGCTGCGAAAGTTTCTGGGGCAGAATAGTGTTCATTTACTACAGGATGAAGCGAAACTCTCGCCATCGGATCAACGCGTACTTGCCATGGTCGATGATAGATGCGACCCCTGTTTGAACATCCCCGAAAGCGCATCGTTTCAACCGATGCGACAATGGGGATTGGGGGAGTACATGAACCGTCCACCACAAGGGTTGCATGCTCGTATATATGGGATGAATGCGGCGATGCTGTATCAACATTTGAGCAAGAATGTAAGCACGGAACCATATTGTGGCTCTAATATCTAGCCACGTATTCCATGATGTTGATATGATTTCCAGAGGAAAGGCGTCGCGGAGCGTCGAGTAGTGTATGTCCCCTAAATTTGCTCTTGAAAGTCAACTTTATATGTGGCAACAAGTGTGGGCGTAGGGATGGGGGCAGTCTAATCGTTTGTGCCGCAGATACCTAGTGGACATTACACCCTTGATGGGTCTTGCTTTGCTTTCAAATGTCAGTTATATGCAGCTCTCAGAGGTGCGGTCATTCTTATCCAGACATGTGGCTTTTGCATCCCATATGGGTGTTTCTCAGGTAATCAAATCCATTGCCACCCGATCAATAGAAGTAATTCAGCCACTAACACAGAAAAACAGGCCAGAGGCTTCACCTTAGAGTTTCATCTTCCCCATCATGTCCTACGTCCCAACCGGGTAGGATTTCGGGATGGCCGAGGGCTCCGGAGATATCGATCCTTAAGACCGTTCGAATCGAATGATGATGACTGCATTTATGAGGCACAGCTGTCGCTAATTGTTCTGGGCGTCGATGACTTTTTTTGGGTGGCATACTTCTGCGAAGACTCGTATTTCCGGAGCGTCAATCCAATCACTGAGCATCTAGAGGATGAAGTGGATGGGCCTTCGTTCGGCCTACGACAATGTCAATTCCCTGTCTGGGACCCGAGATATTACTTTCTTTCCGTGCTTTCGATCCGTATGAGCCAAGTACTTATGGAGTGGACCGTACTTGTTGAAAGTATCGAGAATGATTTGGACAAACATGTAAGAGCCCTCCGATCTCTTTGCTCCAGCGATAGATCTTTTTATTATTGGAAAAAAATAATACCTTTCATCACAGGCAGATATAGGACAGGGCTCCATTGACAAATTTCTTGAAGATGATCCTTCATTGAGAAAGACGAAGGAGTATACATGGATACTCGGCACTCTACGCCATCTTCGAAATTCTCTTGCGCGGTTGATTGCTACGTGGACTGCATTCGATACGAATAACCGTGTTTACTTTGACCTTGATGTTGAAGGTGCCTTGTGTGACAAATTCCGCGAGCATTTTTACGAAATTCGTCAGGTCACTGCAGAGCTTGGAACGCTGCAGATGGTTCTGGAACAGAGGATTGAGACTTTAGAGAAGAGGTCTAGTGTGGTGGGTATTCTAAAATATCTAGAACGCCATTTTTTTTTTTTTTTTTTTGGAAAGAATATAAGGCTAACAACACTAGCTGGTGACGGCATCATCACTGGCTGAAAGTATAACAGCCACCCGTCAAGGTGACAATATTAGGCTCCTGACTTATATCACTATTGTCAGTACAATAATCAAGCCATATTACCCCGTCTCAACTAATCAAATTTCTGCAGATTTATCTTCCTGTGACCCTTGTGACGGTGAGGACCTGGAAATGCCACATATATTCCATTTTTTGAACTCTGTTGCTAACCTACACTACTATATAGAGTGCTTTCAGTATGAATCAAGTGAGCACTGATATTGCGTGGTGGAAGTACTGGACGTCTCTACTCTGCCTAACATGCTTCACAGTTGCAGTGGCATTTGGACTGCAGAGTTTGGTTCCACGATTAAGACATCCCAATTTAAATGTATGGAAATAGAGAGTGTATTGCTTCTGAGTAAAATATCCCACGTGAAATATGTATCATTTCACAGCTTGGCAATTTGAGCAGGCGTCATGGCCGCAAACAATGCATCTTGGTTGGTTATGATAGATTATGGGACCATTATTGCATACACACTTTGAACCAACCCAAGAGATGATCATGTCAGTTTATTAAGATATCCCACAAAAAGGAAATTATACTCACACATATATACATGTATGTTCTCTCCACCAACCCTTCTGCCAAATGGGTTGGATGCTGGCATTGTGCACATTTCGCATGGCTGCATTGACCACAGGATGTCTTATCTCCTGCGTTATACGCATAACATGTTTCAACACACTTTCAGTAAGGTATGTGAGCTTCTCATTATCAAAAGTTAGGGTGTACTATCATATACTCACACAGTACCAATCATTTTTAATCTCGATAATATGAGGACTTTCGAGGTTGCTTCCAAAGTAGACTTCATGATCACTATCCAGCCTCTGCCCCGCCTCTTGTTGCCACCATAACGGATTCATGGGTACCTCTTTATAGCAGAACAGGGCGAGGTGGAAACGGTAATCTTATGTCTAATAGAGAGTTACGGGAAATCAAGTAGTATATGGTGGCCACCATGTGGTGTCATAATATATATGCCAAGGCGAGGAAAAAACTGCCGTCCGGTCAGCCTTGCCGCCAGCTGGTCTGGTCACATTTTTGAAAATTCCTCCTGATTGGCCAATTTTCATGCCTCGACAATTTGACTATCTTACCTGGGCAAACTCTCGTGTCAGCCTAGGGTTTGCCCAGTGGAACAAGAATCATATGAGAGGCTCTGCCAATGATATTCCACATTGACCATATTCATAAGCATTCCTCATCAAATCATCCAATAGCCACACTCCAACTCCTTTACATACATATGGATGACATCCAGAGATAGATATCGACAAAGAACCCTGTCCTCCTCCCCCTTTCACCTCATGGACCTTGTCTGTCTTAACGTTAACAACACCCAATCAACGAACCACAGGGAAACAGGAAAACAAACTTGGTGCAAGATTCCGGGATTTTGCTAATTTTGGCCCCACTGTTGATGGCACACCCGATGGCCTCGTCTCCGGTCTGGTTTTTGCACCGTTTCGGGATATCCTTGCCGATTTCTTTCTTTAAATCGGAGGCACAATCGGCGGTGGCGATGACAAGGAGGGAGTAGAGGCAAATAGCCGAGAGGAAGGGTTTAAGGGAGACCATGATGATTTGGTTATTCGGATTTTTTTTTTAAAAAAAAAAAAAAAGAATTTGGAATTTTGAGGCTGAATTGGTTGAGAGGGAAGAGATTGATAGATGGAGGAGAACATGGGTATAGGAGAAGGTATATATATCTACCATCTATCCATGAAGAGGAGGACTTTGGATATGCACTCTGCACGAAGCAGTTCAATAGTTATCGGCATGTATGTAGCCCAAAGCACCGCCAAGTCACCACCAGCTCATGAAACAGCGATGCGAGGCCATCAATATGACCTGTCTGAGAGGACGTCTTCGCCCATCGAAGAGGGATGATGTAGGTAGGTAGTTACTAGCGGTGAAATATCTCCCTTCCCACGAGATGAGATTCATATGAGAAAAAGAAGAAGAAGAAGAAGAAGATTCAACTATTACCAGTACGAGTTACACCCCCGAATCCTCCTGATCAATATCAAACCTCTCATCATAAGCAACCCATGCCTCACACATCTCCCTCAACCCCCCATAATCCACCCCCGAAATCTCCTCCACCCGCTCCAAAAACTGCAACGCAAACCCTTCCGTCGTATGCCACCCAATATGACAATGCATCAGCCACGCCCCCGGATTATCCGTCTCAAACGCCACCACCAAATGCCCATTGGCCGGCAACATGGCCGTATCGCGTCGGGGCGGGTTATGCGTCTTGGCCACGCCATCCCACGCCCCATGACCCTGCGCCAGAATGAAGAAGTCGTGGCCGTGCAGGTGGATC
This sequence comes from Aspergillus nanangensis, assembly GCA_015844325.1. NCBI lineage: Eukaryota > Fungi > Ascomycota > Eurotiomycetes > Eurotiales > Aspergillaceae > Aspergillus > Aspergillus nanangensis. Next base: position 51,206 of record VCAU01000152.1, on the reverse strand, counting down.
GGGTGCGGGATGGGCATGCGGGTCTCGATGTCCAGGTACACCCAGCGGTGGGCGTCGGGGAGCGAGATCACGGCGCTGGAGGGGGGGAAGTGGGAGGAGGTGCTACCGTTTTGGAGTTGTAGCAGCGTTGGGTTGTCCCAGAAGACTTCCATGGTGGTGCTGTTGAGGTACCAGCGGAAGAAGCCGTCAGAGTTGGGGCGCGTGACGGCGGAGGTTGTGTTTTGCCAGTCGGGGGGGAGGACGGTTTTGGGGACGTGGGGGATGAGTTGGGAGGCGGGGATGTCGTTGCATTCGTCGTCGAGGTAGAAGTAGGGCTGGGTGGAGGGGAGAGAGGGTTTGGTGTTGTAGTGCAGGATGCCGCGGATGTTGTGTTGGCGGGCGTTTTCTGAGCAGACGGATAATGGCACCGCGCGGATCCAGAAGGAGTCGGCGACTGCGGCTTGGTCGGCGGTGATGACGAGGTCGTATCTTTGGCCTGGTGGGAGTTAGTGTGTATACACTGTGTGTGCTATATCGATGGGGGATTGATTGAGTGGAGACAAACCCATGGCGATATCGATGGCGTAGGTATCGAATGGCTTCACGGGCACAAAGTCCATCGCAATAACGGTCATCCGGTGGTTGTCGATGGAGAACTTGAAATGGCTGTCCAAGGCGGCATTGAGCAGTCTTATTCGAGTCGACTTCCCCGGTTCTACCTTGACTTTCAGTCGTGATCCATCGACGTTGGTCTCGTTGCCGCTGCGAGTGGCATAGATGTTGGTTCCGTTGATCAGCCCATTGTCGGGAAGAGGAGGACCGCATGTCTGTGCCTCGTGGAAGAGAGAGTCGGCGGTTCTGTGCGTCCAGTCGCTCAGGATCATCATCCCAGCGTCGTCGTCGTAGTTGGCTGTCGCAGGGCCGTTGATAATGATGCCACCGTACACGCCTTCCCACGCCTGCAGGCCGATATGGGAATGATACCAGGACGAGCCGTACTGCATCGCTCGCCACCGGTAGGTCTGGGTGGTGCCGGGAGCAGAGGCACACTGGGTGATTGAGACCACTCCATCGTGGTCATTGCTGCCTCGCTGCCATATCCCGTGCCAGTGGATGCTGGTGCCGTTCTTCGCCTCGTGCAGGTTGTTGGTGACGTGGATGACAACCCAGTCGCCCCAGTCGGCGAAGAGAGTTGGGCCCGGGATATACCCGTTGATGGCAATGGCTGTACGCAGATAGCCATCGGGGGCCACGGCGATTTCGTCGAGCTGCAGCCAGTACTCTCGCGTCACGCCAGTATCAGGTACCACACTCGACCAGTCCGTGTCGATGTCGTAGTCGCACCACTGGGAGCGGTCCTCGGCGGAATTTCCTGTACAAGGGGTCCCTGTTGGCGAGGAAGCCACCGTCGTGGCTGTGGCGTTTCGGCGCAGGTTTGTTGCTTTCTGGGGGAGATATTCTCGGGGATGATGATTCCCACGTGAGGACTTAGGGCTGAAGAACACCGCCGACACACATAGTGCATAAGTCAAAAGGAGAAACCGTAAGAGCATTTTGTTTTCTTCTTACAGGATCTGTATAAGAAGTGAGTTTAACGCTCGGTCGGAAGAATTGTAAGAGTGTAGAGACCAACGACAGCTTTATAAGGCCGATGACTGCTGAAATCAGGACTTCCCTGTCCACACGGCGAATTTACAGCTCGCGGTAAACCCCGAGGATGCCCTACCTGTCTCTGATCATGTCGATCCTTTCAGTCTTCTGCTGCAAGCAAGGCCACCCGCCAAGATTGGCATGGACGCCATCTGTCTTGTTCGGCTGTGCAGGGCCTGTATAGGGGGTTGATCGAGAATTAGGCACTCTCAGCCGCATACTCCATGACTCGTCGCGGGATGGCCTAAAGACTCAGCCGTGTTGAAGGTAGATATGGCGGACTAGCCAGAATGGCTCTTCTCTGTCTACGGCCTGACGAATACAGGGTGAGGGAAGTATAAACAGTACAATCGATGCTCCCCAGAATATAGAACCTTCCGATCCATATTGACATATTAGCATATATATATCAGACCATCATGCGGTAAGTGGATGATTCTTCCGCCGCACCATTCCTACTCACTCTTCGTAGATCCAACTGGCTGTCATTCTTATCCTCTTTCCTCGCCGTCTTCTGCCTCCTCAACCTAGCACATTGCCAATGCCAGACCTCTTTCCAACTGTACGCCTATGGAGAAGGTATCGGCGGACTGCCCGTATTCTACGCTGACGGTCAGTAGCCAACAAGACAATCTCCCAACATCCACGCCCTTCTACTAATACAATGAATGAATAGGCAACGCCCAAATCGGCAATCAATCCCTCTCAAATTCCACCGAGGTCGTCTCCATCTACTGTAAGTTTCCTTTCCGAGTCTCTCTATATTCTACTTGATTCTAACCAAGGGGGGGGGGGGGGGGGGGG
>VCAU01000152.1:0-48763 GCA_015844325.1 Aspergillus nanangensis | reverse complement strand
CCCCCCCCCCCCCCCCCCCCCCCCACAGGCACGATTGACCTCGACAGCCCCAAGGTCTGGCGAGCACTGCCTAACATGACCGAATCCCCTGACGCCAGATTCGAATCCATGATCTTCAACCTGCCCACTCTCTCGGGCTCGTCGGGGGGGAATGTCGGGTTCGCAGACCCAGACGACCTCGCACGCCTGGACACCAAGCCGCTCACCCTGTACGGCAATTTTGTTCTAATTGACTCGACCAATGCCAACTTCTTTGGCTCCAGGGCTGGAGCTGATGGGGTGTACAATCTGGGGTGGAATGCGGCCGAGCAGGCGGATGACCATAGGGTTTCTCTCACGCTGCGGACGGTGCCGCCTTCGACGGATTCGGTCTTGGCTGGAGGGTTTAATCCAGTGCCCGGGGAGGATGAGCTCTAGAAAAAATGGGACACATTTTGATGGATAGGCAGATGTGGGGGGAGGGGAGGTGGGATGTTACAAGGCTGCAGGAGAGAGATGTTCACTTTCACTTAATTCGAAGTAAGACAGCTGAAACTCTCCGTCATATAGCATCCAGATCGACGGTCAGCCTTACAGATACATTGTTTGTCGATCTCCGATCTATCAAGTTTAGATCGTGGCGTGGCCTCGTATCGGCCCTGTGTAGTGCTTACGGTCAGCAGGGTGCAGAAGATATAAGACATGGATATCTTAAAAAAAACATTAATTATCTCTGTTGATTATTTGATATCGAGCAGAATTTCACTGTCTGATATCTGTACATAGGTACTTTTCAATGTAGCGGATGTTGTCTAATCTAGAACTGACACAATAAAAGAAGAAGAAAAAAACTACAACACTCAGAGAAACGAAAGTAAGATATATATTATTTACCTAGTTTAGGCAAGAAACCCCCCAAATCCACAAATCAAACCCCACCGCCAAGCAAAGCAAGCTCGCAAGGCCAGTCAGATCAGTTAGGCATACCCCAGCGAGGCGCGTTCACGATGATCCCGACTAAACAACCGGAAATAAGGCCCGCGCAGGGGAGCGTGATGATCCAACCCATGTAAATCCACGCAACCATTCTCCAGTTGATGGTTCTCCAGGTGCCATTGCACAGACCAACGCCAACTGTCGCGCCGGTAATACACTGAGTGGTGGAAACGGGAAGCTCTACAGGTAAGACAGACGCATTAGCGAGTAAGACTTGGAGAGAAGAATTAGGGGAGCGAACATACTCAGCCGGGTGGCGATAATAACAGCAATGGCAGCACCGAGCTCCATGGTGAATCCACGGGAGGGCGAGTGCAGCGTCAGCCGGTTACCCAGGTAGCTCATGATGTGGTAGCCATATGTCCAGATACCGATGGCGATGCCGGCACCACCAAATACACTGGGGAGATCATGGGTTAGTGCGCGAGTTCTCTTCCGTTCCATCGACAGGGAGAACTTACAGAATCCAGATGGGGACGGGGGTTTTGGCACCCTCGAGGGCGCCGCTTCTCCAGATAGAATAGATGGTTGCGTACGGGCCAACAGCACTGTGAATGGTTAGCAAAGATCAATTTGAGTGTGTAGAATGAAGTTGGGAAAAACTCACTTGGCCACATCGTTTGCTCCATGGGTGAATGCAGCAGTACAGGCCGTCAGGATCTGGAGGAACGAAAACATGTACTCGGCTTTGTTATCATAGTGGGTAGAATGGGCATGGGTCTTTTCAAGGTCACCCGCCAGCTTGCTTTCCTTTTTCTGGGCACTGACAACGTCCTGCTCCAGGCCGCGGAGGAAAGCCTTCTTCACCATCCAGAACATGACAGGAGCACTATACCAGACTCCCTCGGGACGAGGACCGCAGAGATTGATCACATCCCCCGAGTGTGTCTCATCACCTGAGATGGACGTAACATGGGGCTCGCCCTTCAGATCGGGCGAGGAATGTTCACTGTTCTTGCTGCTATCGATGTTTTCTACATCGCCAGATCGGTCGGCTTGCAGTTCGGCCAGAGTCTTGTGGCCCTGGTAGTAGTCGCGGACAGACTTCACGTGAGCAGGGCGAGGAGGCACTTCGCCACGGCGCAGGAGCAAAGGGCCCTGGATGAGATGCCAGGGCTTGAGCTGCCAGTCACTCAGAATGACCCGGCGGTACAGCCATGGGCAAAGGAAAACAGCCGAGAGGAGAGAGACTCCGGCACCGACACCAGCCACAGTCCCGGCAATCTCGCCCCCTTCCAGGTCAATTCTGCTGCTGCCACCCTTCCAGACAATGAGCACTGTGGCTGTGTTAGAAATCGGGACCGAAAAGGCTCTAAGGGTGAGAGGGCAAACTCACTAGTAAGGAGAGCAGAGGTCACGAGGAAGTAAAACGGAACGGTATACAACGCCTTCAGGGCCGAATTTCCACGCAGCAGAATGCCATACTTCGTGATCAGGAAGATCAGCGAAGCAGCAACACCAGACAACAAAGGTGCAATGATCCAGGCCAGGAATACCTGGACAACACCAGAGTTTATATCGCCTCCCCACCAGATCACATCATCGGCGCCAATAAGCGCAATCCCCATTCCAAGAATACCGCCCAGGATGGAGTGAGTGGTAGACACTGGAAGTCCAATTTTCGTGCAGATACTGAGATAGACAGCTGAGCCAACTACGGCACAGCACATTCCCAGCATCAGGAGGGCAGGATTGTCGACGAATGCATCGATTTCCACGATTTTGGTCCGGATCGTATCGGAAACGCTGTTTCCTACACCTACACTAGAAGCCAGATAGATGTCAGTGCAAGGTCAATACTCAATAGGTTTAGGGCACGCTTACGCTCCCGCAAATTCCATGATGGATCCCAGGATCATGGCCTGCCAGAGCTTGATCGAACGCGACGAGACAGACGTCGCCCAGGAGTTGGCCGCATCATTGGCGCCGATATTCCACGCATCCAGGAAGGCGAAGATCGTCCCTATGGCGAAGATGTAATCATATTGATGAAGAACCATCTTGACAGGGGGGGGAGATTAGACTCTCCAAGGTTCGAATAATCTTTGCTTTAATCCTGGCTATTCATCACCGGACAGGGAACGAAACAGCCAGGTGAGGTTTTATATATGAGCCGTTCGCCATTCTAGTGCGTCCTTTACTGGTTTTCTCCTGGGCCAGTTTCTAGATAGTGACAAGGATTTGCCAAGAGTTCCAAGACATCCGCTGGTTTTCCGCTGGCTTATTCCAACGATGCATCTCCCCACGTGTGCTTGGCACTGCGGCCTTCTCGTGTCCATGATATGGAATCCAGATCGGAAAACTGTCGATTGGATCGAGGTTACGTGAGACCTCATTTAACTTGGTCTCTTGGCGGAGGAAGGGGGGTATCGCATTCCAAGCGTTCTCCACGGCCCTCTCGCATCGCTGTCCAGCAGGAGATGCTCGAGTACAGCTTTCTCATTGGACCTCGTACAATGCATTTAATATTATATTTCCCAATCGCATCAGGTGCACTTCTCAATCTCCCCATTCATCGAGCTTCCCTCGTCTCGTACGATAACGTCGCGTGCCCAGCGCTACATGACTCTCTCAACGACTCGACTTGGCCCTGGAGCTGTTGGATATACTCTACCGCGGTCTCGACTAGTTTTGCCTGGTCATGAACCTCTAAGCGTGAGCACATTCGTTCGTTCCATCAGGGGATTGGCTGAGTTGGTGGCTTTCCACACCTTTGTGCCGCTCGTGCTCTCATCTCCGATGCCGCCCATCTTCATTATGTGCGCCATTTGGTCCAGCGCCACTTTCATCCGATCCCTTTGGCATTTCTGGGCGTCAGCATGTTGCCTCTTCCGAGATTGAATTGGATTGGATCCGGCAAGGGTCTCTCGTGGGCCTGTTCCAACGCACTTTTGTTATTCTATGTCTGTCACGTCTGGATCTCATATTGACATCCAAAACATGTTGGTCGAGGAAGTCACATACCTTTTGGTCGGATTTCGATCGGCTTCTGGTGTCTGCTTGGGGGAGAAGACACCTTCTTTTGTTTCGAGCCAGCTGGGATGGAGTACCCCCTGCCAAGCACGAAGGACATGGCTGGTATATACTTTCAGCGCCTAGCTGGAATCCTGAATCGCTCTTGGGCGCCGGCGGTTCCCTCGGGGCAGTTGGTCGGTATATATATTTACGACAAAGATGGGAGAGTCTGTTGACTAGAGTGTTTGCTCTTAGTAATCCTTGAGGATACAGGAGTTTGGTAGCCATTTTGTCCAACATGGCTTCTTCCGAGTAATACGCTTCCTTCCCTGGCCATTAACATATATGCATGATCATCCAGTTCTTACCTCCCTTCTTCATAATCGTAATATTACTGATTGCTCGGTAGGCAAGGAGAGAAGAAGGGTCAATCAAAAATAGATCAAGATTGAAAGCTGTTTAAACGAATGTGGCATCGCTATCTGGTGTCTCATAAATCCAGAAATTCCACAATAAGACGGAGTATTGGGAAGTCAGCCTGTCTTGGTTAATACCAAGCCAGTTCATGCAGCTACAATAATAAAAGTATGATTAATACTCACCATCATTTCAGATAGATTTCTAAACAGAATTATGTCGCGAAAGACATCAAGAAGTATTCTTGGATTACTCAGAAAGTCCATGTGTTCCGGTGGAGACAATTACCACATCGGGAAACGCTTCCGTCCCCCGGTGGCAGGAATTCCCTCTTTCGTAAAGACGCCATCTACAATATTTAAAGCCATATCAATTCCCTCTTGCCTCTAACGATACTCCATCTATTTCAACCGCAATCAAAATCACCTTCATAAGAAGAGAAAAAAAACATCCTATATCCAAAACCTATTCTATTCATCCAATCATACCCAAAAACCCACTCTCAACCTCCCTACCAAAGCAAAGCCAGCCAACCATGGCACCCAGCACCATCACCGTGACCCTCCCCCAACTAGCCAAGATGATCGACCACTCGCTCCTGCACCCAACCATGACCGACGCCGACATCCTTTCCGGCCTCCAAATCGCGCGCGACAACCACGTCGCCACCGCCTGCGTGAAACCCTATCTCATCCCGCTCGCCAAAGACGCCCTCGCAGGCAGCGACGTGCTCGTCTGCCCCGTCATCGGCTTCCCCCACGGTAACAGCACCACCGAAATCAAAGTTGCCGAAGCCACCGCCGCCGCCCAAGCGGGTGGCGCCGAAATCGACATGGTAGTCAACGTCGGAAAGGTGCTTGGCGGGGACTGGGAGTACGTGACGGACGAGATCCGGCGGGTCAACGAGGCCGTGGTGGCCAACCAGGCGATCCTGAAGGTGATCTTTGAGAATGACTACCTACAGGCGGAACATATTATCCGGCTGTGCGAGATCTGTACGCGGCTGGGCGTGGCCTTTGTGAAGACCTCTACGGGGTATGGGTTTGTGAAGCGGGAGGATGGGGCGTATAACTACAAGGGTGCGACGGTAAGGGATTTGAAGTTGATGCGGGCGACCGCGGGCGAGAAGGTCCAGGTCAAGGCGGCGGGCGGGGTGAGGACGTTGGATGATCTGTTGCATGTTATGAGTCTGGGGGTGACGAGGATTGGGGCTACCGCGACGGTGGCGATCCTGGAAGATGCGAGGAAGAGGGGCATTGGGTATGAGCCGGTTGAGGTTTCGTTTCGGCCTATGGAGGAGGATGGGGAGATGGGCGGTTACTAGGTTTGGTGTCTCCTTGATATCTGAGATGTCGAAGGAAAGTAATTCCACCTACCAGCCTGCTGTAGAAGGTGATTTTGATGGGATCTTCAGGGGGTTGGAGTTAGGTTTAAGTTAGTCGATTCCAAGTATATACAGGAGTTTGGTTTGTGAAAACTGGGAAAAGTGTTTCGAGAATATACATAATTGAAAAATATATGAATACTTTCTTTTCAGTCACTTGACTTCATCTTGAAGGCATACCCTATAATGTAAACTTGTATAGGATACTTTCTTGATATACTTCGGGGAGATCAGGCCAGCCGTTACTCGATTCGTCTTAGACCCGGTAAATATTTCCATATCTTCATCGTCGTCAACGCTGCCTCTGCCTCGGCTTTTTCATGTCACGAGTGTGCCAAGTAGGCCCAATTGAACGAACCGAAATTAGTAGAATATATTCTGATTCGAAGATAGAAAAAAAAAAAAAAGTACGAGTGGTGGAGAAAAATTGGAGCGGTTTGTTTTGTGTGTCAAAATCGTGATTTAAGGCCCAGGATTGTCTCACCTTCTCGCCTCCCCGCACTTTACCAAATTCGGCACGGAGCTTTGGCCGTAGCCATTTCGGTTTTCTTATTTTCCTAACCATGATTATTGATTTGGATCCTTGGGTGGTAAGATAGGCATCTACAGCCGAATAATAGTAGAAGTCAGAGTTTTTTGTTTTGGTTTGTGAGTTCAACTTCACAATCATGGGTGTCAATCAATTGCAGGTAAACAATACGCAGATGACGAGAGCATCACTGTCGTTTCAACTATTCATGTCTCATATAGCTATTTACGCCTTTTCAATATACTGGTCGAAGATCTCCCCAATAGTTCGCGCGCTTTCCTTTGGCAGCCTCTTTTGGTTGTTTTCATAGTCGACAAAGGTCACTCCGAAACGGGTCTCATAACCTTCTGCCCACTCGAAATTACTATAGAAAAATGAGTATTCATCTTCCAACTTCCCCAAAGAGTATCATATAGGGGAAAAGAGGCAGAAGAAAAAAAAACTTACTCCATCAAACTCCAGGCCATGTATGCTCGGACGTTAACACCATCCAGGGTGTACGCGTCAGCCATGGCACCAATGTAGTCACGGAAATATTGAGTGCGGAACTCATCCTTGAGCAGCTGCTCCAAGGGGAGATCATTTTCGTTTTTCAAACTGGTTCCGTTCTCTGTCACGTAGATCTTAGGGTAGTCGTACCGATCGCTAAGCCACTTTAGCAGCTTACGGAAGCCAATTGCTGAGGGTCGGAGCCAGGGTGACTGCGTCTCCGGGCCAACCCATTCACCGGCTTTGTTCTGCAGAAGGAGCTCCAGGTTACCTGCGATGTCGGTTGCTTCTGGCTCACCAGTCTTGGCCTTGATGTAGTTGGCGCAGTAGTGGTTCATGCCGTAGAAGTCGTTGCTGCCACGAACAAGGGCAATATCCTCCGCGGTCCACTTGGGCAGTCGATCCCCCAGCTGCTTAACCATGCTATCGGGGTATTTGCCGTGGTAAATCGGATCGGCGAACCAGGAGATGGCAAATTCGATCTTACGATCGCAAGCCTCGACGTCGGCCGGGTTCTCGGGGTCCCATGGCTCCGCCCAGTCGCCTGGAATCCATGCATTAGTTATGCGCATTGAGAGACGCAGGAAGGCCAAATGGAGACTGGCTTACCGTTGAGTGTGATACCGATCTCACCGCCATCTCGAGCCTTGAATTCCTCGCGGTAGATCTTCACGGCAGCTCCATGCGCAACAAGCAAGTTGTGGCCCACAATCCACGGCTCGGTCGACCCATCACCGACGGGGTTCCTCTTGCGGTCACTGGTTCTTCCGGGTGCAAACTGCCCAACATTGTAACCCAAGACACTGCTGCACCAGGGCTCGTTGAAAGTAATCCAGTACTTCACCTTGGAGCCGAGAGCGTTGAAGATGATGCGGGAGTAGTTTGAGAAATCGGCGACAAACTCTTCCTTATTGAGAAGGCCTCCATAGCGCTTGTCCAGCTCATCGGGAAGATCCCAGTGGTAGAGTGTGACGAGGGGGACGATGCCTGCTTCCAGTAGGTCGTCAACGAATTTGACATAGTGCTGCAGACCCTTCTCGTTGACGGGGTCGTTGCGACCACCAAGGGGAATGACACGGGACCTAAGTTAGAAGTTATAAGCGGTCGAGTACCGTCATCGAAGGATATCGTATCACTAACCATGAGATGGAAAAGCGGTACGCCTGGGCGTTGCATTTTTTCAGCAGCTCGATGTCCTCGTGAGTGCGGTTGTAGGAGTCGCAGGCGACATCGCCACTAGCGCCACCGGCAATTTTACCAGGAATTTTGCAAAAGGTGTCCCAAATGGAGGGACCTCGTCCGTCTGCCTCCACGGCTCCCTCGATTTGGTAGCTACATGAGACAGTTCGTCAATCAGCTTTCAAGAATTGATGCAATTGAATAAGAACACATACCTAGCAGTTGCAAAGCCCCAGAGAAAGTCTGAGGGAAGCTGAGATGAGGAGCCCATGACTGTGAATCTTAAGTATATGGTCAATTGAAACAATTGTACTTTTAGAAAAGATGAGAGAAGGTAGAGGAGACAATGAATTTGCTACCCCGGGCTGTAGTCTCCAGGATCAGGTCTTATCCACTTTTGAGACGGGCAAGGGACGTTTTAAATGTATTTTGTGGCACACGGGTCTACTTCGGGCCACCGTGGAGCCTCCGCGATGGAGGGGGAAGCGGGGATGAAACCGAAGCAAATTATAGATAAATGGCATCACAGTCCCTGGATGGTCCAACCATCGGACTGTCTGGGGTCTAGCCATGCGCCCTGCGCCGAGAGACAGGATGGTGGAAGTGAGACCAAAACGAAGCGGTTCGACGGGCCGTCCGCCGATGTCCTGAATTCGGTTTAGTCCTAAATCATGACTCTCTCTACTATTATTGCCTGATTGATCACCAGATAACAATTCCTTCTGACCGGAATGATCCTCCGATAATCCATCACTCCGCGCATTATTGTGTGGTGGATGTAAGAAGGAGGGATGTGTGAGTTCGAGAGCAAGAAAAAAAGTGACTTTGACGGGACCTGAACTAGATTGTGCGATAAGATAAGCTTAGCCTCCACACCCAATTTCTATCTTAAGTGACGAACGTGGAACTCTCCGCCAAATGGGGTTCATTGACTCAGGAAATGCAATTTAAATATATTTCATCGTACGACGTATGCAATATGATATTCCAGATACCCTCAAATCCCACCCGAATTCGGTGTAACTCCATAAATTGATGCGATTCCCAACCCCCTCAAACCGAGACCCATGTGTTTCGCAAAAGGAACATAACAAGAAAGATGAGAATCACGCGGAAAATAACAGGCCGGCCCATCCATCCGTGGTTCCGTAAAACAAAAAGAAAGAAAGAAAGGCCCAGGAAGATATTAGCGCACAGAGCCAGTCTGACAGTTGATCACACTTCATGAAATCTCCATCCCTTCCATTTCATCTCCATCAAGATCATCGACATCGTCAGTCGCAGCTCCACCAGCGGCCAATTGGGAGCGTTTAGCATCTCTGCCTACGCCAAGGTTCTCGGTCCCGTACGCCCCAACAAGCTCCAGCTCGGGCCCTGCAACGATGCGTCCCTCCGCATCTACAACTTCGCATAGCTCAATTAAACTCTGCCGACTGAGAGTTTTGAAGCCATTAGTCCGAACAATCCGACCCCAGTGGCCTAGGCAAAATTGAGCGGCGCGTCGCATCAACCATTGTTCATTGGTCCGTCCCGCGCGCTCCCAGATGATGGCAGCATTCTCGACGTCGAGTTCACGGCTGAGACGGTTCACACACAGTAATCGTAGCTTGGGCATATCATATAAATTCGCCATCACAAGCATTCCAGCCACGTCAATGATGTCAGAGCAGTATTCCGGATGTCCTGCGATACTGTCCGTATACAGGTAGTAGAGAAACGCACGGACGACGGAATATGGCTCCGGAATATGCATCCTCTTTGAATGGTACTCAGCCATTTGAGCGGAGTACAATCTTTTGAAATGAGGCCACCTGAGCTGTAGAATGATCCGGTGCACGTGTATGGGGGTGGAAGTGGTCGCACTGGGCGAAAGAAAATCAGGCTGAGTTTGTGGAGAGGAATCTTCCGCGAATTCGTCTGCCTCTGACATACTATCCGGGTTGGCAGTAATGATAAAATCGGCTTCGCTGCCTGATTGAGGAGGTTGATCGAAGACTGAAGACAAGTCCGCGCCGAGACCAGACAAGAGGGGGATTCCTGGCCGTTCAGAGGCCAATGATCGACTGGAATCGGGAGACAGGGTGGTTAATTCATTACCAAGTAATCCATACCTCTCCAAGTCAATGCAGAGAACTTCGCTCATATGGTTTTCATCCCCAGTTCCCGGAGTAGCGCCCGCATCTAAACTACAACCCAAGAGCCATGCTTTGGTTCCACTAGAGTTAACCGTGCAATAATGCCAACGAAAACCTGGTTTAAATATTTCCTGACCGTCGGCAAGTCTTTGCCAACGTAATGTGTCGAGCTCCAAGGACGACAAGTTGCACTCATAGGTGCGCACTGTCTCTGAGGGGGTAATCAAGTCGAGAAGGACGCCAGACGCATAAGCATGGAAATGGGTCCCGGAAAACAGTGCAGGGACATGCGGGCCAGATTTGAATCGCAGACACGAGATAGCTCCTGGTGCTAGTGGCTTTCGCCGGTTGGAGGTGCGGACCTGTACGCTTCCTGAATTCGCAGCGTAGCTTCCGGACCGGCCAGGAAGCTGCTGGGCGGAACCACTAAATATACCATCTGGGCTATGAGTCATCCTGTTGGTTGCCGTGGGGGATTCGACGGTACCTTGCGAATCTGATGTTCCAAGAGTAGGCAGGCCTTTGAGATCCAGCCACCAAATATCCGTTGTGCGCTCCATGTCGGGATCCAGGCCTCCAAAGATCCAGAGCCGACCGCCCCAAACCCAAGCGATGTGATCAAACCGAGCAGTGAAGCGCCAGGTCCGAGACCACGTCCAGGTATTCAGGTCCAGGTATGTCAATTCATCAAGAATCACGTTGTTTTCTCCAGTAATGCCTCCGATCACGAACAGTTTTTCGTCATAAATGACGGCCGCATGGCGAGCTCTGCCGCGAGGGGTAGATCCACGGATTTCCGGTTGGGTCCAAGTTGAGGTGCCGATATCAAGAATGACGACGTCGGACAGGTATTCACGGTGCTCATTTTCTCCGCCGAACACGATGAGCTTGTCACCTTGATACAGGGTAGCGGTGTGGCCTATCAGTGAAATTAAAGGATAGTAATTAGTATATAGGTTTAATTCCAGGAGTCGAAAAGGTTTCAGACACACTAACCCATGCGGACGCCAGGAATGTCCCCATAGTTATCCACAAGTTCCCAGCGCAAGGTACTGAGATTCAGCTTCAATACATGATTGTAGACTATTTTCAGGTATAATTGTCAGCGTTAGACGAAAGAAATCAAAAAGAGAAGGCATACCTTCATCGGTATACTGGTCAAACCCTCCAAAGGCGTAGATCTGGTCGTCGTTGCAATACGTCACAGATGCATTGACCAGACATGCGGGCACATTTCCGTTGGCTTTCCTAATACTTGGGCGGTAATCCGTGCTACCACGGCGACCGTCAGTTGGACTTGGGGGCATCAAGAATGCTTGCTCGGATAGCTGTAGACCAGATGAAAGGGGAGTCATGGGGGTTGCGACTCTTGCAGTCCCGGCCCAAAAAGGTGGGTCACGGTGGAAGTGGGAAGAGGCGTTACTATTCCTAGCAGTAGTGGGAGTGGGAGTGGAGGGAGGTTGCCGCGCCATGAGAGGAGGGGGAGAGCGACGATCTGGGAGAGATTGAGAATGTCAATGATTATGTGCCAATAGATCAGATCATGCCGTCTAGTCTGAATCACATCATAGAACACAAAAGCCTTTCACTTCTTGTTCTTTTGAAGATAAAAAAAAAACAAAAATTTGATGAATAAGACGAGAAGAAAAAAAAAGAAGGAACAGGTCAAAAGCGCCAAGAGTCGATCGTCTCAGCCCGAAAAGGGAAGAGCCGCACGTCAGGTGGCGACTAGCCTGATCGAGGCTAGCGTAGTCGTACCTCAGGTAACCGGCGTTGCCATGGGAGAGAAGAACTATACCTTCTATTTATCCCTTCTCCTGCTAGCCCTCTCCGTCTCCTTTTCTTCTTCTTCTTCTTCTTCTTCTCTCTCCATCCTCCTCGCATTTAAGCACTATATACTACTTTTCACATACCATATTGTCTCACAGTTTATTCTGTGCTTCTATTCGGCACTATCTCGCTGCATACAACAGCTCTTCATCGTCGGTCTGGTTCACCAGATGACAGCATAGCCCGGGACAATTGTTCTGCGCCAAAAAAAAAAAAAAAAATTGAATTCGAAAAAGTCGCTTCCGTGTTCATTTTGGCTTTTATATCATTGTCCATTCCTCGGAAAATCATAATCATATATCAGACATGGCTACTCCGACGGTATCAACACCTGTGAAGACCCATCATGGGATTTTCTCTACCAAGACAGCAGGCGGCCGTCTACCGCTCACTCCCTCCCCACGGGGCCGTACTGGAAGCAACCCATCAAAGGATACCTCTCCTTTTACTCCTCCCCGTCAACAAGATGGCGGGAAAGAGCCTCATCGATCGGTGTATGGTGGAAATCTGTCGTCACATTTCGCCAAGAATGTGCCACGTCCACCCCGCAACTACCGGGAGTCCCCTAAGTCTAATATCGCTCTGGGTCGCAATCGCAAGTCTCCAAAACATTTAGAGCTCGGAGTGTCTGATTGGGCTCTGACCGGTACGGGGCCGTCATCATCACAGACCCCTCCCCCTAAGGAACGTGTTAGAAAGGAAGTCTCAACTCGCACAAGGTCTGGAAAGACCACCGTTCGCATCTCACACAATGCCGCGGATCGTTTTATCCCCAACCGTGCGGCAAGTGAGGGGCTGACTACAGCTGGAGCTGCGAAGCCCGAGGAGACCCAACGCCCGAAGACCAGCGGTAATGAAGGGTCATCGGTTCTGGCCAGTGCCGCCAGCGCTTTTGACATGGGTGGCCGTGGATCTGATGACGATCTCACTGCAGCACTTGAGAATCTCGGCCTCGATGATAATGAGCCTTCAACATCCTACACGAAGCCAGCGCCAGATGCCGTTGCCTACGAATCCTCGCTTGCTGACGCTTGTGGTGTCAACTTGAACACTCGCATCTTGGCCTTCAAGCCTCCTCCTCCGGAGTCGTCCAAGCCAATCGACCTACGAGCTCAGTACAACCGCCCGCTCAAGTCTGCAAAAGCCCCGGGCTCCCAATTTCGCCGACGAGTCCAGACATCTCCAGAGCGTGTCCTAGATGCCCCTGACCTCGTCGATGATTACTACCTCAATCTTCTAGATTGGAGCTCTGGAAACCAAGTGGCTATTGGTCTTGAGCGCAGTGTGTTCGTGTGGTCTGCTGAGAGTGGAACCGTCAGCCGTCTACTAGAGACCTCGCCAGACACCTATATTAGCAGTGTGAAATGGAGTGGTGACGGGGCCTACGTTGGCGTGGGTCTGGGAACGGGTGAGGTTCAGATCTGGGATGTGGAAGAAGGTAGTAAGCTTCGAAGCATGTTCGGACACGACTCTCGCGTTGGTGTTATGGGTTGGAACAAGCACACCTTGTCCACGGGTGCTCGCAGCGGCCTAGTCTTCAACCATGATGTGCGCATTGCCGAACACAAGGTTGCCGAGCTCGTCTCCCACACGTCCGAGGTCTGTGGTTTAGAGTGGCGGCCTGATGGTGCTCAGTTGGCGACAGGTGGCAATGATAACTTGGTCAACATTTGGGATGCCCGTTCCCTGAGCGCACCCAAGTTCACCAAGACGAACCACCGAGCTGCCGTCAAGGCTCTCAGCTGGTGCCCCTGGCAATTGAACCTACTCGCTACGGGAGGAGGCTCGTACGATCGTCACATCCACTTCTGGAATACGACCACCGGTGCTCGTACCAACAGCATCGATACCGGCTCTCAGGTCACGAGTCTGCGGTGGAGCAACCACTACCGGGAGATTGTCAGCTCCAGTGGATTCCCTGACAACTCGCTCAGCATCTGGAGTTACCCGACTCTGGTTCGTAACGTCGAGATCCCCGCCCATGAGACTCGAGTGTTGCATAGCTGCCTTAGTCCCGACGGCCAAATTCTAGCCACGGCGGCGGCGGACGAAAGCTTGAAGTTTTGGAAGATCTTTGAGCGCAAGGCTGGCACTTCAGCGTCGGCCTCGCGGGAAGGAGGGGTGGGAAGTAAAGCCCAGATGACGAAGTCCATGACCATCCGATAGAATCGAGGTCTGGCTATCTTTGTCTGTTATTGGATGAATACCTGGTGTTCTAGTTTCTTTTCTTTTTTCTTTTTTCAAGTGGAGTTCTAGCACGGGAGGCGTTGGACGCAGTGCATTACATTGATAATTATTTGGGAGATTGGCGTATAGAATCAGGAATACATGGATGAATATACTTTAATTGCTTTGATTCTGATCGATGATGTATGAGTTCCTCTGGTTGGTAATGAGAATCATAACTGCGCTAGTGAGGATGCGGGAAGCGGGTGACTAAGCCGGGAAGGGAAGAGGGATTTCGCCCGGGGAGAGCGACTTTCACCTCAACCAACTCCCTCGGTCTCGCCTTACACTGCATCCCCACGCCGTTGCCCGTCCCTTCCACCTTTTCCTAACCGCCAGATCGGATTTGAACCCCGGGAAATCGTGCATATACGCCAGAATTGTCGTACCAAGGCGACTGACGAGGTCTATCCTTGCACGGTTGACTGTCGCATGAGCCGTGGCAACTCTGATAAGCACAACGCTCCACACACCTGGTCTCGATAGCTTCCTAGATCCTTCCTTCTCTTCCCCATCGAAAAGCGAAACAGTCAGTCAGCTTTCACTCCCGCCTCATCCATCGTTCTCTACGAATCGCCCTAGCAGCCATGTCGAACCAGCAGGTGGTGAGTGCGACGTCAACGCCAAAACAACCCCTACTTTGCTTCAGAGCCACAGGTGGAGTGGAGTGGTGGTGGCAAGAGCTGGCCTATACAGGCTTCTCCCCCTCGTGGCCCTCCTCCTCTCTGTCCTTTTTCCCCCCTCTCTCATTTTCTCATTTGCAATACCTCGAGAGTCTGATCAAGGATATTGACTGACTGGTACTCGATGGTTCAACAGGGCACGGTGTTTGAACGGGTCATCCAGGAAGTCTGCGATGCATCTCAGGTGGATTTCGAAGAAAGCGGAGTTGACCAACAGACGCTTCTTGATCTGAAAAAGGTGTGTGAATTAAAAGCCCCTACATGGATTGGGTTGGAAGATGGCGGAAGGGAGGCTAGGTTGCAGGCGAGGCTCAAAGCGGGGAGAGAGAGTTAGTTGCGGGAGGCGGCAATCATGGCTGACTGGGGGGAACCGGCCTGCTTTTGAGTCTCTTTATACCCGCCCGTACCCGCTAGTCTGCCAAGACTGCGCTCTCCCCTCATACAATCACCACCACACCTTCTATATATACTAACTCACCACTTTTTCCAGAGCTGGCAGAAAAAACTCTCTTCTCTTGGAGTCGCCCATTTCCCCTGGGACCCTCCACCACCCCAACCTGCTCCTCCCCAGAACCAGCAGAATCAGAATCAGATTCTCCCTCCCACTGCGACCGTCCCCTCCAATGCTCCTCGACCTTCACCTCCTCAATCCCAGCAGCAGACTCCCCAGCAACAACATCATCCTCTTCCGCATCAACAGCAGCAGCAATATCAGCAAAATGTACCGCATCAACAACACCTCCCACAATCTATGCCCTCTACCATCCCTCCCCTGCAGGCACCGACTGCTGTCGGCGCTCCCATGGGTCAGCCCCCTCACATCAAGACCGAACCCGGCCTAAACGGCCAGTCGCATATGCCTCCTAACAACATGATGCCGGCAAACGCTCCGAACCCCCAATCTGCGCGAGATCGTGCTGCCAATATGCTTCATCAACGCTACGGTGCGGCGGCCGCCAACTCGCTCAGTCAGCTCCAGGCCCAGTCGCAACCTGGCATGTCTATGCCTGGACCCCCCCGTCCCCAAAACACATTACCCCCAATGGCAAACGGGCAACCACAGATCAAACAAGAACCAGGGTACCCTCCTGTCTCACAGCCTCCAGTCAACCATGGCCAAACTGACGGTGCCGGCGACGATGCGTTGTCGGAATGGAAGGCTGAGGTCGCACGCAGACGCGAGGCTGCCGAACGTCAAGGTGGGGAAGGCGATCGTGTCCTTCGCGAGCATCTGCAACAGCGCATGCTTCAGCTCGAGGGCGGGGGCCTCATGGTACCTTTGGCTGAACATCAGAATTCAAGACCGTGTTTGACCCCCGCCTCATCCTCGTCAACAATGCCGACCGCACAGTTTGACGGTCCGGGTGATGATGATGATGATGATGATGAAAAGGTAGAGGATGATGAGGATGCCATCAACTCTGACCTCGATGACCCTGACGATCTGGTCAATGATGATCACGATGCCGAAGACGCTGTTGGCCAAGTCATGCTTTGCACATATGACAAGGTCCAACGGGTGAAAAACAAGTGGAAATGTACTCTGAAGGACGGAATCCTCACAACAGGTGGCAAAGAGTAAGTCTACCATACAAAATAGTTCCCTCTCAGATCCTCCTACCGGCTCCTAACTTTTTCCTACCTAGGTACGTCTTCCACAAAGGCCAAGGCGAATTCGAATGGTAGATGATGAACTCGTAACACCTCCCATAACATTTACTTTTCATTTCCCTTTGCCTCACCTAAATTATTTCACATCTCATCCTTTTTTTTTTTTTTTTTTTGTAAAAACAAAAATCTCTCTGATGTGTCTATTTTCCATCTACAGATGCGCCCAAATTCTACCTTGATTTGGGCTCCATCTTCATCATCGATAACATTTCGCACGCACATGAGATAGGACTTTGATTTTGATTCTTTACTTTCCCTTGACCCTTGTTTCTGACTCAATTTGACTCTGTCCTCTGTATGGACATGGCGCTTTTGCAGGGGACGGATGGCTGTTTCTGCTCTTCCTTGGTGATGTACTAGATTAATTATCAATGAATGAAACTGGTAGTTTTCTTTTTGAAATTCAATCCTCTTCGGCCTATGATGGCTCTAATAAATGAGTAGTTATAATATGTGGAGGTAAATGTCAGGGTGACTGGGCATAATATATCATCGGTATGTATATCTATTTCCCAGGTTAGGTGGATAATAAATATGGAGCAGTACACGTCATTCATGGCAAACAAACCAACAATCTACGACTATACACAATGAACCTACTTAATGCTAGAATATAGAGAGAGAGAGAGAGAGAGAGAGAGAAAGTAGAAGGATCGAAACTTTTCCGTCGTATCAGCTAACCTAAACCAAAATAAACCCTGGGAATCAAATAAAAAGCAACACAACAAAACAGCATTCTATGAATAAACATCCAACGCGCAGACAGTGTAATTCAACTCCCAAATTCACCAAACAACACCAGCAGCAGAAAACAGCACAGCAATAAACATGGAGGAAATACCAAAAAAAAAAAAAAAAGAGCCAAGTCGATCTCACTTTGTATCTACAGAAGCGACGCCAGACAAACCACCAAGGCTGTCTTTTCCGTTGTTGTTTTTGTCACTCGCATTTGTCGGCGTTCTTTTCCAATTTTGCTTTTGATTCCGGACCCGTTCGATTAGTCCACGAATAAAGTCGTGACCCCCAGAGCTCCGTTGCAGAGGGGAGATAATGCTGACAATATCTATTAGAATAGAAGAAAACGGATACCGTGTGATCCAGACCTGCCCTCTTTGAGACACACATGCATACCGAACCATAAAAACAAAGCAAGACACAAAAAACGGTGAAAATAAGGGCTAGAGATTAGGAAGAAAACCAGCAAAATTGTAAAAGGTTGCAAGCCCTGTAAGCCCACAAGCTTTGTTCGTAAGCACATATCTATTACCTGGTCGAATCACGGCCGCTCAGAACCGCGATTGACGGGACGTTCATACCCAATTGAACTCCAAGTCGCCAAACCCGTCATTAAATCGTATTGTCGCGCGATGAGGGTTATAAACAAAGTCATCGACTGAATTATGTGGATAGCGAAGACCAACGTATATATATATTCGGTTTTCCGGATCTCTCATATTATAAGAGACCTTCTTCACCAATGCCAGGGAGGCCAGCCCCGGCAACGTTAATATTTTGTCCCTGCATGACCCCCCCGCCATACGGAAGGTTGCGACCGCCAAGTTGGAATTCAGGGTTGCATGGAGGAGAATGCGACTTGTGATACTTTAGACCGTTCAAGTTCTTGTAGCGCTTGCCGCATACTTCACAGCGATACGGTTTTTCCTTCTCCATACCGAGGGTCCCAGGATATGGCGCTGAAGTTTCCGGGTTGACGATGGAGAATGTTCCATCTGCATTATCATGCAATTGTTGATTGTTGTGACCGTGCTGACAAAATGGTTAGACTCGCATCTACAATAGGATGGAATGGTAGGTATCTTACTGCCTTGTGGTACTTCAATCCATTTTGGTTTTTATATGCCTTTTCACATCCAATGACGGGGCACCGGAAGGGCTTGGGCTCTTCGTTGGGAAGTAAAGCAGTGGTATCGGGGACACCAGCTAGAAGTTGCTGTTCTCTGATCCGTCGAGCAATATCGCTGTTTGGACCATACTGTGCTCCACTAAGTTTAAAGTGGGCATTGGGAGTGTTCAGGCCTCCAGTGGGGCTAAACAACCGCTTCGCGGGTTCGTCAATGCACAAATCCACCATATCGTTACTGCCTGCAAATCGAGAGAACTGTGACTGGGCCTGCATCATAGGATTCTGCATATTCAGGTCGCCGAAACCACCAAGCATACTTTCATCCAACTCTGCAGGTGTCCCGGGTGCCGAGGAATCAGGTGTGCTGCGGAACTGGGAGTTCTGTAGTGGATTCGCCATCAAGGTGGGTGTGTTTACTGAAGAAACGGTGGGGTTATTTTGCAAAGAAAGTGGACGTCCTGAGCCGACCGGTGTGCCCGGCTGAGACCCCTGAAAGCCCTGATGATTTGGAAGCATCGAAAGATTCAGATGTGGCGCCCTCTGGTTGGAGTTTCCGAATGCCCCCTGGCCTCCATCGCCCGGTGGAGGTGAAAACAGCTGGGATGAGACATCATTATCGCCCATCGGGTCGTCCAGCTCCATATCATCCATTGTGTCAATGTCCACATGTGGTTGGGGTGGGAGGCTCTGGTTCAACTTTCGCTGCATGTCCATGGTCCTCTCCGGATGAAGTCCACGATTTTGGTTATTGTTCGGCTGGTTCTGTTGTTGTGCGATCGCTGCGGCAGCCAAGGCGGCGCGACCATCCGTTTGGCTGGGACGGTGGCCCTGAGGAGACTTCGTGGCATGGGCTTCCTCGTAGTGTTGGAGTAGGTCGTGGAGGGTCGGTAACGTCACACCGCAGCAAGAGAAATCCCGCATGAAGTTGGCTTCCAGCTTTGGCAGGTAAGAGGATGAATGGAAAGAAGGGGACTGAAAAGTGAAGGGAGAAGTTCCGGCCATAATAATGCTGTTGGGAGATAAGTTAGCCTCCGCTCACGTTAACGGGTCTTCCAGCATACTGGGAAGAAGGAAGCTAAAAATCCCAGACATTAACAGCTCAAACATTACTTACTCATCTCGGATCCAACTGCCAACAGATATGCCACCCCAACTCATTCCACCTACCAAACTTCCAGCCAAGGACTCTCGCCGTTGTTTGTCGCGGCTGGACCCGGAAACTGAGATGGGTTTCGTCCCGCTCCCCCATTGTGCGGTAGCTGCACCGATGGAATCTTTCCGAGGTGGCGGGGCTTTGAACATACTGATGCCGGCGCCGTTAGCGTGGGAGAGGCTGCCAGACCTTTCGCCATTGTTCGCTCGTTGCAGAGCAGACGTTAGGTTGGAAGCCTGCTGGCCTGGGGGAGAGACAGAGGCCTGGCGAGTGGCGATGTCGATTGGGGCCGCTGAGCCGTTCATGGTGGCCCGGAGGATATGTCGCGAAGAAAAGAAAAGAGAGTAATCAGGTTATAGTCTCGAGGGTGAGACGTAATACCCCAGGGTTCAGGTTGGGCGAAAGAGCGTCGTTGAGTTCGGATGAAATTCACGAGTACGAAGGATTCCGAGACCTTTTCCTTATGCGGTCTGCGCGTAATGCTAGATCCAAGGGGAGCGATGGCAAGATCGAGTCTTTCGGGTAGAGGCGCGATCAAGAGATCCGGGAGCAAGAAGAGAAGTGAACAAGCAGAGGGCTCGAACAGTGGCCAGATGAGCCTCTCATGAAGGAGTGATGCCTCGAGGAAGAGGAAGAGGTAGTTGTGGGTGAAATCACACGGAGTGCAGCACCCTCGGATATTGTCCCGCTTTAACTTGAACCGTGACGGATCCGGGAAAAGTGGCGGTACGTTATTTAGTAATAGTGTAATAAATAAGTTCCCACCGAACTGTCGATCCCAAGAGTAGGAAGACGTAGAGGGCGAGGAGAGGAGGAACAGAAGAATAAGATAGATGGACAGAGAGCAGAAGAACAGGGGGAAGTTTTAGATCGGGGGAAGAAAGATGAGAGAGAGGAAGAGGAAGAGGAAGTTGTAATTATTAGTTTGTTGGTTGATGATGAAGAGAGGGAAAGAGAGGCTGAATAATAATACCCATTTGGTAATTATTACGACTCGGGTGGTAATCTTCCTAGTGTCATTTACCCTCGCCGACGTCAATCGTGTAGAGCGTAATGATAATAATTCATTCATATTGATGTAATAATCAATGGATCTGAAACCAGAATTAGTCACAACAACCCAACTAGCTATGTGAGGTACATGTAACTACCCCTAACTAATTACTAGTTCAGTGCAATGTTGCTCTCGACTTTCACAAATGTACGGAGTTCCTCTTTGACCATAATCCGAAATCCGCTTCCAGCGGTAAGTTTAACACCGCTTGCAGGTGACCTTTTAAGGTTGACTTGCCTAAGGATACAGATAATTAGAGGTAGGTAGGAGCTACCTTACTCATCAATAGTATTAGTTCATACATCAACTTTACCCACACTAGTATGGTATTGTTTGGTAAGTCCCTTGTCCTGTCACTCTCATGTTCTGGTTTTGTTCTGTTCTGACAATTTACCAGCCCCCCCTTCCATCCATCCATCCCAAGTATTTATTATTATTCTTATTAGGTACTACAATTGATCGAAGCGAATCCCCTCCAACAGAGTCCATCTATGTCTCTTTATATCGATGATTCAGTAATGAAGAACATCTAAAGTCTCCAGTGGAATTATGCCCTCCGACTACCTAATGATAAATAGCGGAATATTGGAGAAATCACTCACCCATGGTTCATCTTAACATTCCCGATGCATGTTCGCCGAATCAGTCGAAAGTGAATCATGAGTTTCAACTCCAGATGCATCCAGCGCCTTGAACCCCCTAATCCGAATATTCTCCATCATTCCTTAAGAGATTTCCCCACATACCTGCCTATGTACAGCCGCCGTTAGCCCTGATCTACAGGAACCCTCGACAAAAGCCGGATATCTGCAGGATGGCATAGGAACGAGATGAGTGGATGGGGATGATCTGTTCATGCGCCTTTCAGTGAATAGTGAGTGGATCATATGGTTGAGACTCTAATTTTCCTGCGAACTTGGGCTAGTTCAAGCGATAAGCCGAACTCCAACATTCCTGGCCTTCTTATCAATCCAATCCTACCTCTTACCCCGCAGTGAACATCATTTCATATACTGCATCTTCGACTCTCGTGGCGTCATCCGTGTGGTAGAGCAAACTGGCGGTCTGGAGGGTAACCTGCCACGATCGTCGCATTCTCATTTGACCCCCGGGGTATTGATGATCTACCCAGAATCACCAATCATTGACTCCTTTGCCCCCCTCTTCTTTGATTCGTCTGGGTTGCTTGCCTATGAAGGGCTAGGACTGAACGAAGCGAAGTTCACTCGTGCTATCACCTTTAAAGTTCCAATCCAGTGTCTCCTAGGTCAACTACCACCTCTCAGAGAATATCATGCTTTCAACCCTATATGAGCCTAATATAATGTAATCGGGCTCAAGCTGCAGGGGGCCGCCCGATTTGGACTGAGCGGTTGGACATCCTCTCCTCCCAAGAATCAGCAGAATCAACAGCCAGTGTACGCTTTGTTTTAACGCCACTGTTGCAATCTGGTGACAACCCCCCTGATGATCTCTATGTAAGAAACCCCGGTCTCGCAGTCATTGCGTTAAGAGTCTCCGTTCTAGGAGGTGGACGGATTGTGGATTCAGCCTTCGAAGTAAGGGGGACGGTGGAGAAAGGAGCAACGCCACTAAGAAGTGCACCGAGATCTTTGTCAAGTTGGGTTAATGCTAGCCAAGATAAAATCAAACGAATGAATGAATGAATCAGATAAAATACGAAATTAATATTACCGGAACAGCTGCAGAAAGAGGACATGAATATAGAAACCGATGCAATAATTAGTATCTCCCTACCTAAGTTATGTGACTCCGTAAATTGGCCACCGATGATAGTATAAGTACCACCTACCTTATCCACTCCGTACTGTACCGAGGCTCGAGAGACCAAAGCTGGCGCGCCATGCAGGCACAAAACCTTTTTGATTCTTGTGATAGCCCCATAATTTTGTCCGTCATGACAACTATCAATATCAACACGAGGAACATCTTACGGGCAAATAGTACTGGGAGAAGAGGCTCCGTGCTCGATATCGATATGTCTCCGCGCCATGCATGAAGAACC
Organism: Aspergillus nanangensis; assembly: GCA_015844325.1. NCBI lineage: Eukaryota > Fungi > Ascomycota > Eurotiomycetes > Eurotiales > Aspergillaceae > Aspergillus > Aspergillus nanangensis. The sequence continues at coordinate 26,193 of VCAU01000152.1, read as the reverse complement.
ATGGATAGATCAGATTATGCAGCGGCAAGCGATCTGTCCATTAACACTTGTAACTGATAAAACAATGGATTGGAGTAGTAGTCTTGTGATCGATTCGCCAAGATCCAAAGCAGTGTATTCGCAAGATGATTATTGGCTTTGATCTAATGCGGATCGGCAAGGGCGAAATGGATACATATCAACCACGCCATGAAGTAGATCAGCTTCCTCATAACTTCAATGATTTAACGCGTGCCCCGCGGTGTCGGGAAATAAAAGCAAAAACGCAAAGGATCCAGAAAAAAAGGGGGGTGTGGGAGACGATTTTATTTCCCAAATGATTTACGGATCCCAAGAGTCCAGGATGGTGGATTCAGTGGACCATGAAGAGTCCCAGTGAGCAGCTGGAGGCGAGGATGGGTCTTGTCTTGGCAGGGAGTTGTTACCATTCGTTGGGTTCTTCTAGAAGACAGAAAGACCCAATTTTGCCGCCTCCACTTAATAATAATAGAATACTCCGGCGTATTTGCGCCGTTTCCGCCGTCTTGTATCGTACGTGGGGTTTGGGTTTCACATTCCCGTAACCCTCCCATACGGGGGTCGTACCGAACGAAAACAGCCCGTTTCAACGACATCACCACCAGTCGATCAACCTCGATCTAAACTTTAGATACTACCACATGCCGCCGTCTCCGTCGGTAGACCGCCTTGTTATCGGCCCACTGTTATTAGCGTTCTTCTGGCAATGGAATGAAGGAGAGACTACCAGTGTCTGTGCCTGATTAATCCCTCCAAGGTACTGTGTACAGTGTAGAGTACATGCCTCCCCATGTCTCTCTGCTCTGTCTCGAGGACGCGAACTTTTGATATCCATCTTATCAGACACATGATATGATTCCTATAGTGGAAATACCTGTCGTATTTTGTTGACGAACCGCCACACTATAAACTAGAAATCATCCCTCTTGTTGACGCTCAGTCGGTTCAATCCGTCCTCACAACCACCACAATCAAAACATACTGGTGATCATAGCCTAGAATGGCTTCCGTTTTGTTTTCTCTACTGAAACCAGAGCCTCCATTACATTCTGGCTGGTCCTGATCACTATGGCCGCCATAATCGCCGCTTCCTAACATCCGACATCCATACTGTGGTCTAGAGATGATGAATGAACGTTACAAACGAACGAACTACTAATTGCCTCATCTTCGTGATCCACTGGCTCAACTTCGAGACTCACAGTGTTGGACCCTCAAAACACTATTGTTTTGCCATCATTGTGGCTCAACCAGTGTGGTATTCACATTGTTGAATCACTTTTTTTTTTCACCAGTAAGCACCAAACGAAGAAAATGGGTTGGTAGGTATTGGTTGTAGATGTTGTCCAACGATGAAGCGGTGAAGACACCGTCGCTATGAAGAGGGATTGGTTAAGATCATTTCCTGGGGGAAAATCAACTTTAACCCCATCCTAAGGTTTCCATTCCTTGGGCAGAATGTCGTTTTTAGTTGTCTCTTCCACTGTCGAGTGTCACGTTTGCAGCACCATATACGGCAACCCCGTGTTGAGAGCTTCCTTCGATGCTTCGACGCACCCTCATAGATTGATGCAACGGGCAACAGAACTTCTCCCCCTTGGTCGAGAAACATTGCTGCAAACTGGTCAATCGCCAATGATTTCGCATATCATTGTTCCTGATGAGTCAGGTCAGATGCTTTCTTCATATCAATAGCCTGGGCTCAAACCAAGCATTTATCCCTATCGAATTAAATTGTACGCAACGCGAGCGAGCGCCATGCAATTTAATCCTCGCATTCGGTTCAAGGCTAATAAAAACAAACCAACATTAACATGGCTTTCGGGTAAATATCGGATGGGACTGATGGCGGTGATCTTGTCTTCTCCAGTGCGGGGAGATTCTACTAACGCCCCTTCACCCCTTCGGCCCGGGTCAATATCCCGTTCAGGCATCTTTATGACCATTTCCTACTTTCTCGACAGATTGCCAAGATCATATATCCTGTCGGATCATTTCGTCCGCGCTCGAGTGGGATCATGAAATGACGTACTGCATGAGATGATATACCCACAGACGAATGTCTATTCGTCTAAACAACAGAGTAGTATCAGAGCTATAAACCCATGCATCCAATCGGTTAAATGTTTACATTAGTGATCGGCAAGAACTCTCGTCTCGGGGTGTGCCATCCCATTCGACTGCGGGGAAAGTATATAATTACTCCGGAGTATCTCCTTGCGCCAAGACGCTCCGTGCCTGTGTAGTATGCGTGTGTCCACTCCGCTCAAGCATTTATATGAGATGGAATGTGGGTATTGATTCAGTCCTTGGCAAAACTGCAGCATCATGTTGCGTGAGGGCACTTGGCGTAGGTCATACAGCATCCCCGCTTCAAGGGATGAATGTCTATAAGACCATGGCGGCATCCCCCGAGATTCAACATGCCAGGCGCAGTCAACCCGGCATCCTCATTCTACCACTATGGCATCACTTGGAGCTATGGCCTGGCCGGGTGTTTTGCCCGATTGGTCCAATCTGAATGTGCTCCATCGCAACACTTTGGCCCCCAGAGCGCACTTCTATCTGTACCCCAACGAGCAAACAGCTCTCACGTTTGATCGTGAAGAGAGCCTATTCCACAGTCTAAACGGTACCTGGAAGTTTCACTACGATGCCTCGCCTTTTACTGCCCCCATGTGGGAAGAGGCCAACGTTACCGGCTGGGATGATATCGAGGTTCCAGGCCCCTGGCAGATGCAAGGCCACGGACGCCCTCAATATACCAATATTGACTACCCTTTCCCCGTCACTCTACCGAATGTGTCGTACATGAACCCCACCGGCTCGTACTGGCGCGAGTTTGATGTCCCCTCCGACTGGGATGGGCAGCAGATTCACCTGCGGTATGAGGGTGTGGATAGCGCTTTTCATGTCTGGGTTAACGGCAAGGAAGTCGGTTATAGTCAAGGCAGCCGTAACCCCAGCGAATTCGACATTACGGATCATCTCTCATCAAACCAAACAAACACACTGGCTACCCGTGTCTACCAGTGGTCTGACGGTTCCTACATTGAGGACCAGGACCAATGGTGGCTCTCGGGAATCTTTAGAGACGTTTATCTCATCCCGTTCCCTCAATCCTCCATCTCAGATTTTGATATCGTACCTGAGGTTGATGACGGCTTTGAAAGTGGCACTTTGAAAGCGAATTTCACTGTTCAGGGCGAAGACGGGGATGTGAGCATCAAGGTTTTGTTGCCTAACGGCGATACATTTGACCAGTGGTCTGGTTCTTCGTCCGATCAATACTCAAAGAAAGTCCAGGGCTCTGACTTCCACATCTGGTCCGCGGAGACACCAAACTTGTACACTATTTTGATCGAGTTCAACGGCCGTACCATCAGCCAAAAGGTCGGGTTCCGCCGCATCGAGATGAGCGGCCCCAATTTCCATGTGAACGGGAAACCCATCATTATATACGGTGTCAACCGCCATGAGCACCATTATCTCTCTGGTAGAACCGTGCCCTACGAGACGATGCGCGCAGACCTGATTCGCATGAAGCAGTCCAATATCAACACAATCCGCACAGCCCATCAGCCCCACCACCCGTCCTTTTTCGATGTCGCCGATGAGCTAGGCTTCTACGTCATAGCTGAGGCCGATCTCGAGTGCCATGGATTTGGGAACATTGAAGAAACCGAGGAGCAGGCCGCTTCATGGACTTCCGATAATCCTGAGTGGACTGATGCGTATCTGGACCGGGCAAAGCAGCTCGTCGAGCGCTACAAGAATCATGCCTCCATCATCATCTGGTCTCTTGGAAACGAGTGCTTCTATGGCCAGAATCAAGCAGCCATGTACAAATGGATCAAAGAGAAAGACCCGTCACGGATCATCCACTACGAACAGGACCGGGAGGCCGAGTCGGCGGATATTTACAGTCACATGTATTCCTCGCCGGATACAATGCTCGAGCACATGAGGAACCATACAGACAAGGCTCTCATCCTGTGTGAATTTGCACAGTAAGTTTTTTTTCCCCACTCCCGTCGTATCGGCATAATACACACTGCTGACAATGCCGCAGCGCTATGGGTAACGGGCCTGGTGGATTACAAGAATACATAGAATTGTTCCGGACGGAGCCCCTCTCGCAGGGAGGACTCGTTTGGGAGTGGAGTAATCATGGACTGTTGAAGAAAGAAGGCGATCTCGAATACTACGCATACGGCGGCGACTTTGGTGACGAGCCAAATGATGCGGATTTCGTGATGGATGGTCTGACGCTTTCAGACCATACTCCCATGCCCAGTCTGCTAGAATACGCCAAGATTATCCAGCCTGTCTCCGTGAGTTTGACTGAGGACTCGAGCAAGATGGTTGTGACCAGCCATTACGACTTCGTCGACCTTAGCGGACTGGACGCTTCGTGGCACATTGTCCAGGACGGTACTAATGCCACAGACCCTAAGGATTTGGACCTACCCCGTGTCCCTGCTGGGGAGAACCGCACAGTTGACTTGCCCCTCGATAAGGGAAGCCTCTCACAGGAAGCGTGGCTCACAGTCGAGTTCAGACTCAAAGAAGATAAAGCTTGGGCAGAAAAGGGCCATGTCGTTGCCTGGGACCAACTGCATCTCACAGGTACATCTTCTGCTAAGCGCTCTACCGCTCGCTCTACCGCACATATCGCCCGCCAGACATCGTTAGAAGTGAAGCAGGAAAGAACCAACCTCACCATCCAGAATGGCAAGACAACATTTGGCTTTGACCTATTGCAAGGAAACGTCACTTGGGAGGTGGATGGCGCGAGCCTGTTCCAGCGAGGACCGGAGTTATACTTCTACCGGGCTCTAACCCAGAACGACGAGTCCAGTAACGGAGACGGGCCTGATTGGGAGGAGGCCAAAGTCGGTATGATGCATACCCAGGTACGGGATGTGATATGGCAACAGCCATCGGACAATTCGGTCGTCGTCCACTTCAAGGTTCGGGTCGCACCCCTCGTCCTCGAGTGGGGAGTCGAAGCCGACCTCATCTATACGGTTTCAACCGAAGAGCCCTTCCTGACCGTCCAGGCCAGCGGCGACTTTGTCGGCAAGAACAAGCCCTCTGTGATCCCCCGCATCGGGCTTATGGCTATCATGCCCCAAGCATTCAACCAGGTGAGCTGGTTCGGGCGCGGCCCAGGTGAAAACTACAAGGATTCAAAGCAGGCTTGTCGCGTTGGTGAATACGAGGCGACGGTCGATGAATTGTACACCCACTACGACTATCCACAGGAGAACGGTAACCATGAGGACTTGCGGTGGTTGCAGGTGTCCAGCGGGGGTGTCACACTGGACGTGCGTCGGGCGGATGACAATGCGCCATTCAGCTTCACGGCGGGACGGTATCTACCATTCGATCTGGATGATGCAAAGCACCCGTATGAGCTCAATCCGCTGAATGTGACGGTGCTCAATTTGGACTATGACAACAACGGTCTGGGCTCGGCGAGTGTGGGCCCAAGGCCGTTCGAGAAGTATCAATGCAAGACTGAGGCGTTCGACTTCACATTTGAGTTGAACATTGCTTAGTATGACTGGGAATAGATTAGTCAGGGTTCAATCAATCTACTATTAGAGGTTTTTTTTAAAAAAAAAACCAAAAAAAAAAAAACCTACCAAATGTGATATCTTCGTCATCCAGTGTTCATTGGCATTAATATCCTAGCTGAAATTCCTTACATAGCAGAAACAGGAGAAGATGTATACCCACTCTAGAAGTACACAAGGATGGTAGGAGTATGATTCATTCTAGGCCACTGAAACAAACCAAAGGAAGGTATAGTGGATTTTTAAGATTATTTTTTGAAATGTTGTAGTTCAGGACGATCTATCTATACAAGATTATTTACGCAAGGGGAGGCGACGGCTGACCTAATCAGGACCTCGGCTGTCATTTAGCTACCTACCTACAGAAGATGTTGTTACGTATAATCCCCTGTAACCACCATCGAAATTCCCTCACCACCAAACTCTCCCTACCGCACATGTGATGTCCATAGAAGTTGACTGGGAGACCGCCACCTCAGGCCCGGACGGCGAAGCGCTCGCGGAGCGTATCCGATCCTTCATCCACGACAAGTTCCAACAAGTGCCGCTCCCACGTTTCATCCGCTCTGTACAAGTCCAGTCCTTCAATTTCGGAACAATTCCCCCAGACCTCGAAATCAAAGACTTCTGCGAACCGTTCACCGACTTCTACGAGGAAGACGATGATGACGACGAAACCTCCGAGGTCTCCGAGGAGCTCCTCTCAGCCCACGGCAGTCAATGGCACAGGCCCCATTCTGAGCTCAACGAACCTCCCTACCGCGACGACATGACCATGAACCAACCGCTCCGAGACCCATTCGACGAAGGAGGCTTCTATCGCTCCCCTCTCCGATCGCCAATGGAACACCTCAACCCTCATTTCCTCCCCCGAGCCGGCACCCCTGGCATTCCCGGCGGCACGTCAACATTGGGCTACCATCTGATGTCGCTGGGAGGCCTATCCGGCACACAAACCCCGCTTGCCGCCGTCGCTGGAGGCACGCCATTCGCACCCGGCTGGACCGACGCGGGTCGAAATCGAGGTCCGCCCCCAGCAGCACATCCCCATCGAATGGAAGTCGATATCGACAGCAGCAACCCGACCTCGCGCCCTTCCACCTCCAGCACCCACCCGTCCGGCTCCAACAAGAACAGCGGCGATGATCACGGATCCCACGGAGACGACGACCAACCACATGACTCCGCCGACGCCGACCATCCTCTGCGGCTTCCACGGATGCGGGAACGTCGCCCTGAAGACTTCCAGGTTCTGTGCCATGCCAAATACGCAGGCGATATCCGACTATCCTTGACCGCGGAGATCCTTCTGGATTACCCCATGCCTAGCTTTGTCGGCTTGCCGCTCAAGCTAAACATCACCGGGGTCACATTCGACGGCGTCGCGGTCGTCGCGTATATCCGTAAACGCGTGCACTTCTGTTTTCTGTCGGCGGAAGATGCGGATGCGCTGATTGGGTCGGACCAGCAGGAATCGAGGGATCAGGATGATCATTTGCGTGCGGGCGCGGACTCGACCTCCTCGCCGAAGCGTCAGGGTGGCTTGCTGAAGGAGATTCGGGTGGAAAGCGAAATTGGGCGGAAGGAGGATGGGAAGCAGGTCTTGAAAAATGTGGGCAAGGTTGAGCGGTTTGTTCTCGCCCAGGTTCGCAGGATATTCGAGGAGGAGCTGGTATTTCCGAGTTTTTGGACTTTCTTAATATAGATCAGATATCATGAGTTTTTACGATGGATGATGATTTCGTTCGCATGGGATGGATGGACTGGTTTCTTTCTTGACTGGCATGGCATGGCCTGGAGCTTTGGTTATTTATATAAATGTACGATATCTTACTTAAAACATCTGCTGTTATGTTAACAAAAAGGAAAGTCTAGACGGACTTCTGCAGCTTTGATTTGCTTGCTTTGTTTCTTTTCCATAGAGCGAACAACACACGCCGATAACCATTCTGGAATGAATATTACTAGAACAATATATTTGTCCTTGGGACACAACGGGCACAGACGCCTTCAATTTAACAATATCAAACTGCTGCTTTAGAAACTCTCCTTCAATAACATATAATGCTCAAGTACAGAGAAAGATGCACAATCTCCCCACATCCACGGATCGCTCGCGTACAAAGTGGTAGAACCTTTTTATCCGATCCTCATCAACTCCCCATCACCCCTCATCCTTTCATGCAAAGGATTATACCGAGAACAACGCTCCTTTACAGATCCTTCTTGGGGCCATCATTGGCCTTGCCAGAGACCTTGTCGCCCAGGCTGTGGTATTCGCGGGTAAGGCCCTCGCACTGCTTCTTGAGGGTCTCGATGTCACGGTTCTTGGCCTCGAGCTCATTCTTCAAACGACCAATCTCACCCATATCTCCAGCCTGCGCAAGACGTGCGGAGTCCTTGCCGCCGGCCTTCTTGTCACCCTCAAAGAGCTTGACGCGCTCCTCGAGACGGAGGACCTCAAGGATCATCGTGTAGGTGCGGTTCAGGATCAGGGACAGGAAAAGAGTGAAGCCGCAAAGGTACATGTTGCGCTGGGAGTAGAATTTGCGAGCCTGGACTTCCATGCGGTCGGTGCCAATGGTAGCCGCCCTGACGTGTCAAGAATTGCAGTCAGCACCATCGCGGTGGTTGGCATATAGGATGGGAATCGAAGTACTTACCCCATGCCGGCTTCCTTGTGGAAAGCGGCCACCTCCAGCTGAACACGGTAGACGCGATTAACGCTGTCAATGAAGAGGATGAGGATGAAGATGAATGTGATCTAGGTTATGGTTAGTGCGACAGGTTAACTACCTAACACGCTGAGATTGTGTTAGGGAATTATGAGATTATATGTACCTTTAACCCATATTGTAATTTTGCTACAATTGGGCTTTCCGAGATGAAAGTGAACAGCTTCCGCTTGACGGTGAAGGGAAGAGGGATGATGAGGCCCATGAAGACCGCCATCTCCAGTACCAGGAGGCAGAATACCTATGCATGCTAAGTGAGCTAGAGATCAATAATATGCAGGGTGGGTGCGTTGAGCGTTTATCAAGCGGCAAACCCCGCGAGATGCACGCTGCAGGCGGCAGCATTCAGGAGGTGGGAATATGGAACTGGACGGATAGACATTGCGTAGCAAAATCTCCAAGATTATACATACAAGACTGTAGTATAGCGTCATTGTGCCTGTAAGGATGAGTCGATAACTTTCAATAGAGAAGTGCTTCGTTGAAAACCCAGAGGCAGCAATTGACGTGTGGGGGGAAGTTGGAAAATGTAAACAAAGACAACCAGGTGCCGAGGAAGGTTACTCGAGGTCGGAATGGAGGGAAACAAGCTCAAGATTTATATCCCGAGGCTTTTCAAGCGTGGGGAAGACAAGCGAAATACAAGGAATGAGATCAGAGGGCGTGGGAGGAAGAAGGCAACAGAGACGAGGTGGTCTTTAAGCAGATTTCTGGTGGAGGAAGACGTCATCACCGCCTTGACCTGGGTTCACCACGTGACCGGGATGGCCCTAACGTCACGTGGAATGACATCGTTCATACACTTCATACTTCATAGTTGCTATTTCTCTATCATAACTGCGGATATATACATGGCTTTTTTTTTATAATCCAATGATGGCATAGCCTCCCTAATAATATTCACCAAGCCCTTCCTCCGCTTATCCTTCGGCTTCATACGCGTTGGATTTGTGCTTGGGCTCGAACTTGAAATTCTTATCGGCAGGGCCGAGGAACATTTCCCTGTGGATCGATTAGAATCGGCGCAAAAGGGACAGTCAAACAATGACAAATTGAACACTTACGTAACCTTAATCCAGTCCTTGTAGTTCTCACTGGCCAAGAGCGTCTCCAGCTCATTTCTGCCTTTATAGGCTGGTGGGCGATCATTCATCTTCGGTGGGAGGTATTCAAGCAGTCCAATCGGAATATAGCGACGGGTAAAGCTTAGCCATTCAAGCATAAAGCGACGTGTGGTACTGATACCGAACTCATCCGATCCCCAGGCTTCCAAGCCATACTTGGCGAACTTTTCAACATATGTGAGACGCTCCGAAGCGGATTTATCGAGATACTGGCCCGACTGAATTTCCTCAAATACCCAAGGCTTGATAAGAGCGCCACGGCCAACCATGACGCTGTCAACACCAGCATTCTTGATATGGTCATCGTAGTTGACGTGCGAGAAACAGTCACCATTTCCGAGGAAGTAAGTTTTCCCGCCGTTCGGCAACATCCGCTCCTCTGGCTCTTTGATGGTGTCTATCAGCGAGTCTTTCTTCGCATTCAGCTGCTTGATGAGCGCAGCGCATTCAGCGATATACCCCCAATCCGCGTCTTTCGTGTATCGTTGCTGTCGACTCCGCCCATGGAGAGTTATGGCTGCAACACCACTGGGTCCGACACCGAGCAGATGGGATTCATACCCTCCAAGGACCAGGCGCTCAGCCAACCGAAGAGCATTCGGGGAGTTGTCCCTAGTTCCCATACGGATCTTCACACTGATAGGGATTTCTTGCGAAACCGCATTCATGCCACGGAGAATCTTCTCCAACTTGGACTGGTGATCCAGGAGTGCAGATCCCGCGCCCTCGCGGAAAAGAAGATCAATGGGACAGCCGCAATTCAGATCAATGACACGTAGATTAGGAGTGAATTTGGAGAGCACCTCCGTGGCTTTGAGTGCTTGCCAAGGCTTATTGGCGGCAATCTGGGCGCCAAATTTGACATCCTTAGAATTATCATAGCCCTGCACGATATCACCCCCGGGAGATACGGTCGGCGGGAGCATCTCCGTCTGGTGCGCCCGCATCAAGGCCCATTCTCCTTTTGTTCCTTGGATCAGAGGCATACTCATGGCCATCTCAGAGTAGGTGAGTTGCGCGCCGAGATCCGTGCAAAGTCTTCGGAAAGGCATGTTTCCCTGCGTAGTCAAAGGTGCTAGGGCAGGAGTTTCAGGGCCGAAGTAAAGGCGTCGCTTTTCTGATGGTAGAAAGGGGGGTTCGGTATAACGGGCTCGTCCTTCTTCTTTCTCTTCCTTGGTCAAGATGGGCTCTCCGTTTTCATTTTGGTGCTTTCCATGGAGATTCTTCTCCAATGCCTTACTAGTCTTGTCCAACCAAGCCGAATAAGCGTTTGACCGTGGAGTCTGGACCCTTTTCCTTGACAAGGCAATTTTGTCCGAGATGTCAACATTATTGGCAATCCCATCCTCATTTGCAAAGGGAACCAAGGGCTGGGATTTCTGCTTGCGCTCCTCGTCCTCGATCAATACGAGCTCCTTTCTCCCATCGGCGGTGTCCCGTTCGGTCATGTGCGAGCCAACAAAGCGGCATTTCCAGCCAGAGATACATTTTCCATTTGCCTCCCAGTTTGGACAGACACCACCCATGGTTTTAAGGTCCTCCTGCTTGTGTTCTTTCAGGTAGGTGCGCAGGTCGTGCTCGAAATTGCATTTGTCACCGAACCTGCATTCAGCTGGGGAGAACTCAGAGGCATAAATCCTAGTCGAACAAAGACCCTTCTCGTCCTGAGATCTCCCAAAACGGCGGTTTGTGTTCTGTCCGGACTTCTGCTTCTTTCTATTCTGTTCATCCCCGCGTGCTTCGTGGTGTGCCGCCTCAGCAGCGTCATCTGTATTCTCTTCTGAAATTGGCGCGCTATTGGAGGTTTCAATTCGATACCTACCAGCAACAAGAAATTAGCAGAATTATCAAAAAGGCAAGAAATCAGTGGATGCATACTCCGCCTTGATCGGAGCCTGACCCCTCCTATAGTTATCAACCTTGGGCTGGTCATTGGAGACCGTGGAATCATCAAGTTTGGCTCTTTTCAATGGTGGCTCCTCTGTGCTTTCGGTAGCAGATGCGTCGTTCTGGAGATCGTTCGTCGGCGCCATAGACTCTCCAGGAGCCTTCTCGTCGGCGGAGTGCATTGCTGGATAAATTGTTGTATTAAGGTCGCGACAAATACTTGAGCGCTCTGACGAGACAATAGAAAGAGAGTAAAAATCAAGAACAAATTTCTACCAAACTTATCTCTCGGACAAGTTCAATGGTATGCGACAGGGACTTTGTAAAAAAAAAAAAAAAAAAAAAAAGGAAAAGTTCCTTATCCAGGTTACAGACAAAAATTTGCCCATTCGCCGCCCCAAAGGCGGAGATATGCGGCAGTTTGCATTCTTTGCATTCCAAGTCCGATTGTGGGGGCCCCAGTTGGTGCCTGAGGAACTAATTATTGTATACAACACAGATAAAGACAACATGACATGTCCAACTACATTGTATATCAGCCACAAGATTACACCCCCGTCAACGGCTTCCTCTTTGTATTTTAGAGTCTTTATGTTTGAATAGAAGTCTTTTACTTTGATTCGATTACATTTCCACACAGCACTTGCGACTGTCTCTCTCCTGCAAATGGCATTTCCCCTTCGGGCTGACATCAGGGTCCACGTAACATATTGGTCTGTGGCTTGCAACTGAAGCCTAGCCATGATCTCACTCTCCTCTCACAAAGTGTTTGGGTTGACAAAAGCACGGTACGTATGTGTAAAAAGTCAGAAGGGCACTTCCAGAAACAATTCAGAGGATGCTTACAGGAGCCTACTGCACCGTAAAGTTAGTAAACAATATTCTCGCCGTATATATCAATCCTCAAAAGGTTTCCATGGCAAACACGGAATGTAAGACAATGTGGCCAAAACAACAAATACGTGTGGTTTATAATCAATGCGTCTGGAACACAGGAAATAATTTGGTGACCTAGAAAGACCGTGTATCTGAGGGACTTCGAGGGTCAAAAACTGATGCAATGACGAGTCGTATACTACAGGTCATTGTGGAGAAAGATCGGCAAGTTGAGAGACTCAAATACAGGTAGCTAGGCATCCTTTAAGTGATTGGTTTTTGTAGCTGTATCGTGACCAAATAGTCTCCGTATGCTTCAAGGGATAGATTCTTTTGTTCACAACCGTGTAATAAGAAATGTTGGATGACCATGTATAAATAGAGTAGCTACGGCCACCCTTTTTTTTTTTTTTCTTTGGCTTCTGCTCGCAATGCTGAATCTGACAGCCACCAGAAATGCCACTCAAAGTTGTCGTTGTCGGTGCCGGCCTGGGAGGCTTGGGTGCTGCCATTGCTCTGAATCAGTGTGGCCACGATGTTCTAGTATGTCGTCTCTTCGACCCCCGAATAATTTGTTCCTGAAGTGTAATCTAATCCGTCCTTAGGTCCTTGAGCAATCCAGGTTTCTTCATGAAGTGGGAGCAGCAATTCACGTGGCTCCCAATGCCACTCGCATCTTAGAGTCATGGGGGGTGGATTTTGAGGCCCTGCAGGCTGTTCGTTGCAAACAGGTGCAGATTTGGGATGAAATGGCCAATCCCAAATGGGGACCTGTTGTTAGTATTGCCTGTGTGTGTGTGTGTGTGTGTGTGTCTCACTGTACTAATTGTGGGTGAGCATAGATAACCAAGGACCTTCGGGAGTCACTGGGGATATATGACGACTGGTTTCTAACTCACCGAGTAGACCTCCACAACGCTCTTCGAGCTGCGGCGGCTAAAGAGGTCGATGGCAAGTCAGTCAACGTCCGATTGTCATCTCGGGTTGCATCAGTGGTTTGTCGCCTCTAGATCTATACCTGGGTCAATATGACCGTTGATTGCGATGGTTCGTGACTGGGACTTACTCCCTCTACTCTATGCTAGGATAGCGAGGCCGGAGTTGTTAAACTCGAAAATGGAACGACTATCACAGGTGATCTGATTATTGGAGCGGATGGGATGCATGTAAGAAATATGGAAACACTACTCGACAACTTGCCCTAGGTGGCTCACAAGGGAATCACAGTCGAAATCAGTCAGTGCCGTCACTGGCGAAGTGGGAAAGAAAGAAAGCACCGGCCAGAACTGCTTCCGATTCCTCATCCCTGTGTCAAAGCTACGCTCTAATGCCCTGACCGCAACTCTACTAGAGAAGATCGGTCTGGACGGCGTGAATGCATTTATTGCCCCAGATCGACGCATCTTGGTATACCCGTGCCGCGGTGGAAGTCTACTCAATATCGCGGCAATCTTTCCTTCGGATCCATCGGTACCAGTCACAGATTCCTCCTGGTTCGAATCTGCTAGCATTGATGACCTACTTAAAACCTATCAGAGATTCTGTCCAGAGCTTCGAGAGCTTTGTCGCCTTGCCGAGGACGTGAAACTATGGAGCCTGGCATGTCGCTGTCCCCCACGAACATTTGTCAAAGGCAAATTGGCCTTGGTTGGTGATGCCGCGCATCCGACCCTTCCACGTGAGTCGTGACTATAACTTCGTGACCATACATACATCTTCTAAAATTATTATTGTAGATCAAGGCCAGGGGGGCGCACAAGCTTTGGAAGATGGTGTCGCTCTTGGGGCACTCTTCCCACAGGAGACAACCCCAGAACAAGTATCAAAGCGGTTATCTATCTATAACAAAACTCGTTATGATCATGCAATTACAGTCATGATTGTCTCTAAGGTACCTAGTGATCTTCGAGAGCAGGTCTTGGAAGAATTACATACCTACGTTCCTACTGCTGAGATTCCGGAAGATATGTACGCCTTTAATTGGAGCTCTTACCCTGCTCAGAAGGCTCTAGACTTATTGGCTGCCGCCGAAATGGACCCCTGATGTTTTCCATGTGGTATAGATAGTGCATGGAAACTTACTTCATGATTCTAAATACTAGAAAACCTAGCCTGTCTCACCTGTCTTCTTGTAGTAAATCCAAATTCCCATTCTTGAACTAAACATACTGCCCTAAGAAATGAAACAAACAACCTCATCCTCCCACCGATAATTCACGACGGCCGGTAATAGTCAACCAATCGACGAAGGAACTTCGCCGACTCCGAATATGCACCCTCTTTACTAGGGTATCCTTGACCGCTTGTCAATGCATGCACCCCTTTAATAGTGTCCTGATTAAGTGTACCCTCTTCTCGACACATATACACAATCATATCAAAAACAATGGCCATAGGGAAGTTGATCTTCATTGCCTGAGCGGAAGCCTGATCCAAATCATCGATTATACCATATAGATACTGGCGCACTTTCTGTGGGATACCCATTTCTTCATAGAGCTCGACGACGACCTTTGCTCCAGCTATCGATTGGGTCCCGAAGTTGCGCTCGAGGACTTTCATGATTTTTTCGCGTTTCTCGGATGGGAATTCTGGATCTCTTAAGGAGTCCATGAGGATGGACAGAAAGATCTCGGGAGCCCCGCCTGTATTATCTTCGTAGCGGCTATTACCGGAGCTATTGTATTCTTGATAGTCGTCAAAGGCTGCCATGAACTCGCTTGATTCTTTGACCACGTCGTTTGTTGTCATCACGTCCACAGAGGTGTAGCAGGCCGCCAGACGCCCTACATTGACGCAGTACTGGAGGAATTGAACTGCCCGAATGTCTTGATGCTGACAGTATGCTTCCACCCCGAATGATTCAAAGGGAATAGGGCTTTTTGTTATCAATGGTTTCAACGGTAAATACTCTTCAGAAGATAGGCTCTCTAGCTCTCTAGTACGGTGCTCAAGCATCTCTTTATAGCGATTCCGGCCAATCCTGTTCCAGTAAGTGGCATCATAACTGAAATAGGTCGTACAGGTCTGAAAATATGTTAAGCTTTCCTCCAAGATTTCGGTAAAACAAGGATGATTCCTAGGGAATAATTTGAGTAGGATCCTCTGAGCCATTGCCGGCAGGATCAAAGCATCCGAAGTGAGAGAGACAGGGTGTGCGAGATACCAAGTGGGCTCCTGATGGCGTTTCAGTGTCATGTCATACTGGTCATCTAGCATAATAGTCATGGTCGTCACAAACTCCACAACTGCGAAGAGGGTATAAACCACGTTCATGTGTTCTGCTGTCTGGTACTTTGGTGGCGTCAGTCGGCGGTAGGTGTTTATCACTACACTCCCCGCCATGCCATTATGCCATGATTTAGCTCCCCGTAATACATAGCGAGCCCAGTCATGATTGATATCATAGACCTTGTGCAAGCATCCACGGTCGGTAAGAGGTAACTTGTCGATAATTTCGTTCTGGAAGGAAAATGCCCTACGGACATCCTCTTCAAGCGGTACTAAAGGGACTTTGTCGACTGGCTCCTGGTAAGTTTTGGCGTTCAGGAATTGTGTCGGGAATTCTAGTCCTGGCGCAGCCTGCAGGTCCTGGATATTTCTTTCCATCTCTTCGGGTGTCATGGTGGTGATGTACAGCAAATTGCTGGGAGTTCTGGCCAATCTGAGAGGCTGTTCAAAATTTACCGGAAGGATTGGAGCTTGACATCGAGAAGAAAATTTGTCTGGGTTGAGAAGAGGAGACTGGTTCAGAACATTGCAGGGCCTCTATACTCTATCCATAGAGTTGTTCGTCTGATGAATATGGTGATGTAAATAGCATGGATTTCCGTATCTAACGTCCCTATCAAATCCAACTGGCCGCGGTTATCCCGGTAGCTTTTGGAATATTCCTATGCCTATGCATGAGCGTAATGATGGGATCTATGTCCTATAATGACGTTCAAGGTAGAATAGAATCCAATAGGACACCAAAGATGCCGACGCGGTAGGCGTGAACCCTCCGGAACACCAGACCGTTTGTAGCATGATGGGTGAAACTGAATTGAGAGCTAAGTTTCGGACCATTTTAAGGGCTTGATTACCTTATTATCTTCGCGATGGTTTGTGGTATAGACGCATTATCGATGAATAAAAAGTAAGATGGAAGAGTATACTAGTAACAGCATATAATACAATAGATATGGTATATGAATCAATAAAAGACTTTACGCGCAACAGATCATTTGCTTAGATATCGTTAATAGTCAGTAGATGCCTGCTGAGACGGTAGATGATGACTTCGATTATCACACTGGGGCGGGGGGGGGGAATATCTTTATAGTAACAGAATTAGCCCAATTATGTAACCTTGCCGGTCGACTGGCCTAGTGGTTATGGCGTCTGTTAGTAACCACTTATTCATCAATTCTCACTTATCCACCCACTTACCGTTCATCTTCAGGTCTTACACACAGAAGGTCGCAGGTTCGATCCCTGCGTCGACCAAGAATTCAGTGTCTAGTATACTGTTCACTTTTTTGTCATGTTTTTTTGTTTTTAGTTCCTCCTAATCTTTAATTAGTCGAAACATCGTCCTCCCTCTACTGGCAAACTATTGGGACTAGTGGAACTTTTCCTGCTTATCAAAATATCATTAGTTCACTGACTATACGCAAACTATTGGATTTTGGTTATTGCCGCTCCTTAAGAGGCATATCTCGATTACGCCATTTATCAACTACGAGGATCAATATTCGACAACAACTCTTTTGCAATCTAATCGCCTATCACCTGTTTAGATGCATGTAACTATTTCTCCCCATTCGTTCCCGCTCGCCTCCAATCTCACACCTATGCCTCGGGCAAATCCTGATACCCAGAGGGGCAGCTGCTCCGATTTCTTTTTTTTTTTTTAAAAAAAAAAAAAAACAACTGCCCCCCACGAACAATTCTCAGCATTCGCAATGAGGTTTCCGGCGTGCGGTTACCTATGCCGGAGGTAAATCCTGATACCCAGCAGGACAGTTGTTCGGATCAAAAAACATCGTCCCGAGATCACAAGTCCCAACACTCGCAACGACGGTTCCTGCGTGAAGTTCTCTATTAGTTTATCTTTGCCTATCAAGGTATGCAGGTAGGTAGGTCCGGTAGTTCATCCTGGCTCCGATCAATCCACTTACCACTCGCTTCTGTCAGATCTCCCAAGTAGAAATACACATCCCCGTACCAGGACGGCCACTCCAGTGTTCCGGGTGGGCAATAGAAATAGTCTCCTCCTTTCTGCTGCTGGCATGCACGGAGGTAGGCCCATCCGTCGGCGACTTCGACACTGGACCCCGGTCCCACATAGCTGGTGCTGCCGTCGTCGTGCGCGATATTGATGGTGTAGGCTTGGTCTTTGTTGTGCTTAAATAACGCTATGTTAGCGAGAAGGTTTGACAAGAGACTGGACTTGAAATATGTGTGCGTACAAATGTGGTCGCCTGCGCCGAGCCTGCGAGGAAGCTGAGCGTGGCTGCTGCCATTGCGGTAGAGAAGCGCATAGTGATGGTTCTGATGAAGGGACTTGAAGTTAGATAGATTGTAAATGATCGCAATTGATTTGTGTCTGTCTGGACATGACCAAAAGATGGGTGATGTTTTCGCCTTTTATATTCGCATCACTTACTAGGTATGCAGCATCACAGCTGAACACTACTACCTCAACCAAGCTTACGGCCGTAAGCATCTACGGCCGTAGATTTTCAGATCTACAATTCCGGCCGTACGCATTATCGGGCCGTATCTCTTGTGCTTGATATTTTTTCACTAGGATATAACATCCCATGGGCTTATGTGGTGATCTAAGAATTATCGATTTGGTCATTCATCTTGTTAGGCTTTGGAGTAGGTACTAGTACTAATAAAGGCCTTCTGCAACATCGAACAGAGTTAAGTGGGTAGGTAGTTTATTGGCCAACTCTAAAAAATATAAATAAATTCTCCACTATTCACAATATACAAATGCAATGCAATTCTTCCCTCCGTCTGAAGAACTCGTGCATTTGGTGATTGTTGATTGATTACAATATTTTTGCTTGAGGTAGACTGTGCAAAGTGCATGCATGCATGGGCTGATGATGCGGAGTTTGTATAGGGAGTCAACAAACAAAGAAGAAGCTACCTCACGGCATCTTGTTGGATCTGTTAGTACTCCATGACATTCCATCTCAGCGATGGCTATTCTGGTCATTATTAGGACGTCTAGAAACTGCGAGGAAAGCGAGGGATTGCAGGAAAGTGACTGACTCAGTGTCTTGATGTGTGAATGACTAAGCGGCTGACTCATTGCATGAGGCTGTTCACCATCACTACATGTCAGCTTCAACGACAACTCCAAAGCCCTAAACCGCATCTTCTTCGGGCCATCAACGGTCACAAATCGACTACACAATGCTCTGGAGTGCAGTCTGGCTTCATTGTTGCCCACGTTTCACTCGGGGAACACTTTCTCGCCGACCATCCCCCACAGGGCGGCAATCACACCGCTTTAGGCCTCCCAGACCCAGCAGTCTGGTACACCAGTTCCCTTCCGACCAGATAGGGGATGGCACCATGCTGCGGCATTCTACTACGGCGCAATTAATAATAATTGCTCGAGCGGTGTGCCTTCCGGAAGAGAGCTCTTGCGGCTCAGGGGCAAACCAGGAGATTCAACCCTACCTACTCGGTTGCCTTGACTCGAATATCGGGGAGTTGTATCCTTTTTACCCCTGGCCACCAGAAGGTTAAAATTATCCGTTCCATCCGCGCAATACGGGTCAATCCAACACTTCTGTGCGTGACAAGATCTACCATTGGTCTTTCAAAGGATCTGGATCTTTAATGAATCATGATCCATGGTCAAGGTTGACAAGGGTATTGAGCCTTTCGGTTTGTCATCTTGTTTTGTTCGCTTTTTTGGAGGATGCTGAATCGCAAATCCAAGACCCTGATTTGTCTCTACCCACCATGACCCATACCGGGCTCTCCACATCTTTCTCTTTCAAACACCGTGATAAACATCTTGGCACACATGAGAAACGCCACATGTCGACCCTGTTGACTCGGAATCCCCGATTGTACCATACTTTGCCTCACCCCAATCAATCCCCCCCAGACAAGTTCTCCCCTCACTTGACACCCCCCCAAATCTGCCCCCCCAGTTGGATTGGATTTGAGGCCAAAGACACGGGGAGGTAGTACCTCGACCGATACCTTCCATGTCAATCCAACCCTCTTCGAGGCCCCATTCCTGCCCTTCCCGAGCCACTAAAGGCTCGTTACGCGCGCCAGACGGCCCTACCCTAACCGAGTCAGTCTGTTGCCGCAGGCTCGTTGGCTCCAGTGAGGTAGGATCGCCACCGCGTAACCTTCATCTGTGGCCCGGGCTCATTATCTGATTTGATGGCTAAAATCAGATGATGAGAGTCGTCTGCGGTACTAATGCAGCCGCTGATGTACCTTGCGAATCATGTCTTTCTCGACCCCCCAAAATTCTCCTTCCCCCTCCATTTTGTGATTATTGCTATTACCATTATTATTATTTTCCCCCCCCCCCTGTCTTTCTCTCATTCTCCTCCTCTCTCTCTCTTTCGGTCTAACTTCCCTCAGGGTTGAATAAGCGATTAGGACAAACCCACACGCACACTGTGTGATTTTTTTTTTGAAAAAAAAATAAAAATAACGCGGTCTGCGGCGGAAAATGTAACGGGCGCATACCTTTGTACCTTGAAGGACTGGGGGAGGGGTCTATCTCATGCGAACTCTTGACAGCACACATGATATAGACAGCTGCAGGTGCACAGGTAGGGGTTTATGCATCATAAGTCATGTTCCTTTTCTCCTGGGTTACTCAAGAGCTGCAGGATATTATTATATTTATTATATATTTCCATGGGCGCTTCTGGCGATCTCCAGGTCCGCTTTTGATCCTACTTTACCCACACTTGTAGGATAGGCGCCTGTTTCACAGAAATTGTAACCAGCTCTGCTATTCTGGTCTACGAGGCCAACAGTTATACATTTATACTATTTAGATCGAGCCAGGAGTTGAAGGTGTGTCCAATCAATATTACATGCTTTTTTGTATCATTATCATTATCATTATTATCGTATTTGGCGAAGAAATTCCGTTCGAATTCTTTCTATACAATCTTTAAGCCACGTATGTAAGACTGGGTCCTCATGAGCTGGCTTCAAATGCTGTGCAACCTGCTCTAACAGCTTCGAGGGCCATAGATCCAGGATTATGGAGTAGATCTTGTCAATAGAAGGTAGCGTAGCATTCTTGGTCATGTTCGCTGCCTTGGAGTCGAACTCGATGGAGGGGGTCATACGGTTGGAAACAGAATTGACGGATATGCTATGAAGCCAGCGAACCACGCAGATACTGACGACAAAATACACTTTATAGTAGAAAAAATTTAATAAACAGATCTGTGACTCGCTACCTATGAAAAATTCGCATTCTTGAATTTATCCTTGGTCCTGTTAGGTCCACAAGATAGAACAGCAGTAAAAATCAAACCAAAAAAAAAAAAACCACAGATAACCACACAACAAAACAATGCACAAAAGTGCTCAAATAAGAGAAAGAAAGAAAAATCCTCCCCTTCCGTATGGCAGATAATACCTGGTCTTCTTCTGATCCTCTTTCCAAGATATCTGACACTATTTCGAATCCTCATGGCTCGGAGATCGAGAAGTCGTCCAGATACAAACAATCAAAATAAAAAGAACCGAAAAAAAAAAAACACTCGACTTGCGACTGGTTGCAATGAAAACGCTCAAGGTTGAACTCGATCTTTGGCTGTAGGAATACATCAAAGAAAATTTAAACTCCGATCAACTGGATCTCGCTGTCGTCCTATAACCACTGCGTTTTGGTTAGTTGAAGGAGGTCCTTTGTCTCCGTCCCGCGCGGTGGATCTCGCGCGCATAGGCCACTCACTGACTTGTTCCCTCGTAGCTAGCTAGCCGCCATGAAGAGGGCAGTTATAACCCTCTCGTCGCCGAACATGTTCTTTCACACCGGTGCAAGATGTGCCTCTTTTTGCGCAGGGGACGACATCACCCTCTGGGTGGGTGCACCCGCAGTCGTATTTGTAGAAGTATTGAGAACACATTTTGACAAAGGGTTTTTCGCCGGTCAATTTAATAAGGGGAAAATTGCGAAGGGATTTTGGACTTGGATAGCAGAGAAGATTGGTCTTGACAGAAAGAAGATCAGGGATCTCGATCGCTTGAGGAGAGCGCAAGGAAAAGAAGGTGGTTGTGTGACGATAATGGTAAGATATGTTCGACGGGTTTGAGAGGTCTTTAAATAAGATACTCTCGGCCCTGGTAGGATACAAATCTATAGGGAAAATAAATAATAAAAAAAATCACTGCGGATGACTGTGCCGCAACAACACCAGGTACAACAGAATAACAGGTAGGCAGCAGGGCAGGATTTTGAGATAATATTGGAAATAATAAAAATTAAATTAATAAAGAAACGGGTTGGCAGAATAGAAAGACGGAAGGAAGAAGAAGGTTAGTCAGGGAAAGTCACTACACATGCAGTCACCCTTTTTTTTCTTCTTCGCCCAAGTCCACCATCACAGTAATCAGCATATAGAAATGGGCCGTGGAAGTTGGTGACAGGGACTACATTGCGGGCAAGTCCGAACATTCCCAACACACTGCCCGGAGAACAAATTGAGATTCACCTCGTCGAGAGAACTACTGCACTAGGCTCCTCCAACACCATGAAAGATTGGTGGGACTGCGGATCATCTGTATAGGTGGCGTCGACTCCAAGGTCAGTCAAGATGGTGGGAACTTGACCAAGGGCAGTAAATGGACCACGATCAGGATTGAAGGTGCTGTCATTCCAACCCCCTCGGAGGTTCGATAGATCATTAGACTTCCGCAGATGCATCACGGGAAGCCTTGACATCATCCTGAAGACACTTCGCTGCGGCAATCTAGAGGGCACCTCCGGTCACATATGCAGGTGAAAGGGTGGGAAATCCCGCGCTATCAAATCAGTTCACTCGGCCGGCCAACAGTGTTCACACCGTTCGAGGGGTCATGCCGCAACCAAACACCACCCTAAATTGCGCATCTGACGAATATCACGCAACAGACAGCCCAGCCCTCCCTTCCATGATTAAGAGCGCACATTTCCGTCACAGCCATGTCTTAACCAGGTGTTTTCTCCAATACCCACCCCCTCCCCCCTCCTGGAGAAGACCAAGCATACTCCGATGAGTAGTCCAATATGATTCCATCGATATGGGTACCTATGAGACATCTGCTTACACGAGGCTTTCTTCTCTGTCATTCGCGTACTTGGCAAATTTCAGACAGGGGGGTTTGCTGCGGTGTGGGCTGGCGAGCTCCAGACAGGGGCGCCGCAGTTCCCGGACATCACCTTGTCCCACGCCCACGATGAGCCCACTGTGAGTCAAGTCAAGGCATATTAAAAATCGCAGAGACAGGGGTTTTTTTTTCTCTTTCACGTCGAGGGAAATTATCTGCAGGAACCACACTGCCATCACATTAAAGTAGCCTTGCTGCCTGGGGAATGACCAATGTCTGAGGCAGAAGGCTGTAACGCAGTTGGTGATATCTGCAGGTTCTTTCTCCCTCTTCTCTCTTTTTTTTTTAAAAAAAAAAGGAAAAAGAAATTCCTGTTCCCACCGGAATGTCCACTTGTGGTTCGAATCTGCGAGAGGACACAGGAAGCACTCATCACGTGCAAGCACTTGCTCATCACCATAATGCCTTGTGAGAGCCCTATATGACGATGGTGTTGGTGTGATATCGGCACGTTGAGCCTCTAAAAGTCGGCTAACTTAGTTTTCAACAGTGAGAAGCAACCTGTGCCAATCAATTTGGCGGTCCCCTTCTCAACGGGCCGGGCAAAGGCAAATAATACATCACATCAAGTCGACCGAAGGCACAGTGGGCTTAAATTGTGGGCACAGCACTTGCGGCGCTCTCCAGTGCGGAGTCATGATAATTCTTTGGCTATTAGGAACTCCCATGGTTCTTCAGCCGCTCAACATCCGCGCCACAGGACGGATGGACGAGCGATACGGCGCGAAGACTGGGGGCGCTAAATCCGGCCAAATTCATAGGCGGAGAGGTGAGGACGCATCCTCTATTTAACCGCCGTTGGCTCTCTGAGACGAGCGACGGCGAATGGAGAAGAAATGAGGTGAAATCGTTACGTGGAGGCTTAAGTGCAGGAAGGGAGATAGATGGCAGTTGTTGTTGTCGTTGCCTGTCGATGTTGGACGTCCAGCCACGTGACTGTCTGCGCGGCAAACAAATCAGGCAAGAAATAAATAACCTTCAATCTTTGTCCGTCTTTGTTCGTCCGGTCAACTCAGGCCAGAGACCCTCGCTCATCTTCAATCTCCCAAGCCAAGGTGGTACAGACCAGAAGAACCAGAGCACGAGGACCGTCTGGGTGATTCTTCCGCTCCTTCTCCTCCAAGTCCGTATCCACCCGGGTCTAGCCAGCGTCCATCATGTCATCATCTATAGCGACTATTGCTTGCCATTGCAAGAACAACAATCACAACATTCCCCCATGGTAAGGGGGAACACAAACAATGCTAATGGTCTTCTTGGCATAGATACGGCTGATTATAATAATCATGCAACAACAACCAACGCCCCCCCTTGCGTATCTCTCATCTTACAGCCTGCATATTCTAGAATTCGAAACCCCCCCACAAGGTTTCTATTCCAAACTTTTTTTTTTCTCCCCAAGGGCGTCCCCACAAAAAAAGCCAAAACGAATATGCCAAGCAGATAAACATACTCAAAACCAGGTCATGCGGACACAAACAATGTACGGCCAGACTCCTTCACCGGCCAGGTACATCCCCAATGGAGCCCACAATCAATACTGTTCAATAACCATGGCACGTTGCTTGGCTCCGTCTGTTCCCTAGTCGCTGATCACCCGAGGCTGAATGTCGGGTCGCGTCGGCCCAGATTTGCTTGTGCGAGGGTCAGCATCACCACTTGCGCAACGCAACTTGACCCCCCCAGGGGCTTGGCGAAGTTTTTCCTACCGTGAGATGATCTATCAATAATAATCTATCCGACTCCGTCACTACCCACGGCATTCTCGGGTATTACCAAATTCCCACCACCGGAAGCCAAGATCTGCGCGTGAAGAGGATCTTCCAATAATGACGTCCTAGGCCCCGCCCTAGCTGCCCCGGATGCTAAAACATGTGAAGTCCAGCGTGTTCCAGACAAGGACATTGGATGCCACTGGTTCTCTCCACCATTGCTGCATGTGGGCTGGATAGGCTGATCGACATCCTTTCCGGATTCATCCTTGAAACCCTGACGACCCCTCTTCCTGGAGAAGCATGCTTGGCTATCTTCTTCCCATGTATAAATAGGTAGCCGAATCCCAACCGAGAAGGCTTCTTGTTCTGAACCAGACTTCCTACTTCCTCTCTACAAGAAATATAATCATCACAAGAAACTTCCCTCTGTTTTCTCCTCTCATCACTATCTCTGTCATACCATCTACTACCAGAACCAAGATGTACTCTCAAACTCCCACCCACAAGTTCCTTGTCCTGGCTCCCGTCCAGTCTGGGCCTCGATCCCTTGATATTGTTGACCAGCCCGAGTTTGAGGTGAAGCAGTCCCCAGCTTCCATTCGTGAACGCTCGGGCAGCCAGTCCTCCACTGCCACCAACAGCTCTCAGACCAACGATGCTGTCTCCTCTCTCCCCAGCGGCTTCCTCTACTTGGGTCATGACACCAGCGCCAAAAACTAAATGCGCCAAAAGAAACCGCCATGAATCGCGCTGGACACGATATCAACCTATCTACATTTCTTCTTCCGGCTTCAAGTTCAGCATGATGACAAACAACCAACATCTTTTCTATTAGCTTTCGTTTCATCTTGATGTTTACTGGAATTATTATGCATCTCCAATGTTTTTTTGTTTTTTTTTTTTCCTTTCTGTTCTTTTTCGTGCAAGGCGCTCCCTTTTGCTTTGTGAGCACCAACATCCTGAATGATACCACACCATACCACATGTCACTTCTGTCACTGCCCCCATGGAGGGTAAAGGAAAAACAAACAAGGGGGGGAAAGGGGCGAGAGTGTTACGTTTGCCAAGCAGCATCGGACCAGTTTGATTGATATCCGCCAAGCCTTGTGGAATCTGATAATCTGCACCTTAAGTGACACAGCCAAGCATTGATAAATCCAAGATCTACGCCCCTCCAGCTCCAAGTTTCTCTTGCCAAGATCCCTTGTTACTGCTAGTATCTATCTATAGGACAGGACGTACATGTAAGACTTAGGTAGCTAGATAAGAGTTTCACTTTTTTTTCTCTCTTCATTACTCAATGAACTTAGTCAAAAAAAACACCAATCCTCCATGACAGACACAAGAGAAAGAAGAAAAAGAAAAGAAGAAAATAGAATCGTAATCATAATGGTAAGAATTAACAGGACTTAGGCCCAACCCAATCCATCCCTCCCCTCCAGCCATCATCATTCCAGAAAGAAAGAAAAAAAAAATATGCAACCCTCACAGAAGCACAAATGAAGGCATTTTACACCCATCCCTCACACTCTCACACACACATCCCCCCTTACCTCCTCTCCTCCACCACACCACCCAGTGATCTTCCACGGATAAGAACGTGCATCACAGCGGGACGGAGAGGAAAGCCAAACAGTTGTCCTTGCCCCCCCCTCCCCTCCACTGTGTAACCAACATGTCCGTTCGGTCTTGGCCCGGTCGAATCGAGAGAGAGAGAGAGCGAGAGAGGGACAGAGAAAGAGGGATGGACGGGTCGGGTCATGTGGTCTGGTCTGGTCTAGGCTGATTTCATGTCTTACCAAAGGGAGGGGTATTTGCTTTTTTTTTTTTTTTTTTTTTTGTTTGTGTGGGTTTTTTTGGTTTGGGGGGTGGGGGTGGGTGTGTGTTT